>ML783379.1:1036991-1068498 GCA_009831015.1 Picea engelmannii | reverse complement strand
TCATCTTGTACTTGAACATTTAAGTGGGGTAAAAGGAGGTTGCCCCCTCGAAGAGGCTTATTATCTGAAATTATCTATTTTTCAAGGCATTGAGTACTTTTCTTGAGGTTTTTCTATGCTATATTGATGTTTGGTTCTTAACAAGCGTTGAAGGTGATAAGAGACAAAATATTTGAAGAACCAGAATTTGAAGTAGTCCCAGCAGATCAGAAGCGGGCTAGACAGACAGTTAAACAATTGCTAAATTGTTATCACGTCATAGAAGCAGAAGACCCAACAAAAGATAATCCATGCAACATATAGATTCCAGAAGTGGAAGGTGAAAGGGAAGTAGAAGGTCCCGAGCTAGCTTCAGAAGATTGTGTTGCACCATTAAAGATAAAGAAGGTAAACATTGGGACTGGAAAAAACCCAAAGATGGCTAGTATTGGAGACTATTGGGATAATTAGATAGTAAAAAGGATCAAAGAATTATTGCACGAATACAGTGACTTATTCCCAACAACATTTTCATAGATGAAGGGGTTAGTAGGAGATATAGGAGAGATGAAGGTACCTTTAAATCCATAAGCTATACCTATCAGACAGAGGCCTTACAGATCAAATCCAATGTACAAATAGAAGGTAAAGACAAAAATTGAACAGATGTTAGAAGTTGGTGTTATAGAACCTGTAGAAGAGTCAGAATGGATCATTCCTATAGTGGTGTAGGAAAAGAAGCAAGGAGGGATCAAGATTTGTGTAGATTCAAGAAAATTGAATGATGCTTGCCTACATGATCCTTTTTCTACCCCATTTACAGATGAAGTTTTGGAGAATGTAGGGGGGCAAGAAGCTTATTCTTTTACAGATGGATTTTTAGGTTATTGTTAGATAAGGATTGCACCTAAAGACATACACAAGACAACATTTGCTACAGAGTGGGGCTCATTTCAGTATACAGTTATGCCATTCGGATTGAAGAATGAACCAGCCATTTTTTCAAGGGTATTAGTAGCAGCTTTTAAGGACTTTATTCATAAGTTTTTGTAGGTTTACTTAGATGATTGGATAGTGTTCAGTTTGTTGAAGGATCATGTTGAAGTATTGAGGCTGATGTTGGACAGATGTAGACAATGTCAAATATCATTAAATATTAAGAAATGTATTTTTAGTGCACCTTTTGGCATTTTATTAGGACATGTGGTGTGTAAACAGGGTCTGTTGGGTTATCCTACTAAAATTGTTGTCATAGTTAACTTATAACCACCAAAGTCAGTGCGTCGGTTGAAGAGTACATTGTGCCATACAAGATACTACAGGAAATTCATAAGAGGGCATGCACAGATTACTACGCCAATGGAGATGTTGGTGAAGAAAGACACAACGTATCAATGGAATGATGAATGCCATCAAATTTTGGATATTTTGAAGGAGAAGATGGTTATTGCTCTGATTTTAGTATTTCCATAAGAATTTCATGTGCATGTGGATGCATCTGCAATAGCATTAGGAGCAGTATTAACCCAACCAGGAGAAGGTGATATAGATCACCCTATTGTATTTGCAAGCAAAAATTTATTAGATTCAGAAGAAAACTATAACACTACATAAAGAGAAGGGCTAGCTATGGTGTATGCTTTGAAGAAATACCAACATTACTTGTTAGGGAAACATTTCAATATGTTTATAGATCATTCAAATATGATATATTTAATCAATAAGCCAATGTTGGGGGGGAGGATATGCAGATGGCTACTTTTGTTCCAAGAATTTGACTTTGAAGTTGTGTTGAAGCCTGGAATATTGAATGCAAGACCAGATTGCTTATCTAGGATAACTAATGGAGAAGAACCTAATAACTTGGAAGACAACTTTCTAGATGCACAATTGTTTTCAGTACAGATAGATGATGAGTATTTTCCTAACATTATTTAGTTTTTAAGTACAGGATTTGCACCAAGGGAATTTACTATCGCACGGAAGAAAAAATTGGTGGTTAGAGCTGCAAATTATCAGTTGATTGTAGGTCATTTATACAAACTTGGAGCAGATGGCATCTTAAGAATATGTGTGATAGAGCATGAAAGATCGTTTATTTTGGCAGAGGTGCATGAAGGAATTGTTGGAGGACACTATGCAGGTAAAGCTACTGCAAAGAAGGTATTACATGCAGGATTATGGTGGCCAACAGTTCACAAGGATTCAAAGGAATACTGTTAGAAGTGTGGTGTTTGTCAAAAACTTGGGAAGCCATCTAGGAGGGATGAGATGACACTAAGACCACGGGTTACTTTGCAAGTGTTTGAAAAATGGGAAGTAGACTTTATAGATCCAATTAATCCACCAAATAGAAGATCAGGAGCTAGATATATTATTACAACAAAAGAATACTTGACCAGATGGGTTAAGGAAGCACGAGTAAAGGATTGCAGCATATTTTTTATTTGAACATGTAGTGACAAGGTTTGGATGTCCAAGAATATTGATGAGTGATCAGGGGACTCACTTCATTAATAGTACAATTGAGGCAATGCTTCAAGAGTTTAAGATGCATCATCAGAAGAGCACTCTTTATCACCCTCAAGTTAATGGGACAGTGGAAGCCTTCAAGAAGATTTTGGAGAATGCTTTGACAAAGATTTGCAATGTAAATAAAGATGATTGGGATTTGAAGGTATTAGCAGTACTTTGGGCTTATAGAACTACCCACAAGAAGATAACAGGGAAGACACCCTTTAGATTGGTGTATGGACATGAGGCAGTAGTTCCTTTAGATTATTTGATACCAAGTCTACGCATTGTGGCAATTACATATATGACAGAAAAAGGCACAAATATTGGCTCAACTAATGGAATTGGAGGAGGACAAAATCATACCAAGTTTTCATCATGAGGTGTAGAAAGAAAAGGATAAAGCATGGCATGAAAGGCATACCAAGAAGAAGAATTTTAAGGAAGGATATCTGGTTCTCCTCTTTGACAGTAAGTATTTGCAACACCCAGGAAAACTCAAAATGCATTGGCTAGGGCCATATCAGATAAAGTTTGTCACAAATGGAGGTGTTGTACACCTCCAAGACTTAGCAGGAAAGAAAGTTCAAGGATTGATGAATGGTAGTCGACTGAAACTATATAGGGACATTCGACCCAATGAATATCAGTAGTTGCACACAGTAAGTAGACTTGTACATATTGTAAATAGTAGGAGCTAAAAGAAAAGAAAAAAAAGGAAGATAAAAGTAGAAAAATGAAGAAAAATACAAAAACAAGTAGTTAGAACAATAAGTGATATACATATAGTTGGGAATGACATCGTGCAACAGACAGAAATTGGTGCGACATAATTTAGAAGACTGTGTGCATGAAACTTAAAACACAACGTGCAGGAAAACTAGGAACAGATGGGAAAAAGGAAAACGATGACTGAAAAACTGAAAAAGCAGTTATAAAAAGGGAAAAGCTTGGACAATTCCAACACTTAGCAATTTTTTAGCAACAGAGCACGTAAGAGTGTGAACATAGGGTGATTTAGAAAGAAAGACATCATTCATGCGCAAGGAAAGTAATATGGCACCCCCGAAGGTTGGCGCTCCCAGATGATTTGGAAGACTGACCCGATAGTCGGGAAGGAAGAAGGAAAGAATGGAAAAACCGGAGAATTTTTTGGAGCTAGAGGATGTTACGACATTAGAGACCGAATCCGTCAGTACTAATAGGATAGAAGAATAAATATCAAGCAAATAACAGGTGCAAGTGGGTCAGAGCGTGAAAAACCCAAACAGCAGGGCAAACCCTAATCCTAAAAACCCTGCAGAAGCAGAGGAAATGGAAAAACAAAAACATAAAGTCGTCGCAGAGGAAGTCCTGGTTGAAGATATTACATGCCAGAAATAAATAGAGGGAGAAGAAGAAGAAGAAGTCGAGGTCGAAGCTACAAAAGGAAACCCAATTACAGGCCAGAAGAGAAAAACACTAGGCATAGTAGAAATCATGTTACCTTATCTCCCAGATGTTGTAGTTGCGGTGGAAGACATGTTAGGAAAGGTGTCGAAGTTAAAATATGCAGATCATGTTGTAACAGATACAACGAAGTTTCCTGACCTTGCACAGGAAAGTTACTTGGAGAATAGGGGGGAGGTAGGACCCTTAGGGAAACCCATTTTGGAGCTCGCAAAGTGGATCACAGGTCTATACAACTCGGGCATTGTGAATTTGCTAGACATACCACATTTCGGGCACAGTAAAAATGTAGGCCTCTGTGTGAAGCAATTGTTGGCTAGGGTACATGGAGGTATCCTATGGATGGACAATTTGGTCCCTATATATGTATATCTCATAGCCAATATCACAGGATTTCCTACCAACGGTATAAAGCCAGAAGACTACTTGGAGAACAAGGCAAAGGACAAAGAAATTGCAAAAGAAGTTAAAGCATAGTTCGGGACAAACAAGGGAACTAGGGGCATAATCATAAAGGACATCAACGACCCTGCGATGAAGTTTTCCACGAAGTTGATGGCTTGCAAACTTTTGAGGAAGTGCAGAAAGGAAGAGGCCTCAACATGAGTCATAGCAGTAGTTGCGCAGTGCGCAAAGGGTGTAGTGTTAAGCTGGGCACCATACTTGTTGAAACAGTTTTTGATAGACTACAGGTATGTGTAGGACAATGGAACATAATTCCATTATTCTTGGTTATTAATATGGATATCTTTGGTAGGCTGGTAGGATCCCAAATTCTCAGTATTTATGGATAGAAAAAGGAAATGTTGTGCAGCGCGGTATGAAACCTTATGGAAGGAAAAAGACAACAAGAACCAAGAGGTGAACAACGCAGTATTTGAAATGTTCCTAGAAGATATGCAACATAAGATAGCTAAAATATGGAGAATCCCAATTGAACTAGTCCATGGAAATGAAGGGATTGCAAACTTTAAAGCTTCAAGACACCATATGTGGATTCAGGCCAGAAGGGATCCAAAGAAGAAGTGGCTAGAAATGAGGTATTGTACATCATGTGAGGAAGTAGACTGGATCGTGAAGGACTGGCATGCGTAGTGGAAGGTCCCAGTCACACAGAATAAAGGAACAAATCCTAAAGATCATGCAGAAGCAGGAACATCAAAGAAGATAGGCAGTCCAGCAGATAATACAAGAAAGGATACAGAGCATGGTCAAGCCTCAAGAAGTGGTGCAACAAGCAAGAAGCCAAGAAATAAATACATTGTGTTGAGGGAAGAAGTAAAAGGGGATGGCGAGAAGGGAGATAGCTCATGACAAAAAGAAGTATAGGAGGAGGAAGAAGAAAAGAATAAAACTGAGGTGTGAGACTCAACCCCAACAAAGAAGAGGACTGGAACACATGAGGGAGAAATAAGGAAGAAGATGAAGTATCACAAGAACCCTTCATCCATCACTATTATAGAAGACTATGGAGAGTTTGTCGCATACAAAGTCCAAGATAGAGGGGAGGATGTAGTATGTGCAACAAAGGCACAAAAAGAAGAAATTATGGAGACATTAGTAGAAGTACATGACATCCTACAGAGGTTGCAGCTAAATACAACGCATCACCCTACAACGTAGCAGAAAGAAAAATTAAAGGAGGCACCAGCGTAGAAAGAACAAGAAGAGACAGTGAAAATAATAGTGAAGAGCAGTGACTGGTTCAAGGTCACACAAGAAATGTTAGCAGTAGATGAGAATATAGTGCAGAAACTAGTGAAGGACATAGAACAATTGGAGTTGGTTCTGAAAAACATACCCACGAAGGAATTATACGGATCACAAGCGAGCATGATGCAGAAGGTTCAGTCTAGAGCTAGGGCGAATGCCATCAATCTAGTGCTCGACCGAGAGGTTAAGGAGATTTTGCAAGTAACTTGTGAGAATATCACACTAGAGAAGGAGGAGGAGAAGCAGTGTGCAGATAAACTAAAAAATAAACTTGTATAAGTATACAGGAGCATACCAGACTGCGCGCAAGCGCTGGAGGTAACAACAGAAGAGAATATACAAAATATTGTGCAGACATTGGATAAATACAAATAAGAGATAGCAGACTTAATAGAAAAACTAACTCCAAGCACACCTCCAAAAGTACGGGAACAGAGAGAGCAGGAGGCTACTATGCACATAGATAGCATAACGCAGGAGGTAAAATAAGTGACATAACTATATGACAGGACTGCACATATTTGGACCATCTTGGAAGAAGATGAGAAGATCCAGCAGCTAGAGTAGAGAGAGGAAAATATGAACGTTGTGGTTCAAGATTTAAAGAAGAGGAAGAAAACCATGGACATACCCCTGAGATTGAAGGTCGTGCAGGAGCTGAAAAATTTACAAACAGAAGAAAAGGTCACATAAGAGGTGAAACAAGCAAGGAAGGCTCAGTTGGAGCTAGTTCAGCAAGAGGCTGAAAGGATGATAGAAGAACTGCAAGTGGAGAAATATATCTTAGAACAAGTGCATGCGGAAAGTAGAGAAGTGCTGACAGTGCACATGATAGTGCAGGTTTTGGAGATACTAGCAGAAAAGAGCGCACAGGCTAAGAAGAAATCGACGGAGTTGGAAAAGAAGTTTCATGCGCTGGAGGTGGCACTGCAGAAGGTGAACTAAGTGGCTCAGGACAAAACACATGTTAGTATTGGGGGCTTGTTGGCGCAGGCCTATGGTGGAGAAAATTCAAGATCGAGAACAGAGTAGCAAATGAGGTAGATGGGACCAAGAAGGAGAGAGCGACATATTTTGAGGAAAAGCAGTGGGCACTGTAGGATTTGTGGAAATCCAATGCAAATGTGGACAAACCTAGCCATGTTAGGGTTAGGGTTTTTGATGTATCGTAAGGGTTTTTAACCCAATTTTGTAGTATAAATAGAAGAGTTCCAAGGAAGATTGAGTGATCTATCGATCAAAGTTTAATCCATATATTTGTGTGAGATATTTGTACGAATTGTTGCATGAAGAAAGTACTTGGAGAACCTTTTGAAGTTTGTATTGTTGGTGAGAGCTATGAATCTTAGATGGAGTCAACATGGATATGTAGTTGAGGGTTAGTTTGTAAGTTGTGGAGCTTGTTGTGATCCTGGTCTGCCTCACTACTCTCTATTATCCTATAATGTAATGCACGCAATGCCTTTTTGATGAATAATAAAGAAGCATAAGATATTTGTGGGTGTAGCCCAAAGGGGGGGTGAACCACGGTAAAAATATTTGTGCAATGTCTTTGAATGTCTTTGTTATTTCTACATTTACGATTGAATGGTTAGATAGATGAATTAATGGTTTTACTTACAACGCACACTTGAATAGGTATCCAGAATGGATGTTATGAATGAATGAATGAATGGATCTGATGAATATTGTAATAGAATGCATGTTTAAATAGAAATAGAATTAAAAGTAACATCCCCAAATCCCTTCCATGACTGCAGACACCTGCGTCCTACAATCACCCATAAACCATATCGGTGAGACTACATTGTGCACTCTGTGCACGGTGTAGCTTTCTGGTTTACCAGAAGGGTCGATGGTGGAAATGGTTTTGTTGGAGAACTAACGTAGAACCCAAGTCGACCCATACATCCAACACTCCCCCTCCTCAATATCCTTTGACTCTTCTAGTTGGATATTTGTGGTTGCAATGGTAGCACTGGGTCCTACATTGATGATTTTTTTTCCTTGTTCCAAATAAAATTCTGAGTCAGGGTTTGACTCCTTTTCTTTAAGCTCATCCAACAATGACTATTTCGAGTGGCATTCCTCAGTGTTGTGCCAGGGAATTTGGGGAACTCACACCACTTTCTAGTTTCCTTCTTCGTCCTCCTATTACCCATATTTTCCTATGACTTGGACTAGTTGTCTTGAGGTTGGTTTTCCTTACTTTGTCCATTGTTCTGTGAATTAGGATTTCCTTTGCCATGCTTCTGTTATGGTGTACTTGAAAACCAAAACTCCCACTTACTTCGTTGCTTAAACTTCTGCTCAATTTTGACTGCATATCGATAAGGAACTCCTAGTGAGAAGATGTCCAAGAAATCCATCTTTGTTTGGATGTACCTATGTAGGCTACTACGGTACTTCAAAACTAGGTGTCGTTCGGAGTCTTTGATACCAACTTTGAGAACAAGGTATAAAAGATGCTAGTGTAATCTAACATCATTTGGTCTCTTTCTTGACGCAGAGTCGGCCATCTCCCATACTGGTCATCATAGTTTATGAAAGGTTATAACTCCTCCTTGATGGCATTTACAAAGGCTACCCAAGTGGGTTATCTCCCAAATGACATAGATTCATCCATGGTGTACCTCTCCTAGTAACCTTCCCACCAAGATCTAACATGGGGAAGAGATTAAGGAGTGAAAAGGTGATATTTTCATCGTCAGAAAATTTTTGGATAGAGTAATACCCTTCCAAGATATTCAACCATTTCTCCAAAGCATTTGCATCTATCTGGCCTTCAAATAAGGAGATATCACAATTTACCTTGAAGGGCATCACACATATGAAATGGTTGTTTATCAAAGATGCCTCAGTTGCCATCGGTAGGCATCGAAGGATCTGGTAAAATTTGTCCATCATCTTATTCCTTTGTCGTGTGGGGGATTCCTTAAGAAACATCTTGAAAGGATCTCCCACTATGTTGTTTCTCTTTTCTTTCGCCATGGGAGGTCGATTGGGCTAGCGAGAGCGATCGTCCTCAAGCAAAATTAGCTCGACACCCAACTCCTTATACATTGACCTTGTTGGGGACATGCTCTGAGAAATGACAAGGAACAGACTACTCTGATACCATTGATCCAGATTATATGAAGAACAAAATGAGATACAAACAAAACAATAGCAGAGAAAACCAAAATACAGTGAAACCCAACTTCTATTAATGAATAAAAATAGGAAAATAATGTAGAAACAAACTGGCTAGAATAGTGGTAGCTTATCTCTAAAGAGAAAGAGATGTTGGCTAAGTTTCATTCACAACAAGCTTTACATCACACTCCATTGCATGCTCAAAGGAATTCCTTCACCTCAATTATATATGAGAGAGTGAGAGGAGAATAATTCCCATGATGCATGTGGGATAAATTGGTCTAATTTTACAAAATTCCATAGGCATGTAAAATACTAAGAGTTCCCAAGTGGTCACCCATCCCAGTACTACTCTAGCCCAAGTGCACTTCATTGCGGGATTCTAATGGGATCTTGTGCGTTAACGTTGTAGGAATGAACATAAGACCATTAAAAAATCATTACATGATGGCTATAATTAAAAAATGGAGATGGTATTACATTGCATTCCCCATCAAAAGGGTGAATATCATGAAATCATTGATTCAATGGAAAAGGTGGATGACCACCAAGATCGACCTGGATCAATATAGGGGGTGGAGGAGTTGATGAGGGGGTTCCATTTTCTTGAGTTTTTTTTCATCTTGAATTTGAGGATATTTATGTTTGGATGGATGCATGAGACTCAGAGCATTGAGGGAGGTATTGATGATTAGTTGGTATAGCCTTAGTGATTGAGGGCTCATGGGATCTCAATCTTTGATTGAGGGGTTGGTTGGAAGCAGAGCTTTGTCCCTCAATTTGTGGCCTGTCTCTATTGCTACTTGTTGGCATAGGAGGTTCACTAATTAGGCAATATTATACCATATGAGTTCATATTGAGGGTTTAAACTTCTAAAAATGAAAACTATATATTGCCTAGTATATAAGGGTTAAGGGGTATTTTTAATATATTAACAACATATAGATATTGTGGGGTTTAGAATTATGTATTGGTGTGAGGGGGTGGGATTTAGAGTTAGATATCAGGGGGAGAATTTCAATAGGTGGATTTGAGCTAGATTAGTCCGTGTCCTTCAATATCCATAATGGCATATTCAATATCCTCAAATGCACTTCTTCCTCTTCATTGTTTAATGCCCATAATCATGTCGATGACTTGGGAAGGTCTCACACATGCAATATTTTATACCGTTTATAGAGCATTACAAGGATCAACATATCTTGAAACTCTCCAATATAAACCTAATGTGTGTATTCTCCCATAAATATAGCACCTGCCTAAATCAAGGATTTGACCAAAAATTTCTTTTTAAATTGAGGATTTCACCGAGACAAAAAAGTTACTTGGTGAAAGGAATTTGTAATTAATCTCATTGGTTAGAAGAAAAAAAATGGTCATATGAATATGTGCATGTAGCTTCTAGAAATGATTTGTCCCCACCCACTAAGGATTGTGATGTAGATATTGATACACTTATGACTCAACATTCAATCTCTTTGTTTGGTTGTTCATTTCAAAAATAGAAGAGGAGGCATGATTTGGGTAACTTTGACCCTTTGACCTCATTGGATTATGCAAAGACATTAATGTTGTCATAATATCATTAATCTCGAATCAGTTCATTGGTGAAATTAAAACAAGGAATAAGGGGTGGAAGGAGCAGGGGGATTCTTTTTTATCCTGGAGGTACACAAGTAGCAACTTGGTTTTGGGGATTAGGAGTAGCATCAGACAATGTGGTAGATGCTTACACTCTTTTGAGAGGTCTAATTATATCCAAGGAGTATGAGGTTGCCTCGTTAATTGTTATGGGGTACTCTGTGATCATTATCAAGGAAATGTTGGGTGAGCCTTCTTCGATGGAAATTAGGGTGACCAAAGTAATATCCCAACCAATCGAGGAAAAAGAAATTAGTACAATCTTGTTTTATCATGTTAAATGTGAGGCCACCACTTTTTCTTGCATGCGAGATTTCATTTGACTTTGGGTTATTGAATGTTTTGGTATGGGAAGGAACGAGCGCAATGGGATAATTCAGTGTGGAGGAATTGGGAACTACGACCATCTTGGGTGACACCCCTAGGTGTCTGGGCTACTGATGAGTTTCATGCTTTTCTTCCAATGGTCTGTTTGGAATCTGGGATTGGTGAACTCATTTAGGAAAAGGTTGGCCTATATATTTTGGTTCTAGTATCTCGTATTTCTTATGGTTCTCTGGGTAGTCTAGTCCTAGTCTAGGTTAATTTCTTGAGCGCGTCTTCCTTGAATTTGGTCTTCAATAAAGAAATTAGAGTTTATTCATTTTTGGAATTCCTTTGTAACAAACATAAATATATGTAAAATATATAGATATAAATAATATACAAATAACTAATAATTAACAATTAATTACTAATGAAAAGACACCTCGTATGAAAGGCCATGTCTCTTATGAAAGGGCACACCTGTGTGGGTATATATACAACCCTCATTTCTCATTTGTAATCATCTCATATCTCATATTTTACTCATACGATATATATATATATATATATATATATAAGAGGAAGCCAGATTGCTTTGCTTCACCTCCCCATTAGACTCACTTCTATAGGGGCTTGGTGAAATGGCATGTGAAGAGAATTGGGTTTATGTCCTCTGCTAATTCAATGATTTGTATAATCCCTGGGAAGAATACTCTGCTTTACCTTGGTTTTGGTCTCATCAATTTGGTGTAAGTTATCATTCATGTTTCTTTATTGGCATTTATGGTCTTGTTTGTTTGGAATTTTGATCTGGAATTGCAAGTGCAGTTATGGAGCATAGGGAGATAATGGAAGTTAAAAAAATCACAAGGAGGCATGAAGAGTTTATCCACTGCAACATGACCTCTATGTTTCTAGTTACCACAAAAGTACACACAAACAAGCACCTCTGTGTCACTCAACACACTACATTAATGAAATTGTCGGCTAACCAAAAACATAGGATGGACACCCTCAAGGCAGAGTGTAATATGTTGATAAATCGTGTGCTCAATCCGCACAAATATGCCCTCTTCATAGCCTCAAATAACAAGACCTTTGCAAATTCCACTCATGTTGAAGTTCAATAAGAAGAAATTGTGCACCAGCTCAAGGCCACAATGGATATTGAGAAGCTACACTCCCCTCGCTCAAATGTTGTTCAGGGTGAGGCAACCAACATCCATGTTTTTATTAATTGAAAGTGTCTTTGTTATTAGTAATCAAATTTTTTAAATCGAGCTCTATGAAGGAAATTTGTAGTGTTTTGTCTACAATTTATATTAAGGCTTATTATGTAGTTATAGAGAGCTATTTTGTTTCTAGCTCTAAATTTTTTGAAGCAGTCCCATGTACATTGTTGTAGCATTAACTACAACCTTTTATATAAATAAATTTCAATTTCAGTTAAAAAAATACAAATAAATAAAATAAAACAAGGAATTAAAGAGGTACTTGATTAGTTTGCATAATCCTTATCCAAGAGTTATAAGATTTGTGGCATGTCATCATACTATGGGTAGAACTAAAAAGGGGCATTTAAAATGTCACAAAAATATGTATACCTAGGATATCTAGTGAAAATACAAGGTTTTTTAATTGGAAAGATGCATTGTGATGGGGGTTCAACAAAAGAATTTTAGGATATATTCTTTAATATCTAGTGAAAGTAGGGGTATTCTTTAATATCTCATGACTGCATGTGCTATGTCATAGGTTCACTAAGTGAACCCTTCGTGCTTGTAGGTTGCTACTTGGTGGAAGTTGGTGTGTTGTTGTTTTTTTTGTAAGTCAAATCTCAACTTGCTACCTCCAGGTTTTTCTCCCATCTTCTCTTAATTCCTCGGACATGCAGTTATTTAAGTCACCAATAAATTGATAAGTTTCATTGGTGGTTTCTACCATAGATTATGACGATCTTGTTGGTTATGATAGTTGTTGATGTTGGTTGTTAAATAATATTATTGTTTAGTAGTAGCATTAATGGTTAATTTTTGAATCATTCTTCCATCTAAGACAAATTTGGATTTTTATTTTATTCAAGTGAATACACTAAGATCATAAAAATAGTATTTGCATTTTATCAAATTATTAAATGATAGTATCTTTCAAGTGGGTAAATTCCATGATTAACAATTAGTAATTAAATCATTGTTAACCATTAGTAATTAAATCATTTTTTTTAGTATCATTGTCATCAGTAATGAATGGTTTGGATTATTACAAATAGATGTTTTGTAATGCTTCAAATCATGTTGCAACCACCATCATTTCATTAACATATCCATAGTGGATCTCTATGAAAGCATTCCATTATTTTTTTAGGCTTCACAATCACCCATTGCAAACCAAATTTATTACACTAGATCGAAGCAATGGCATATATTCAATAATGGTTTCTCATTCAAACATGCATCTAATAACATTCTACATTTTCTTGTATGGAAGAGAATATAATTGAGCTTCGCCGATCTTTTTTTGGTTAGTTATCATGATTTTGTAAAGACATGAAGATGTAAACAAATTATTATCTAATATAATTGAGTTAATTTTCAAATTTTATTGTATGGAAGATAAGAGCCTATATTATGGCAATCAAGCCCATACCATGTAGAAACATCTTCATGTTGCAACACTAAAAATATTACAAAAAGCGTATAGGCCTTTCTTTGTTGTTTCAGTGATTATACGAAGTTTGGTATTTAAAAAAACATTCTAGAGATACATTTTAAACAATTATAATTCTAATAGCCCCATTATTCGAATTTAACTAGAAGATCCATTGGAATGAACATGTTGAATAAACAATTGAGCTTTAAAGACAATAGACCACATTTGTATAAACTATCATCCACACATCCTTCAAATCCCACTAAATTTGTATCAATCTTTTGAGATAGCGACTAAAAGGACAATTTTTGACAAACTTGTTGAACAAGATCCAATGTATGATTAGTTATATTAATGCATATGTAAAATCACTTATCTTATAAGATCAATGCACTTTAAAAAAATGTCTTGGTAGATGGTGAAAGAATTTATGGTCACATCAAATAGAGGGGAATTAAAGGAGATGTACTTTTAAAACTCCAATTTCAATAAAATCTAAATGTTTATTTTTCATTTCTTTTGTATGAATCTTTCAATATAACAATTGCTTTCAACATGTCCTATGTTGAGTACACAACACAATCTACAATTTTAAAATTTTGGGTATCAATTTTCTTTGACTTTATAAGTAATTTTTAGACATGTTTCGGTTTGGTTAATTTTATACATTTCATATAGCATAGCAAGTGTCTTTAGCCTTGAGAAAACCCAAAAATTCTAAGTCCTAAAACCCGAGTTTTTAGTATCTACGAAATCAAAGCATTCATTAGCACCGAACAATAAATTTTGAAGTTCACCAATACAAGAAACAATTTTTGAAATGTGCCAAAACACGGAAAAGAACAAATTTTTGAAAGACATTGAAACAAACAAGAAACATATTTTCAAAAGCACCAATAACAAATTTTTGAAAGTATCGATACAAGAAACAAATTTTTGAAAGCACCGATATCAAAAAAAAAATTGAAAGTGTCGATAACAAATTTTTGAAAGCACTAATACAAAAAACAAAATTTTAAAAGCGCCAAAACACAAATTTTCATGAGCATCGATCAAAGGTTAAAAAGTTGGTCGATCAAAGAAAATATCCTTTCGGTATTTGTGATAATTTTTTATTCCAAACTTTGTTTGGGGCATGACTTATACAGTTGGAAATGTAATTTTGAGATCTATAACTTTGTAGTTATAAGTTTTCATTGATTTGGCATTGTTTGTTTCATATTGTTGAAATAAATATACAGTATGAAAAACCCCTTTGATTTTTTCATGATAACTTTTGATCCCGATCTCCATTTTGGGCATGCTTTATATCGTTGGAGCTCACCAAGATATACAACTTTGCTATTATAAATTTTTGTTTATTTGACATAGTTTGTTTCGGGTTTGTGAAATAAATAAAGGAGATCAAGCTTAGGGGAGTAACCCTAAATATCTTGTTGTGATATCAATGGATGTTTTATTTCAATGCATTTTTTAACGTAATGTGCAAGCTTAATTTATAAATCCTATGTTGATGACATCTAGGTACTAATGTTATACACTTCAATCCATCATGACAGAAAGAACCATAAGATGATACAAAACAATGCAATCTTCCTATGTGAGTGGTTCTTTTTAGAAGAATTTGATCACTAAAGTTAAAAGATGACTCAACCAGAGTCTATTTTCCCAAAATAGAAAAATCAGATCAAGAGTTTCATGCATGGGACCACCCATATCAGAATTACCCAAAAGAACAACAATTGTTTCCATTTACAGTCCATGGGGTGAATTAATTAGTGAGGGAAAGATTTATGAAGCTAAGCATGCATGAATTGAAGCTTTCAATTAACTAGAGATGTGACTGATGCATGGCTTTTTGCATGGCCATATTATTAAGACTGTTAGTTGGTTGAAGATGTATATTGCATGGATTTTCCGATAGCCATTTTTGTTTTATTCCATAATTCGATTAGTTTTTTCTTATAAATAAAGAGATCAACCTCTCAAAAAGGGTCTTCTAGCTCTGAGGTGAATTTCCAAGGATTGTAGCAGCAAATTACTTCAAAGCTTAATTCAGAAACTCTATTTGGAGTCAAGACATTTTGTTTTAATGAATTTTTGTGCATTTGTTCATTATCATGGATTATTCTACTATTGGTTTAATGTCATGGGCATCTAGTAAGAATTTCAATATTGTTAAGTTATCTTATATGTTTTGGTTTTTTTTTTCTTCGAGAAAAAAAAATTGTTATGTTCAAAAAGGAATATACATGTCATTGTCTTTCAAGTCCATCCTTAGTAGGATTTCTTTCAGATCTATTCTACCTATAATAATAGACCTTTTAAGGCCTTTTACAATATGAATTGTTCCAATTGTTCAAAACATTTACAACCTTACAAAAAAGAAAAGGCATTCTTTAGAGGCGAAATTCCATTGCCTCAGTTTATGTTCCTTTGAAGAACTCATAAAATCCAAATGCTCCTTTTTGCAATCGCAATGCTTCTTTAGGAGTTCATATATCTTTGTGTTGAGCTCCCTTAGAATGTGTTGAAAACAAATCCATTCGAAATTTCTAAAGGCGAGCTTGATATCTCTTAGAATTGAAGCCAATGTGGGATTTTGGATGTTGTTTTGGCCTCTTACCCAATCAATCACCAGTTTGGAGTCACCGAACACTTGAAGCTTTGTCAGATTTTTTTCTTTGGTTATTTCCAAAAGAGTCCAAAGTGCTATCAGTTATGCTCTGTTGTTTGTTCTGCCTCCTGGTGAACATCTGATATGGATGTAGTGGTTATGGTTGATAAATATAACCACCTTGACTTTGTATACAGGAGGATGTCCTTTGTTGGACCCATCAAAATAACCCCAAGGGATGGTGTAATCTATGGGTGGGGGGGCTATGAAACGTTGTTTGCTTGTTCGGAGCTCTGTCTTAAATTATTCATCTTGACTGATTGATAAAGTCGTTGTCACTTACGGGGGAATTGTCTTGTCTTTAAAGACGACATTGTTTCTTTCCCACCAAATGTTTGTGATCATGATACCTGGAAGACCTGCATATAGGGAGATTGTTTTGTCTTGTAGCCAAGTTCTAAAACATTCTTCAAGAGAACCCTGGTTCCAATCAGCCCTGGATTTTAGTTTGTCTTTTATTAACTGTGTAACCTTTTCTGCATAGGGACAGGAGATAAAAATGTGAGTAGTGGATTCTTGATTTTCCTTGCACAAAGGACATTTGCTAGGTCCACACCAACCTCTCCTGAGGCAATTGTCCCAAGTCAACAATTTTTTGTTTAGAGCTAGCCATAGAGTCACTTTACATATGGGGGGAGCCTTGATTTTCTAGAAGGGCTTCCACCACCACTTCGGTTGTGTCTCAGATTTTTTTTCTAGCTAGAATTTATAGCCTAATTTAACTGAATAAGATCCATTCTGTGTGTTTTTTGACCAACAAAGGGAGTCCTCGGACTCTCTATCCAGGGAAATGAAGTTTTAACATAACATGGAAATGAAAGCATTCCATTTGTCCCGTAGATCTAGGGGGATATCCAAGGATTCTGCACTTTTCCATCCCCCTCTTCCTCTCAATTGGGGGAAACCAATTTTGAGGTCACTCAGGAAGCGAATGTTTTTTCCTTTTAGGAACTAAAGTAGGGGTTGGATAAGTTTGTAATTGTTTCTAGCTCCTAGCCATGGATCTTCACTCAGTCTCACCTTTTCCCCATTTTCCGATGTGTCAGATAGTCCATTTGTACAAGTACTTTCCAGACAATTGATCCTTTAGTGGATTTCAACGGTTCTCGAAACCAATCAGAAATAGACAAAGAAGGAAAGTACTTGGAGTTCATTACTCTTACCCATAGTGTGTTGCCTAGATTTAGGCACCAAAGGTTCCTACCCACTAAGGCTCGGGTAAAGAGTCTTAAGTTTTTTAACCCCCAACCCCCCAATTCTTTTGGAGCCGCGATTGAGTTCCATTTGACAAGAGGGGGTCCTCCAAGTGCATTATGTCCCTTCCATAGGAAGTGAAATCTTAGTCATTGAATGTGATCCTGGACTCCTTTTGGAACTTCGGTTATTGAATTCTTGTAGACGTGAATTCCTTCTATGACTGCTTTGATTAGTACTAGTCTTCCTCCTCTAGAGAGGCGTCTATTGACCTAGATGGCTAAAAGAGCATCGACCTTTCTTATTAACCATCCCCGGTCTTATTTTCTATAGTTGTCAAGTTTTAAATTAAAACCCAGGTACTTGAGTTTGTAAGAGAAGTGTTTCCTTTGGGTGAGGAAAGTGTTGGAAAAGGAAGCTTCTTCTTTGTTCTCACGGTGATTAAGAAGAAGACACAACTTTTCCATATTAATTTTCATTCCCATATCACTGCAGAAGAGGTTTAAAATATCCTTGAGATCGCTCAAATTCCTCTAAGAGTCGTAGAGGCAGCAGAAGATGTCATCTACAAATAAAAGGTGTGTGATTGATTCTGATTCAGAGACTGCAATTCCTCTTAAGAGGCCCTTATACCTTGCCTCATTTATTAGATGACTGAGAGCTTCAGCTATGATCAGGAAAAGAAAGGGGGAAAGGGGGCATCCCTAACGGAGACCTCTAGAGGCTTTGAAAAAATTGGTCGAGGCTCCATTGATGGGGATGGAAAAGGAGGCACTTTGGATACATCCCATTATCCATTTGACAATTTTTAAACTCATGCCCATTTGGATTAGGACCAATCACAGGAAAATCCAATTTATGCAGTCTGGGATTTGGAAAGGTCAAATTTCAAGATGGCATCCTTGAGATTTATTTTCTTGACTGAGTGGAACACTTCTTGAGCTATGGCTACTGCATCATGTATTTTTTTGTTGTGTAGGAAGCCAAATTTCTCCTCACCAATGATTTCACTTAGCATTGGTCTGAGTCTCCTAGAGATGATCTTGGTGATTAATATGTAGATGACATTGCAGCAAGTGATCAGTCTATAGTCTTCAAAGGAATAAGGGCATTGTTTATTTGGGATGAGACATAGGAAGGTTGCGTTGAGAGGGCCATGAACACTTCCTTCCTTTTGTGATTCTCTTATCATTAGCAACAAATATTGTTTTAGAAGGTCATAAAAGGCTTTGAAAAATTCCATTGTTACTCCATCTGGGCCTGGGATTTTTCCATTTCTCATGGAGAACAAAGTTGCCTTTAATTATGGTTATGTCACTTCTTCTTCTAAGGAAAGGTTCATTTCCTCGGTAAAGATGGTAGGGAATTTTCCTACTACTTCTAGAATTTCTTGGATAGGGCATCCTGGGGGGGCTAAAACAATATTGTTGAAAAACATTACCCCAAACTTTGCCTTGTCCTCAAAGGAAGCGACCACTTTTACTTGTTCATCTTTGATTTCCCAGATTGATTTGAGGTTTCTTCGAAAGTTCACAAATTGATGAAAAAAATTGTGTTGTTGTCTCCTTCTTTTATCCAAAGAGCCCTTCTTTTGGTACGCCATTCTTGTTCCTCTGTCTTAAGCCATTTGGCATGCTTTTCCTCCGGATATCTTAGTTTTGTTGACTTTTCATTTGTTAGGGGGGAATCCTCCAAGTAACTTAGAACCTTTGCTAAATTCTCTTCAATGTCCCAAATGTGTCGGGACCTTTTGGACTTCCATAAAGGGAGCCAAATTTTTATGGCGATTTTCAATTTTTTGAGATTTGCTGCTAATTGTACCATCAGTGGATCACGATTCAAAGGGGAGGGTTTGGTCCAAGATGAAAGGACCAGTTTCCTAAAATCTTCCTCTTCTAGCCAAGATTGGCTAAATTTCAAGGGAGAGGGGTGGGAGTCGAAGCCCAAGGACCATTGTAGTGTGACTGGTAGATGCTCTAAGATGCCTCCCATCTCTACGCCAAATCTGAAAATTGCTCCTAAGTTTAGTAGAGCTTCGAAAACTAGGAAGCGGTCTAGTATCTTGCAACTTCCTCGTCCCCGGTTCTAAAATTCTTTCAAGTAGGAGAGAGTTTAACAGGTTCGATGTTCAACGGGTTGGACTTTTTGAAGAAGGATTGGAAGAAGACTCTTTTCCTGTCGACCCTAGGGTGTGCTACCCAAACATTTCGTAGGGAGATGGTAAGATTTAAATCTCCCCCCCCCCCACCAGAAAAGGGTCCTGAAAAAAACCTGTGTTGATCAAATCCTCCCAAAAGGAGGCCATATCATAGTAAGGCCCATATATATTCACCACTGAGAAGGATAAATTATTATTCTTATGTTGCAACTTGATAGAGACTGTAGAGTGGGCAGGAGAAGAGGATAGAGCCTAGAAATTAGGGCTCCATCCAGTGAGTAGACCTCTAGAGAGACCAAAGGCGTCGGTAGTGCTGAAGGACCGATTCTGAAGCCAAGGTCTAAAAGTTTCTCTAGCTTTCTCGCCAGAGCACATTGTTTCTTGGATGAGGATGACGCTCGATTTTAGGTTGTGGATCATTCTTTTGAGGGATATATTCTTTGGGGCACCCCCTATCCCGCGCACATTGAAAGAGAGGAATATCATTTAGCCCTTGTCAACTAGGCTTTTCCTACTCTAAAATCCCTTGTGAAGCTATATTGGGTGCCTTTACGGATTTTCGTGGCTGCTTTTTCTTTTGCTTTCGAGATGAAGGATTTCTTGTATGCCTGTGCGAGAGAGGGTGGGTTGAGAGACAAGCCTCCATAAGAAGGGGAAGTCTCCTGAGATTTAGACCTCAAGGCATATATGTTTCCCTTGGGAGAGAGGAGAGCTTCAGGGATCAAAGGGAAGGGTTGGGAAGGGGAGAAGAGTCATGAGAGGGAGAGGAGGGGGCCCAAGAAGGGGTGGGAGAAGGAGGCGCCATTAAGGGAGATCAACGGAGGGAGGGAGAGGGAGAGAGAGGTATTTTGAGTTCGGCTTCATGNAGGGGGAAAGGGGTTTCTAGGGAAAGAGGGGGATTTGGTGAGAAGAGAGGGCTAGAGAGAGAAACAAGATCTAAAACTAAAATTGAATGAAGGGGTGAAGGAAAGGGAGGCATACCTAAAGCAGGAGCTTGGGAAACCCAGTCGCCTAGAGCTTGATTAGAGAGGACCCCTTTGTCAATGTCCAGGTGACAATATTCATTCCTGCCTTCCACCGGGTCGACCTCCACTGTCTCCTTATTTTTTATAGTGGACTTGGTTTTCCATTTACTTGCTTGCGGTTATAGCAATGAGGAAATTCTAGAGCAATGAGAACTTAAGTGTCCAATTTCATGGAAGCCATGGCACCTAAAGGGTAGTCTCCAGTAGTCTACCTTTTGGTTCCATGTAATTCCATCATAGACCAAGTCAATATTTCCTACTAAGCCTTCTCTTACATCAGCTTCGACCAAGATCCAAGCCCACCTATGATTTTTTTTTCGAATCCCAGTTGGGTTCCAATTTTACAAAAGAGCCTAATTTATTTTCGATGGATTCTAGCGCTTCCCTGAACCACAAGGCTAGAGGCAGCCCAGGCAGAATTTTCCATACTTTCATTATCGTCATAGATTTTTTTAGGGGGTCAAAATCCACAGTCCAAGGTTTTAGGGAAAAACCAGAAGGGCCCTGGGACTGGCTCTACCTGCGTATTTCTTCGCAATCTTCATCTGAGAGGAAATAAAAAGAGATTAAGATTCTTTCCAGGAGGTGTATCTTTGGGACATAACCGATAAGAGGTTTATAGTGGTTTTGTAACCAATTTGTTATATCCTTTTCTGCCAAAGATTTTCCATTAAACCTTCCAACCAGAGTATTCCCAGGAGCTGGGGGATGTTGTTGAGAGGAATGTCAACGCCCATGTTGGCCCTCGACCAAGTTTTGGGGAAACTTTGGTCAGTTTTGGCCCACTTTTGGACTTCGACACGCTGGTCGAAGTAGGAGTGCCCAAGCGGAGCTGAGATTGTGAATCTCACCTACTTTTAGGGTTAGGGATTTGTAACAGGTTTATGGGATGTCGGCCCATGGGTTTTCCCCATGTTTAGGCCTTATTGTAAGGGTTTGTAAAGTATAAATAAAGAGGAATGTATTGTAGAAGGAGAAGCTAAGTAGTTCTGTGTGAAACAATAGATCTGTGTGCGTTGGGGCTTAGTGCTCGACTGTGATTTTGTAGAAGGAGCTAAGTGTTGTGATAAGAGATTGTGGCTTTGTGCATGTGACCTTGTTTTGGAAGGTAAAGAAGGAGGATCTAGTGCTTAGTGCGCATATCTCCTGTCTTGTGCGAAGTTCAACTATGTGGCTTAGTGTACAGGAGTGACTGGATGTAATGTTTTGGAAAATAATAAAGAGGTGAAGCGGTTTGTGGACGTAGCCCCACCCTGGGGTGAACCACGTATATCTAGTGTATCGTGATTTTCTTTTTGCAGTGTCTTTTCTGCTATGCATTTGCTTAGTGCTTTGATTATCATGTGTAATGAATGTTTTATTGCTTAAGTATTTTACTTATGATTAAGGGTAAATGAACGTTAGATCTAACTCACAGTGCTAGGTGTTAAGTGCTTAGGGTGCATGATCACTTATTGTTACTACGCTTATCTGTCTTTGATTATTCCCTACGATGTTAATAAGGTTAATAAACTAATGCATGTTCACTTCCTAAAGTGTTAATAGATTATTTTGCGAAGTGATCTTATCACAGATCTGTGTCCCAGCCTGGTTACAGACACCTGCATCCTGTAACCTCCCCTGCTTCTACCTCGGTTGAGACTTCGCCTGCTTTGCAAATGTTGTCGACAGGCTCGGTAGTCGAGGTTTTGGTGGTGCATTATTAAGCGTTGAACCCTGGGTCTGCCCCTGTGCCAACAAATGGTTCTGTTGTTGGGACCTAAAACTCTGATTGCTGGGAACTGAAGTAAATAAAAAGAGAAGCTTTATGCGTAGATTCGTTGTGGAAGTGTGCAATATTCTACTTGACTTACGAAGCTTTGTGACAAGAAAGTAAGTTGTTATGAAGAAAAGAGGTAAGATTTGTGCTTTGGTAAGAGAAAGATATGTGAAAATTTTTGTTTTTGAAAGCATGAATTTAAGTATGTTTAATAGATTATGTCCTAGTCTGAAGGCTAGGGCGTAGTTGAAAGAAAGAGTTGATTTGAGTAAATTTAATGGAAATGAAGAAAGATATGTTATCCCTATGCATAGAAAGAGTTTTTGGACTCATAAGTGGATTCATGAACCTAGAAAGAATTTTTGCAGATTGCAGATCTAGCACTATGATCCTAGGGGAAGTGCGGAGTACAAAAAAGATTGGGGAACATTTAAGAGAAAAAGAGGATTGACTTTGTGTTATAATTGCAGAAGGTTGGGATACCTTGCTAAGGAATGCCCTGGGGTAGGCCTTATTTGTCTTTGTTGTAATATTGTTGTTCATGAGTTTGAGGATTGTCCAAGGATTATTGCTAAATTTGAAGGGAGGGACATAAGACAAGGAAATTATGAAAAGAGTGAAGAGACTAAGGGTATGTTAGAAAGTCATAAAGAGAAAAGATCAGAAGAAGTTCAGACTATGTTATTATAGTTGAAATAAATGATGGATGTTCATAAAGATGTCGGTTTACCAGAAAGCCTGAAAGCAAAACAGTGCATAAGTGAAAGAATAAAAGACTTTGACATACATTGTATAGTCTTGGATGAAGAAACACGAGTGAATGATATGACAGAAGAAACTTGGGAAGTTTTGGGAAAGCCTACTGTGGTAAATTATTTAGGAAGGACATGCTTGTTTAAGGGCAATATGATAACTTTATGTGGAAGAGTAACTACTGTACCTATTATTGTTCATGGAACATCGACTGAAGAAGAATTTGAAGTCATTAAGTTTGTTGGGGACAACACCCCTTTCCCACTTTTATTAGGTAAGACTTGGATTGAGAAGGATCATATCAGAAGAAAAGCAGAGGAAGAATCTAGAGAAAAGAAAAAGCAAGAATTAAGGGATTTCATGGCTAGGAGAATAGACCGACTAATATAAGAACGAGAGGATAAGTCGAAGCAACAAAGCAAAGTAACAACGCAGGAGGGACAGAAAGAAAAACAATTAGCTATCAAGGTTGAAAGAATGCAAGAAGGCTTGAAGGACCTATCTATACAAGAGAGAAGTGTTCCCACTCAGGAAGTGTTAAGAAAAGGGATATTAACTTCAGAATCTTTGAGGGTACCTCAACAGTGCGAAGCCACTACACTGGGGGAAGATAAGAGTAAAAATGGAAAGAGGATTCCAGAAACAATTAAAGAGACTCAAATAACAGGAAAGAAGGCAAGGAAGCTCAATAAAAAGAAGGCCAAGTTGGAAAAGATACAAGAAGTTAAGGAAACCAGATGGAAGACTTTGCAGACCGGAACCTCGCAGGAGGCAGGTTCGCAGGGTTTGAACCTCGCTGGAACAGGAGGTCTGTGCAGATTTGGACTTCGCCCTGACAAAGTTATATGACCATTGTAGGTGCCCCGACCATTATAATGACACTTCAAAACAATTAGGAAATGCATTTATGGGTTTATGGACCGCTTTTGGACGTTGAGACTGTGCCATAACGACTATATTTACATTAATGGAAGCAATTAACTCTAGTCCTTGTCCGTTGGAATATTCGTTAGACCGCCCCGCTTATTTAACTCGTTGATGGTGGCACTGGGAACACTTTTTTCTACCCGTGACTGACTGAGATAAGTTGATAATTGTCCAAGTGTCGAGTTGTGTTTCCTGTTGTTATCTAAAAGTATACCCCACCTGTCTGTTTGTCTACCAGTTGTCTATTAAAAGCTATAATGTCGGGCAGACCCAGCGACTTGGAGAAGTCTGTCAAGGAAGTTCTTAGGAAACTCATGGCCGACAGACCTGTATCTAAAGGTATTCAAGCATCATCAACTAGGGGACTATAGGCTTCCCCTTCGACTGAACGTCGTTCCACCCGCATTAACCCCGTAACTGAATAGAGAAGTAAGCACCGTAGTGATATGGCTAATGGGAAGTAGATCTCGTCGATCATTCCTATATATATTACACCTCTGGCCAACGGTGTGAACCATGAAAGTATCCCTCGTGATTTCGAGTACTCTGTGTTCACTGCATACATTCCGAAAGGAATTCGCATAGTAGGAAGTCAGTTAGGGCAGATCCTGTTGTTGAAGCACAATGACTTCAACTTAGGAGACCAGAAGAACTACGCCACGCTAGCTCCTCATTGTTATTTAACGAAGAAAACCAGAAAGAAACCTTGCCTTGTCTCACAACCATGGATTAAGGGGTTTTCATAGTCAACCGTATTGAACGTAATGAAGATTCCCCATTTTGGCCGCCACCAGGAGGTTAACGCTTGCGTTAAACTTCCTCTGTCGTGCTATCATGGAAAATATCTATGGCTCAACAAAATAATTATTATGGATCCAACGTTGATCCATCGGATCACAGGTTTAATCTTGAAGGGTACTGACCCACAACAGTTCTATCGAGGGAAGACCTTAGACCGCTTTTTAGCATAGCACATCAAAGAAGCCTATGGAGAGGTATTAAAGGGGAAGTGAGGTTACAAGGTAGTCTCCATACTGGATGGCGCAATGTGCCTTGCTTATCAACTCTCAGATGGAAAGCTAGTGAGGAAGAACCGCCCCACACAGGTCATAGGGTTCGTGGTGGACCTCGCAAGAAAGTGTGTGGAGGGCATGTAGATGAATTGGGCGAACTACCTCGTCAATGAGCTAGAAAAATATTGTCGCAAAGCCTAGGACTTAGGATATGAGTTTCACTACAGTTGATTGATCATCTTGATTGCATTTGTGTCTTGGAAGATGCCTGAAGGAGATGATTTCCCAGAGATTGAACCTACGGAACCCCTATCCGCTCAGTTTTTTACCCTATGGTATACCAATGACATGACGAAGCAGTGGAAGTCTAATGTTGTATTTCACAGGTGTTATCAGCAGTTGAAAGTCGTCATTGAATCATTCTTGTGTATGACACTGTGTACCCTGCATCAATACCGGCCCATAGTGAAGTTTCGCACTAATCCCCATTTCATTTACATCACCGCGTGAAGAGATGAGAACCACGAAGAATTACAGTCATACTATAAGCTTACAAATGAAGATATGGAACAGATTACAAAGGAATCACCGGAAGAATTTCTTGTACCTGTCGTCGATGTAGAGTTATGCGACAATGACACTATAGGAAGCTCGATAGTTACACGAGTTGAACATGTCGGACAGTCTAGTGGGACGAAGAAGCAGAAAAAGCAGGTTGAAGTCCAGGACATAGAGAGTGACGAAGAGAAAACTTATGGAGATAACGGGTCTGGCTCGCCAAGAGGAGGAGAAGACGAAGCAAAAGGACAGGGAGGAGGAGAAGACAAAGCAGAAGGATAGGGAGGAGGATATGAAGGAGAAGAGGAGCAAGGAGGAGGCGAAGCTACACCACCAGAAGATCCCCCTATTGGGATAGTGACACCACAAAAGAGGAAAGTTACCTTGAAGAAACCTTCAGCAAGGAAGAAAACGCACGCCAATAAGCCACAGTTGGAAGCCACTCTCATCGACGACGACATTATTCTGGTTTGCGGAGCTATGGAGGACGCCTCTGAAGACATGTTGCAGAGATAGAAAGAGAAACATGTGGAGTTATATGAGAGGATTGAGAAGGAATTGAAGGAAGTGCAATAGGCTATTCGATTCGTCTGTATAGTGCCTATTGCGCCTTCCTCATCACAGACTGCAGACTTGAGGAATGAACCAGCCCAGCTAAGAAGGCTTGTTGATGCAACATTAGCTCGGTTCTAGAGAGCTCGGGAAGAGAAGGAGAAGGCTACAAAATCCTTGCAAAAGGAGAAAGACGAAGTCCTAGTACAATTACAAACAGCGCGGGACAATGTAGCTACCTATGAAAGCGAGAAAGAAGAGTTTCAGGCTAAGCTTCGGGAGGAAAAGAGAGTTCGTGAAGCCCAGCTACAGAAGGAAAAAGAGAAGTTTCTCGTAGAGTAGACAGTGATCAAAGAAGCAATAAGTAAAGCATATCGCTCTATGCCAGGCTTGGCACAGGAGGAGAAAGATCCTGTCAAAGCTCAAGTAGTGAAGCTCACAGAGACCCTCCAGTAGTTTCAGGCTAGGATAGTTGAATTGGAGGCTCGAGTAGTGTTGAACACCCCACAAGAGGTGTGTGACCAGAGGGAGGAGTCCACCAAGAACGCAATGGCAAGTATAAAATCCCTCGCTTCAGCATGTAAAGAGTTGAGTGACAGAAATGCCTAGACGTATGAATGCCTCACCGAGGATCCAGAGTTAAAGAAGGTAGAGGCTCAGCTACAGGAGGAGCAACAACAATCACTTTCATCACAGACGTGGATGAAGTTGTTCACAGCAATATAAAGTGTTATCACTTTGTAAATTCCCAGAGGTTGTTGTGAGGCAAGAAGAAATTTATCAGAGGTAACCTTAACCAACCACTTCGAAACTGGGAGCTAGCCCTACTAGTTTCAGAGAGGGATCTCTCTGTAAGTTTTAGATTTGTTTGGATTTTCCAGATTTTAGGCTAGTTAAAAAAAAAGAATAGAACTGAGTTGTTTGTATTGTTTTTAAATAAAATGGTTGAATATCATTTACGCTTCCATTAGGCTATGGGGTCTATTTTTAAAAAAATGAAGGCCAAAGACAGTTTTTATAAGATTCATTTTAGAGGGCAAGATAATGCAACTGTTGGATTCTTAGGAATAAAAATGATGTATTGTTGAAAAAGGTGAGATATCAGTTAGAACAAAACAACATTTAAGAATTTCTTTGTTGTAACATCAAAAAGAAAACATTTAAATCTATAAAAGATTAGGAACAGAGTACACAATGGCAAATTCTGCAACTTTAACTTCTTTTAAAGATTAGATTAGAAAAACAATATGATAACTAAGAAAGATTTTTTTTTTTACGAAAACAGAGGAAACTTCACCAACATCTAACACGCAGGAATCCTGTTAAATGTCTCTTTATATTACTGGAATAACCTCTTGATACAAATTACAGTGATTACAGCTTGCTTGGGCGTAAAGATCAACCCTTAATACTTCTAAGTTTGAAATATTTATAATCAAAGTTACAAACGACCCTGTCATTAATGATCAGGACGTGGCAGACTCTGAATCTAACTAACTAGCTAACAAGATGCAGAAATGTAGTAATTGATGATGATGTGTCGAATCTCTCATGTTGATTTTGGGGAAGACCGTTGATGAGTCATTCAGATGACTTTGACTGCGCTGAACGCTGAGTTGGATGAGACCTTTACCTCTACTCAATCAATTCGCACAGCTCATCCCATCTTTGTGTGCTTGGGATGGTAACTTTCAATAGTCGGCGATAGATTTCATCCATCTCGGTGTACTTAGCAAAAGTCGGCTTGGTGAGGAAAATGTACTTGATTTCGTGTTGTATGCTGAGGTCAGGTTGTGAACTCTCCAAGAATGTTTTGCCCATGATGCTACCCTGTATCCCTGAAAACTTGGAACTGTCTTTGGCCATGGTGTCAATCTTTTGCTTATAATTAGATAAAGTCATCAATTTATCATTTAAGACAAGTAGGCCAGGAAGGCCCTTTTTCTGTAAGGCTTCAAGCTTGTTAAAAAATATCTGAACTCCAAGGTCCATGTTCTGAGCTTTCTCCTCCAACTACAACATTAATCCTTATTTAGTCAACACTCTTTTTACTTCGAGGATAGTCTCTGTTCTGTCTTCAACTTTCAGTTATTCAAGCTCTTCCTTGGTTTTTGAATTCAGAAACTTGATGATCTCGTTAGCTGCCGAGGGCATTTCATCCAGTTCTCTTCTTATCGTGTCAATGGCCTGCCTGCTCTTTAGCACCAGATCATGTTGTTCAAACATGATTTGCACCATGGACCAAATCTCGTTTATGGAATTGGAGATGTCTGTCCAGATATTTTCCTTAGTCTCTGCAAATGTCTTTCCTGCCACTGTTTGTTTCTAGAGCTGTTGTATTTCCTTCTTAAGCTTCTTCGATGCTTGTCTCTCAACATTGTATCTTGTTTGGAAGGAAGACTTGAGTTCCTGGAGACTTTCAACCTCCATTTTCAGCCTATTGATATATGTTCCTTGCAGGGTCATCTCCTCCATGGACTTTGCTAGCTCCACAGTCTTTTCCAATGCTGTCAATGGAGTTGTCGATGGAATTTCTATTATAGTGGTCGTTGGCACAACTGTTGTACTGACTTCTGCTAGGGGAACTGCACTCAATGGAATAAATTCCATCAGGGTTGATTGCTCCTTCTCTTTCAATAACCTTTCCAATTCTACCTCCATTTCCTTTATCTGTGTGTTTTGCTGCATGATTAGCTTCAGCCATTCCTCTTTCTCATCTTCTGCCTCAACTATTTCTTTAGCTTGTGAATCCTCTGTTGGTGGCAATTTCATCTATTTTCTCAGAGATGCAATGTCAGCATTTTTTTTCTTTATCGTCTCCTCTGCTGCTTTTACATTTGAGGGATCATGCCCAATCTTGAGCACCAACTCCTCTAAGGATTTTATTTTGTTATCCTTTGCAAAA
Organism: Picea engelmannii; assembly: GCA_009831015.1. Lineage (NCBI taxonomy): Eukaryota > Viridiplantae > Streptophyta > Pinopsida > Pinales > Pinaceae > Picea > Picea engelmannii. The sequence goes on along the minus strand of ML783379.1, from coordinate 1,039,590 downwards.
GAGGATATCTTTTCCAACTTCAATTGGGTCTGAACATTGTTTAGAGATACCTGTAACTTTGTTGTTGTAGAGCAAGCATGTGCCAATGTGGAGAAAACCATTTCTCCAATCTGTCTGTGCAAATCCATCTGATCAGCTGGGTGGACTTGTTTGGTGTCAAAAACAATGGTTGACCTTTTGTAGTTAGTGATCTCCTTAGGTTGAGGCACCTGTGCTTGCAAAAATGCCAGATGCATTCTTCCTTTCTCTGTGTCAAAAGTTGACAACAGTCTGTGTTGTGTTGTGGAGGTTTTCTTCCATAACTGAGCATAAGTGTTGTTGGTCAGCATTTGATTCTTCTTTTTAATCATGTCATATTTTTCGAAAATGCTCAGGGGTACAGCTCCTTGTGAAGTTTGGGTGGTCACAGCTATATCCGTCTACTTCTTTGAAGAAGGAGTGGACACCACCTGATGTTTTCCCTCAAACACTTTGGCAGAGTAAGGCTCTTCCTCACCAGACTTGTGAATAGCATGAGTGGCTTTGGGTCTTTTGTTGTATACCTGAAAATCTTCTACTGATACCTCAGTGATTGAAGGAGAGGTATCCTTTCTTGGTCTTTTTTCCTTTAGTATCTGTGGAGTGGTAGTCTGTGAAAAAGAAACTGAAGGAGCTTCCTGTTGTTCAGTATCTACCAGAGTATTTGCCTCCCACTCTGTTTGGTTCACATACTTTTCAATTTCTGGTTTGAGGGTGTGAGCATAACGTGAACTTTTATTTTTGGTTCTCATCTCTGCAATGATCCCACTTGGATCATAATGCCAAATGAAACTGGTGTTGAATTTCGTTTCCTTTAATAGTTTATTTGCCTCTTCCCCAGCAGCTCGACTATTGCAGATAAATGGTCCTATTTTCCCTTTAATCCTCATCTGTTGTTTTTTCTTCAGAGACACAAAATGAATGTCATCTGAATTTATCATCTGACGAATATATTCTAGTGCAAATATTCGAACAGACACATACTTGGGCAATTTATATGGAGCTAGTTCACACCCATAAACTCTGATCTCGGTGTGATTCTGATAAAAGAACCAGTCCCCGGTCTTTGCGAGATTCGAAAGGTGCGGAACTCTTTGGATCTCCTCATTTATCCTCGGTTATGGTCTTCCACTAAGCATGCTGACTATTGGGTGATAAAACAACTCGATGAACTATTTGAAACAAAATTCAATGGAGTTTCTTCTGAGCAGCGACGTCCATAAAGTTATTGCTTGTGGTTTTTCGTCCTTGTCCATTTTCTGCATGAGAAAGGGAAATTCTCTACCTGATAGAACATAAACATGTAGGCTAGTATTGAAGAATACCGGAACATGCCTTCTGTAGGGAAATTTGTCAGTTGCCCGTGTAGGTTTTTGACTAAAAAACCGTTGAAATCAAACTAGGTGGCAACTTTCTCTTCAAAAGAGAAAATGGACAGGAATCCTAGGATAGGTTCATCCACCCATTCATCTGAGAAATAACCGAGCAAACAACACAGTATGGAGATGATATGGTTTCCCTTTTCGAAAAATATGGAGGAATGATAGGGAGGATTATTCTTAGGAAATTGGGCATCTTGTGGGAGGAATAGCTCAAAGATTTGTGCTCTTTGGGGAAAAGACAGGTTTTGATACATTTCAGTCAATATTTCAATTGTGAGAGGAGAACGGGGTTCAGCTCTGGGCACCTGGATCATCTGATCAATGGCTTTGGGTGTAATAAGGAAAAGGTTTCTCCATACGAAGATACTATGGCTCTCTGATTAGGGAGGTAGTGTGCTTGGCATTTGAGGGCGAATTAGGGAAAATGATGGACTTGGGGAAAAAGATACAGGGGGAAACATGAATCCCAAAGCCCAATTTCATCGCTTTGATTGATGAAGGTGTCTTTAAACCACAACTGTAGCTCAGCAAAGTCGAATTCGGACCTAGTTTCTGAGATTAAATAGTCTTTGTCTGCTAATGGGATCTAGTCGAGATCGACAGGAGGTGGGAGGAAAGGATTTTCCTCTACGTTTAAATTTTTACTTCTGTGCGCCATTTTTTTCCACCGGTACCTGCACACTGAACAAATGTTAGTAGGCGAAAGCTATGGTTGGATGAGATGTTGCAGAGGCGAAGAAAAATGAGTCTCTGATAGGCAGGGACTGTGAGTGAAATGCAAATGGCCGAAATAGGGTTGGAATTTAGTGAAGGGGTGTCCGTTGGGCGAAAAAGGATAGGTCAGGTGAACAATGGGTATGTGGCCAGTAATAAATGGTTAACGGGTTCTTTAGAGCGTGAGAGGGCAGGGTGAAAGACGTCTAACGTGTGTATCTAATTGATGTGCAGAATGGTGATTGGGAGATGGACTAAAAGATATGACTCGTAACGGTTATATGGATGGGACATGCTGACGGGGTCATGACATGGAACTTGCAAAGGGTGGTTTTGGGATGTGACATCTCTGGATGATGGTGGTGAGTCGAAAAAATGGTAGGCGGTAAATGTTTGGAGTAGGGAAGTAAGATGCAATGAGATGATGCCACGTAGGGATGGGGCCCGCCCGGACGCTGCTTCATTCCGAACCCCCCCCCCCCCCG
>ML783379.1:1006907-1028718 GCA_009831015.1 Picea engelmannii | reverse complement strand
GATACATCTAGTGAATTGTCATTTGTTGAGTAGACAACACACCGTAAAATTTTGAAAAATTGGGTACCACTTTTAGTTGACTTCATAAGTAATTTTTGGAAATGTTTCGGTTTGGTTAATTTTATGCATTTCATATAGCATAGAAAGTGTATTTATCCTTGAGAAAAGCCAAAAAATTCTAAGTCCTAAAACTACATTTTTTAGTATCGACGAAATAAAAGCATTCATTAGTGCTAGACAACAAAATTTGAATTTCATTGATACAAGAAACAAATTTTGAAAGGCATTGAAATGAATAAGAAACAAATTTTTTAAAGGTTGATGACAAATTTTTGAAAGCGCCAATAACAAATTTTTGAAAGCTTTGGTACAAAAAACAAAATTTTGAAAGTGTCAAAACACAAATTTTCATGAGCATCAATCGAAGGTTAAAAAGCTGGTTGTGTTATCACTCCAAGAAATCACTCCTTGACTATAGAAGGGTGTAAGCTTGGTAACTTTAAGAGATCAATAATGTGGAGGAAAAGAGGATCAGATTAGATGACATTATAAACTCATATTCATTAGAAATACATCAGTCACTTGAAAGACCAAGGCTTTCAACTATGTAACTCAGCAAGTTTACTTTAATGTGTGGAAGCATGGAGAAGACCTATTATATTGATAGAAATACCTAAACAATAGTATATGTGAATGGCCAGTAATGATAGGTAAAATATTCTTCACACCAGCAGAAACATGTATAAGATTACATATAGTATATGGCCAGACCCATCAGGTAAATACTTGCAACTTTAGCTTATGAATGCACCAATAGGATAACAACTATCTGGCATTAAGACAAACATCAGAAGCAGAGTATATAAGTTTAGTATACCAACGAAGAGATGGGATGATAGCCTTCTGTCATTGAATATACATAAACTTGGAAAGAAAGGAAATGGAAAACTAAGTAACACAGTGAAAGAAGCTCGATGTCAAGATATATTAATGGACATCTCTAAAAGATGAAATATACAAGTCTTCAAGAAAAGAACCCACAGTCCTCAGACTGTTTCCTCCCCTGGTGCATCAAAGGTCTCCGGCTTTATAGCCTTTACATTACAATTTCAAGATCCTATAAGAATGGATCTGAAAATAATCAAAAAGTATATGACAAGTAAGATCATTGTAGGTCGAATTGACCCTCTTAGCATTATTTGGCAGTCTGCGGGTGAAGATCATGGAACTCAAGATCTCTTTTTGACAGCTGGACGATTTCTGTCAAGAAAAGAAATTCCATTTGGCTTCATTACCTTATCATATGCCTTCAAAACTTGATGAGGAAGATAATACGACTTTTGATAATTATTATCTTTATTTTAAAACCGTTCACATGTGTTTCCCCAATCAAAAAATGCGATATGGGCGAAAACAATGTCTCTCTACCATGTTTGTGCTTTTGGTGGCTAAGAGACGCAAAATCCGAGCCTGTTAGCCATCGAAAGCTCCGCTTTTGGTGGCTAATGAACATTTGAAATATTCACCTAAGCCACCGAAAATTATGGAAATATTCCTCTCAAAGATTCACCTATATCTCTCAAATAAAAATATATTTTGGAAAACTGAGAGGTTTTTGTAGATCGGTTTTTTGTGAGCAAAAACCTCTCTCAGTTCTTTGAGATTCATTTTTATTTGCCCGTGATCTTCATTTCAAAAACATGTGTCAAACAGGTAAATTATGAGCTTCGAAAATTAGGGCTCAGAGATGAATTCGATTCTCCCAATCTATGACACCTGTAGGATAATTGAGAGAGGTTATTGGTATTTGACATGTTAGGCACAAAAGCCTCCGACCGTTTCTCAAAATGATCTTCCAGTCGCTCAAAATCATCATTTGAAAATGATGACTCATCACAGTAAAAACTGACTTTTCTGTGCTTTAGGTGGCTCATTTGCCCTTGAAAATCTGATTTAGCCGCCGAAAGCCCTGACTTTTGGCGGCTCACAACATTGTAATTGTACCACTTAGCCACCAAAAGCTAAAAATTAGTTTTTGGTCTATTTTGAAATGCAAACTTGATTTATGTGTTGGAATGATATAGTTTTAAACCTGTCTTTAAGACTTCATGACTTAAGATTTATAAATAAATCTTCTATCTCATAATCATTTTGTCATGTGAATCAAAAATAATTTGCAAGTCATTTTTTATCACTAACATTTGGCTCCAACTGGGATGGATACCTCCCTGCGAGGTTTCCAAGAACCACAGATCTATTGTCTTTCCTGGAAAAATAAAAATCCATAATTTAGTCTCTAGTGTTCCATTGGGCATGGAGTCAGTGTTCCATTGGGTATGGAGTCGACATATTATCTCTTACTGAAAATCTTTTCAAAACTTGTATGGATGACCTCTGTACTTCAAGACTGCCTTTATTCACAAAAAGTAACTGCTACATCTGCTGAGAAATGGAAGAAAATAAATTCTTGGGCAACAAGCTTATTTCCTACCCTACTCTACCCTAACCAAATTTGCAATTTGGTTAGGTAAAAGCAGATTTCCATAGCAGCTAGCCAAGCAATTTCAATACTATAATGATCTCGTCTTTCACACTGATTAATAGCCGATGTTTGAAGTGTAACAAGAATGATAATAAGTTATTCACAAAACCAAACTCACTTGGGAAAACTGATAAGTTTAAAAAATCTAAAGCTTTCAAATTTCCTGAAATATAACATTCTATGAAGGCTGCCACTGGGTCTTTGAAATAGAAATCAGAAACCTGTTGATCTTCGGGAAATAACTGTACATTTATGGCAGCCTCATGTTCCTCCATGATTGTTCCTCTACTAGAAAACTAATCATCTTTTGGTTCCCTTGAAATGAGATCTTGATCGTCAATCATAATAATTTTCTCTTCGGTAAAGTGTTCGGAAGATGATGGTATAGCAGTATTTAAATAACAAGGACTATGATTAGCAAGGAACATGTAGTTGTCTATGCAATCATAGGTTACCATAGATTCACTTTGATTTACAAAGTGATCATAAACTTCATATTCATACCTGTCTTCAAGGCACTATGCAAATATTGAAAAATCTAATTCATAATCTGAAATAAATTTACATAGATGTTCTCATCCACCTCTAGAGCATCTTCAAATAATTTGTTTAAGGACGAAGAATTTCTTTCTAACAATAGAAGAGCAAGTTGCGAATGAAGATCCATAACATAGTATATCATGGCAGTTGTCTCTATAGGCCGGATATCCAAAGGCATACCATAGTAGATGCTGCAGAATCTTCGATTGAAGATGATCAAAGTTTCATTATGTTCTCTCTTCAACGCATAGAAATCAGCAAGGTAGGAATCTAGTGATTTGTGTTCACCCCAATGCTTCATAAAAACATTAGAGAACTCGATCCATGAGCTAATAGAATCAACTCTCAGACCTTTAAACCATACAACAACATCTTTGATCAAAGATTTAGAGAAAAATCTCATGATCACATCCTCATGAATAATCTGAAAGCGATCGATAAAATCCAAAAAGGATTCCAAGTGCCTCTCAGTTGAAGCTTGATTTTCTCCAGAAAACCAAGGGAGATATTCATAACAGTCAACAGGATAAGGATGAAGAAAAGAGGGTAGCTTTAAAGGATTAAACATCTTCGTCCTGATTTTAATCTGAAAGGTTGTAGGCTAATCCTCGGGGATAACAAATTGTTGACAAAGTTCAGAAATAATGGCAAGAGGAGTTGAAATACGACAGGGTTTGGAATCAATTTTAATTTCCTCAAGATCAGATTTACATGGCTGATCAAGCTTAGAAGGGATTTGGATACATTGATCATTTTTATGGATGAGATGAGGCAAAAGGACTGAATCAACATCTACAATGCAAGCGGGTCGTATATCTTCTTCTAAAGATGGATATATAAAAGAAGGTTGATAATTTTCTGAATATACAAAACATAAAATAATTCTCTTAACATGCAAAGGGAACAACATGAAAGAGCCAATAAAGAACAACAATAATTCATGAAGTAGACTGATGAACTAATACCTGGATTTAGCATTCATCCTCTTCATCTTTTGTCAAAAGAGATCCTCCCCAGTGGAGTCTTGAATGTGGAGTCGCCAGGCAAATAATTACAGTCGAATCTTATGTCTATCTCTTGTTTGCCATCAAGAAACAGATCTATGTCGTTCTCCTAGGGAAACTTTGTTTTCACTTTTGTTCCCCAACAACGGTGCCATTTTGTTATCACTCCAAGAAATCACCCCCTGACTGTAGAAGGATGTAAGCTTGGTAACTTTAAAAGATCAATAATGTGGAGGAAAAGAGGATCAAATCAGATGACATTATAAACTCATATTCATTAGAAATACATCAGTCACTTGAAAGACCAAGGCTTTCAACTCTGTAACTCAACAAGTTTACTTTAATGTGTGGAAGCATGGAGAAGACCTATTGTGCTGACAGAAATACCTAAACAATAGTAAATGTGAATGACCAGTAATGATGTGTAAAATACTCTTCACACCAGCAGAAACATGTATAAGATTGCATATAGTATATGGCCAGACCCAACAGGTAAATACTTGCAACTTTAGCTTATGAATGCACCAATAGGATAATAGATATCTGGCATTAAGACAAACATCAAAATCAAAGTATATAAGTTTAGTATACCAACAAAGAGATGCGATGACAACCTTCTATCATTGAATATACATAAACTTGGAAAGAAAGGAAATGGAAAACTAAGTAACACAGTGAAAGAAGCTCGATGTCAATATATATTAATGGACAACTCTAAAGGATGAAATATACAAGTCTTCAAGAAAAGAACCCACAGTCCTCGGACTGTTTCCTCACCTGGTGCATCAAAGGTCTCCAGCTTTATTGCCTTTACATCAAAATTTCAAGATCCTATAAAAATGGATTTGAAAATAACTAAAACTGGAAATAATCAAAAAGTATATGACAAGTAAGATCATTGTAGGTCGAATTGACCCTCTTAGCATTATTTGGCAATCTGGAGGTGAATATCATGGAACTCAAGATCTCTTTTTGACAGCTGGACGATTTTTGTTAAGAAAAGAAATTCCATTTGGCTTCATTACCTTATCATGTGCCTTCAAAACTTGATGAGGAAGATAATATGACTTATGATAATTATTATCTTTATTTTAAAACCGTTCCCACGTGTTTCCCCAATAAAAAAAACGCGATCTGGGTGAAAACAATGCCTCTCTGCCCTATCTGTGCTTTCGGTGGCTAAGAGAGGCAAAATCTGAGCCCATTAGCCACTGAAAGCTCCGCTTTCGGTGGCTAATGAACAGTTGAAATGTTCGCCTAAGCCACCAAAAATTCTAGAAATATTCACCTATATATCTCAAATAAAAATAGATTTTGGAAAACTGAGAGAGGTTTTTGTAGATCGGTTTGTTGTGAGAAAAAAACTCTATCATTTCTTTGAGATTCGTTTTTATTTGCCCGTGATCTTCATTTCAAAAAAATGTGTCAAACAGGTAAATTTTGAGCTCCAAAAATTAGGGCTCAAAGATGAATTAGATTCTCCCAATCTATGAAACCTGTAGGAAAATTGAGAGAGGTTATTGGTCTTTGACATGTTAGGCACAAAAGCCTCCGACCGTTTCTCAAAATGATCTTCTAGTCACTCAAAATCATCATTTGAAAATGATGACTCAACATAGTAAAAACTGACTTTTCTGCGCTTTAGGCGGCTCATTTGCCCTTGAAAATCTGATTTAGCCACCAAAAGCCCTGACTTTCGGCGGCTCACAACCCTGTAATTGTACCACTTAGCCACCGAAAGCTAAAAATTAGTTTTTGGTCTATTTTGAAATGCAAACTTGATTTATGTGTTGGAATGATATAGTTTTAAACCTGTCTTTAAGACTTCATGACTTAAGATTTATAAATAAATCTTCTATCTCATAATCATCTTGTCATGTGAATCAAAAATAATTTGCAAGTCATTTTTTTATCGCTAATAGGTTGATCAAAGGATAGACCCTTTCAGTATTTTGAACTCTTTTTGGGGCATGCCAATACTGTTAGAAAGGTCTCACCGAGATCTAAGACTTTTATGTTATAATATTTTGTTGAATTGGCATGGTTCATTTCAAGTTTGTGAAATAAAGAAAGGATATCAAATTCAGGGAAGTAAACCTGAATGTCTTGCTTTGATATCAATGGATGTTTTATTTCAATGCATTTTTGGAAGTAATATGCAATCATAATTTATATATCCTTTGTTGATGACATCCAAGTACCAGGATTATACACTTCAATTCATCATGACAAAAATAACTAGATGATGATACAAAACAATGCTATCTTCCCGTGCAAGTGGTTATTTTTAGAAGAATCTGATCACTAAAGTTAAAAGATGACTCAACAAGAGTCTATTTGCCCAAAATTGAAAAATCAGATCAATAGGTTCATGCATGGGACCACCCATCTTAGAATTTCCCATAAGAACAACAAGTGTTTCCATATTATAGTCTATGGAGAAAATTAATTAATCATGGAAAGATTTATGAAGTTGAGCATGCATGAATTGAAGCTTTCAGTTAACTAGAGATGTGGTTGATGCATGGTTTTTTGCATGGGCATTTTATTAAGTCTTTTATTTCATTGAAGATGCATATTGCATGGCTTTTTGCATATTTGCTTTTGTTTTATTTCATAATTTGATTGGTTTTATCTTATAAATAAAGAGATCAACCTCTTAGAAAGGGTCTTCTGGCTCTTAGGTGATTTTGCAAGGATTGTAGCTGCGAATTACTTCAAATCTTTATTTAGAAACTCTGTTAAGAGTCAAGACATTTTGGTTTGCTAAATTTTTGAGGATTCGTTCATTATAGTGGATTATTCTGTCATTATTTTAATGTCACATGTGCTTAGTAATAATTTCAATATTGTTAAGTTATCTTATATGGTTGAATGAATTATTGGGTATTTTTGGTGAATAATCATTTGCTTTATTATTGATTCTTGTTTTCCATTACCCTGTACTTGGGATACCGTGGAATTATTTTTGAGTGTCCCATTGTTTTATTCTTACTCCTTTATGCAATTAAATAGTTTATGTTTCGTAAATATTTTTTTTAACTGAAACTGTAATGCGTATTATATATAAAAGGGTGTGTTGCAACAAATAACTTAGTCAAACCAAGATACAAATTCGGCTCAGGGCTTGTAAGGATCCCTTCTTCTGCTAACACAAAATTTTATGACATTTCCAGAGAATACTTCTAGACAGATTAACCAACTACCTTCTTGACAAATTGACCCAACAAAAAAACAACTTTGAAAAACATTTACAAATGAAAAGACTCATTATTGTGTATTTCATGTTCTCTTCCATGTTGAAGAGATCCATCTTCAACTTCCATTGGAGCTAAGTTGAAACCCCCAATTTCCGCTTCCGAGTTACCTCCATACTGCGAATTTGTTGCCACTTGGTTGATTGAAGTCAAGTTTGAGTGTTGAGATATCACCAGGGACCAAAGGTGTTGGAAGTCAATTTTGAGGGAGTCCATTCGTTGAGTCTGAACTATGAGAAAATTCATGATGTTTTCCATAGCATGCCCAAGTCCGAATTTTTCCCCATCATTTTCCAAAGTGCATCACTATTTTCTTGTGAAATTCCCTCATGCTAGCGGAGCACTTTCTCAACCTCAACCCAATTAAAGTCCATTCATGCTCCGAGAAAAAAAAAATTAGGGTACCCACGCCACGAAACCCCAAGTGAAATGATCCTTAAACTAACTTTAAAGGAAATAAAAAGACATGGGAGAGCAACCGAGTAAACATGCAAATCGAAAAATAAGAAGTATCCTTTAGAATAAAACTCAGATGAGGGGAACCTATAAACCAGGTGCAGCCTAGTCAGAAATAGAGGAGGATCCTCCATCAAAGAGAGGGTTGCAACATTCACCCAAAGCCACTAGCCAACATCTGCAACAAACCATAACTGAGTTGAAGGAGGATGCAAAGCCTCGCCTTCCAAATCTCTGACGAGATCCATAACTTGAGAATTCCCACATTTGAAAGTTCCTCCACACACTCGACCATTAATAATTATCACTTCCCCATAGCTACCCATATGTGTGAGTAGTCTGACTGCCCTTCCACCCGACGTCGAATGCCTCCACTTGTCCCTATCCATTAATAGGTGATTACACATAAACATTAAGGTATGAGGAGGAACCCCCTTAACCTATTTTTAATATAAGTTCCTTCACTTAATTGAGACCCCAACTTTGCCCAGTAATCGACCTTAGTGTTGTGCTCATGCTTGATGTGGTAGATTGCCACTTCTTCAACTTCTACGAGGATAGATATAGTGCGAGAGATAAGAACATTGAGAGCATTATTACCAATTATCAATCCATCTATTATTGCTCGAATCACCATCATCAAATCTCCAAGGATTACAAGCATTATGATCCTTTCTTCCCTTGTAATGGATAACCCCTTCCACAAGGAATAGGCCTCAACACGATTATTTGAAATATTCCCCAGTCCCCAAGCAAAGGATGTCATGTGATCACCTCTGAGATCTTATATATTCCCACCCGCACCTGCCACCCCTATGTTTCCTAAATATTATTTGGTAAGTTTTCCGTGGAATTATTTCTTAGGGAATTAAAAGCTATAAATAGTCTTCATTGACTGTTCCCATAGGTTATCCTATAGAACATATTTCTCCAGGCTCTTTAGATTAGTTGTTTCTTTTGTATCAATTACATAAATAAGAAAAACACAAAAAGAATGGAAATAACTTTTAAATCCTATCAAATAGTTATTAAACCATTAACTCGAAGGATTATTCCATACCAAATAGGGAAGAGTCTAATTAGATCTTTTCCTTGGATTTAATATCTATTGTTTAGAATTGGGAATCCATCCCCCTCAACACATTGTTCCTTATTAACTTTAGAAAAAAAGAGCCATAACCATGGAATAAAAAATTGCTCTAATAAATGTGCTCTCCTATAATGTACAATGGTTTAAGCACCATTAAATCACACGCCCTTAAGCTCATAAGTATTTTGATACCAATTGAAATAATATAACTAGAAAGTGGTATTCATTCAAACCAATAATGGAAGAAAATGCAATAAGTCGATCAAATATATTAGCATAATAATATAAAATATATAGTGCAATCCATGGTAAATAACATATAATGGTTAGTGGTACCTATTTAGGAAGATTAGGAGCATATTACGAAACATAACTACGCATATGACACGTAAGAGAAGAACAATATTCTAAGGTAAACATAAGGTGGTCAAGGACTTAGTGATTAGAGAGAGAGAAAGGATAACATAAGGAAGGATAACTTGTCTTATTATATGATAGTTGGAAGAATGATAATATTGAAAAGTTGAATTACATATCAAGAATTTGACCATACAAGCTAAAAAATTTATTTGAGAATGGATTGGTTGAGTTGGAAACATTGGAGGGGCTAATATACAAAAGTTGGTGAATGTCTCTTAGCTCATACCTTTCAACAATTGTGAGGATAACACTAGGGTAAAGAGCCCCAATTAAAAAAAGAAGATAGTGGAAGTTTAATAGGGGTTAGATGGGGACACAATGTCATCCATAAAAAAATAAGATCAATCGTTGAAAAAATAGGGGTCGAATGATAGATAAGCACTACCTAGTGTGCACTTGCAAGTTTGAAGAACTATAAAGATAAGGTCATGGTCCATGAGAAGAGGTGATGTTGAACAAGTTGAATAGAAGACACCAACAAGAAGGGCTAAGGGTGGGCAAGATAATGAAGAATGATATCCAAGGGATTACGAGCCAAAGGGAATTTGACATAAGTCAAGGATTCCATGGATAGGTGTTATGTAGCAATTCTATAACAATTGCAAGATGCACCGGGATTGTGCTCGAGGAAAGATCATGTGGTGAGAACTTCAAGTTTAATTGGTATAAATGGAAGACATAAGACAAGTAGAATCAAAAGATTATATAATATTGCAAGAGGATAACCCAAGGATTAGAGGAGTTAGAGTATTCCAAATGAATTGTTTCCAAGCAAATTTGCTTAAGGACAAAGAAGAGATAAACAAGGACACAAAGGGAAGGACTTTGAATGAAAATCACAACACATGAAGGACTTTGACTAGCAAATAATGAACAAGACATAAGAGGACACAATCCAAGGTTAGCAAGACACACTTAGATATGGTACTTGGCACATTGCACACACTTGTAGTAGATTAGTTGCAATTCCAACTAGGACATTTTGAAGACCATGTCAAGATAGCATAGACATGAAACTATTACTTGCACAAGGGGTCAAATGAATGTTGTTTGAGCTTTTTTCCCTTGGATGTGGTTATATGTGAGCCTATGTAATCATGAGTATATGCCACTATAGTAATCGTGTTTGATTTAATGCTAGGTGTCTAAGTTGTCTTTTATGGTTAGTTGTATGAGCTAATTTGTCCTAGTGGAAATTTGTTATGGGTCAACTTGTAACAGTCATGTGTCTTAATGGTTTATTATTATGGTCAATTGGTTTCCTAGTGAACATTCATGAGTTGTTCTAGGGTTTATGTCTTAGGTTATCCTATTTATAAGATGATAGATGGACATGTTAAGGTTGGTCAATAAGGTCACTAGTTTATGCTTTGGTATGGTTAGTAACAAGAGTGGCTTGGTTAGTGTTCGATCTTTCACAAGTATCTAGGAGGTCATTGGTCATGGATGTTGTAGTGTAACAATTCTAGCATGGACATCAAACATAATAGGATACATGACATGATGCATGACCATATGGATGAATACTATGACATGCCATATGGTCAATTTGTAATTTTTTTGAACTAATAAACATGGTTAATATAGAGTGGATTTCTCACATCACATGGGTTCCCACTACATATCTAGTGTCTTTTTCATGGTATGTATTTTTCTTCTATGATGGCTATGGTTACTTTTAGTTAGTACTAGAAAAGTGTTTAGTTATTGTTGTTATTAGACAAGGTTAGTGAGTTAACTTGTGGAAGAAGGGACAATGGCTTTGGTTGTGCGAAGTTGCATTTTAGATAGTCACTTCCTTCCATTCTTTTCAAATGTTAGGTGTTGAGTGTCTTTGATACTTAGTGTCCCAATTCACTAACTAACCTAGATAAGATTGTCCTTATATACAATGCCAAAACCTTGATTTCAAGTTCACTCTTGATTAAGTTAGGCCTTTTGGCTCCCATACCTTGTGTCATGACTAGAAATGGAATAGATATAAGGCTTTTACAAACTACAACCTTGTAGATGGTTACAATTGGTTATGCATAAGGTCCATCCTAGATGGTTTGTTGAATAAGATCTAGAGATCAAAGTCCAAATAGAAGACTTGACTTTTCAAGCTTTGTAGCCTATGGACTTTAGTGGAACCCAAAAATTCTTTTTGGTTGGGTCATTCCCCTACATGTTGGTAGGGGACTAATTCACGTGGGGGTCTCACATACTAGATGTCAACTTTGTGGTTTAGATGAAATAATCAAGCACTCTTTTTGGTTTCGTTCCCTTGTCAAGTCTAGTTGGGAGTGGGTCAAGTCTTTTTGTGATCAACTCTTACCCCTGCCCATATTGTGGAAAGTGACTATGTTAGGGATATATTCCCCTTGAGCGATGGAGTTTTGAGCTTCATGTTAACTAAAATGAGTGGAAATTCTCTTTTCTATTCATATGAAAAATAATGATGCCTCATTGAATCCCACATAATTTGTTACATGTTTCTCTTGGTATGGAAACTCCCTAATCCATGTGAACTTGTACATGTAGATTCTTGTATAAATTCAAAGAGTGGAAAAGGATGCGGCCCACCTATGAAAACTTCTTTATTTTTGGGGAGTCACCTTACACATTATAAGTTGAGAGCTTCCCAGAGCCTCTCCCACACTTATAATCCATTCTTAATAATCACAAAGATTTGAAGGCCTACGACATCATTGGGATGGGCCACTAGAGACACATGAATGAGTGTTGACACAACTAGCCACCTCGACCTACATACCATGATGATAAGTTTCCTATGCTCACGCTTCCAATATTTAAGGATGAGAGTTCTCGTGAATGTGACAGTGATGGCTAAGAACCACTTATCATTGATCTCAAGCTTGTTGTTATTGGTTGGGGGCCCACACCCAAGGACCACAACAATCCACCACCTAACATTAAGCTTTTCCTCATTAGTGCCTAATGTCATTGGATTCTTTTTGTTTATGGGCTACAAATCATTTGGTTATAATGTTGTTTGGTTATTTTATGAACTAAATATTTAATTTGTATGCCAAAGGGGTTGATCTTAGTATATCAACTTTTTTTGGAGTGTAACCAACCTAATTTTGAGTTTAGCAAGTGCTTATGGTGTTTGAAATGGTAACCCCCTTTTTTAGGTATAAAATGTTTATGCACTTTTCTTGTTTATATTAGTAATCAAATGATACATTTTATATAAAAAATATATTTTTAATTTTTTTTCTAATTTACTCTTAAAAAAATGGTTTATAAAACATTCTTTATACCAAAAACTTTACCAATCCAAATGCTAACTTCGAACTCCAAATCCCTTTGTTAATGTGATACTACCCTCCTTCACATTATTAGCAACATCACCTTAAATATCAATATCACCTTTGTTACTAACATCACTAATAATATAAATGCCATGCCTTACTACTTGTGTAATTGTTATCTATACCATGTAATAAGAAACTTTTTTCTTTCATTCCAAATTATTAGTTACTATATCCCGATGTTAACTAAAGCTTATTATCAATTTCATAATCATTAAAAGCTTATTATCAATTTCATAATCATTATGGAAAAGTAAAAGTTTATAGGCTAATTTAACAACCCTTTAGAATTATTTATTTATTAGGTAGTAGAGTATTAAGAGTTGATCGAAGTGTGTTTAATATTTTATTAACTTTACGTTTTGAATTAAGAATCATCATCCAAAAGTGTTTAGTTCTTAATGATAATCCCAACTTATAAATCTAAATATTGAATTAATAAAATATTAAATGCAGTATTTAACCTCTTTAAAAATTAAGAAAAAAAATAAATACTTTAAATATTATAACTATATTTCAATGTTAACTTAAAAACCATATTGCAAAGCTATGCTCCTATATTAACTTAGAAACCATATTGAAAAAGACTATTTGTTTATTACTAACCATCAAGGATATATATTTTCTAATGATGCATTTTACTTATAATTAAATCACATAGTATAAACTATATTATTCATGGTCATGGTAACCATCAAGGATATATATTTTCTAATGATGCATTTTACTTATAATTAAGTCACATAGTATAAACTATATTACCATGGTCATGGTAAGTGGAAATGAGATTATTACTAACCATCAAGGATATATATTTTCTAATGATGCATTTTACTTATAATTAAATCACAGAGTGATAGTATAAACTATATTACTAATGGTAAGTGGAAATGAGATTTTCCAAAGGCAATAGTCCATTGCTATTAATTGAAAAGGTGAGGTTTAGATATTTATACAGCAGTTATGCAAAGTTGCGGTGGATCGTGGAGGTTGGTTCAAACCTTACGAATATTATGATATTTTTTTTTAGGGTTCTGTAATGCAAAGTTGCAGTGGATCATTTAGCTGCGCTCAAACCCTAGAATATTTATTGACTTCATCGAGACACACTTTAGTGTGTTTGATCGAAAAACTTTCATGGAGACACATTTTAATATTTTTGATTGAGAAACCTGCATGTAATCAATCCTAGTATACGAAAAAAGTCAAAACCCGGATTAAAACCACGCTTGACATGTACATCTGATAAATTCCTGCCAGTACCAGAAGCCTTCTTCATCCCCGATTGCAATCGGAGATAACAGATTGAGCTTTCTTTTGTTGATGAACAAAGTTGGTTATGATGCAGAAGAAGATGAAAATAATATGGAGTCTAGCAGAGAAGATGATCTGCAGTTGGGGGCAGCACCAGAGGTATATTCATTGCATATCTCATTTTCATCACTATAAACACTGCGATGCACTTCATTTTTTTCGCAATTTTTGTCTGCCCAATAACCCTCTCAAGCCAAATGGCCATTTTCTGCACAATATACCGCCCAAATATCCACCTTCTGTGTTGGGTTTTTCAGAACACAAATCAATCCCTTGTGGGCAAACACAGAACCCCAACTTACAATGCCCAGCAGGGAATGAAGACCATGAACGTGCAGCCCTTGATGCAGAAACAATATTTAAAATTATAAATACCCACTTCCCTTCTGAGCCTAGCATGGTACCTTCGTTGATGCAATCTGGTGTAGCTTTCACTAATGAAGTAGTAGAAAGAGTGCTGAAAAGATCAAGGTTTAGCCATGGCAATGGACTCAGGGCTCTGCAATTTTTCTTTTGGGTGGGCCGCCAGCGTGGCTATTCTCACAGCTCAGAGGCATATAATCAGATGTTGTTTATTCTTTCAAGAATGAGGAAATTTGACAGGGTGTGGGAATTGCTGTGGGAAATGCATAGAAATGATGTTAATTTAATCACCCACAAGACCATCCAAATTGTTTTAGCAAGGATTGCAAAGGTATGTTCTCTAAGTGAAACTCTTGAGGCATTTGAGAAGTTTCAGAATTACATAGGTGTGTTAGATACTGAGGCCTTCAATGCCCTTCTCAGAGCACTGTGCCAGGAGAGAAATATGGAGGATGTGAGATGTGTTTACCATCAGCTCAAATCTAGATTTAAGCCTAATACTCAGACCTTCAATATACTTTTATCGGGTTGGAAAACGACTGAAGAAGCCCGGAGTTTTTATGCTGAGATGATCCAGCTGGGCTGTAGCCCAGATATTGTCACATATAATACCCTACTCGATGCGCTCTGTAAGGGCATGGAGATGCGGGAGGCACTCAAAATTGTTGATCAAATGAGAGAAAATGAGTGTTATCCGGATGTGAAGACATACACAATTTTAATTGGTGGGCTGGGGTTAAGTGGCCAGCATGATAGAGCTTGTAAACTGCTTAAAGAGATGAAAGAGTATGGCTGTTATGCTGATGCAGCAGCCTATAATGCAATTATTAAGAATTTCTGCATGGCACGAAAATTGTCTGAGGGATACAGGTTTCTGGATGAGATGGTGAAGGAAGGCATAGATCCCAATCCCAACACATACAATAATTTTATTCGTTATTATTATAGGTCCAGTAATTGCGAAGAGGCATGGAATGTGCATAGGAGAATGATCAGGACTGGATGCCTTCCACATACCCAAATGTGCATGTTACTGATGAAGTTGTTTTGCCAGCGTGACCAACTGGACCTAGCCCTTCAGTTATGGGACGATATGGTTCAAAAGGGTTATGGTTCTTATTCCCTGGTTTTAGATATATTGATGGATGCGCTCTGTGATAATGGCAAGTTAGATGAAGCAGAAAAGTGCTTCCTCGAGACAATAGAAAAGGGGCACAAGCCCAGTTCGTTCTCTTACAAAAGGCTCCGTGTTTTGCTAGAACTCGCCAAGAAGCATGATGTTCTTCAGGCTCTTTCAGAAAAAATGAGGAGCATTGAGTATTTGTGATGAATTCAGAAGAAGTAATAAAATATTCATCTTCTTTCCACACCATGATTCCTACTTTGCGAGATAGACTGACCATTGAGATTCAAGCTATAGCATGGCACTGAATATCTCTATTTCTGGGAGTACGATATGTTTTTGTAGTGTATTTATTGCTCACATCTGTGACCTGTCAAGACTCTATTGTTCAGGGACAGTACTTTTTGCCCCGACACCTTGATTTTGATTTTGAAGCCCAGGGCTCAAATGTCACTACGTTATTGTCAGGCATGCATACTGTCACTATGGCTTGGGAGATCTGCACCAGTCGCTGAGTGATAAGGCAAGTTGTTGGTTGTATATTATTTCTTTGGTTCCCCTCTTCTTATTTCAGTTTTGGGGCAGCTTTCTCAGAGGAAAGTGTTATCTATGTCTCTGCAGATGAATCTAGTTTTTTATGGAAGACTTCTCATGCTTTGATGTGTCTATTTGCAGGGAAGGTACTATATAAATGGATGTTTTAATGCAAGATCTCTCTCTTTTCCATGATACGGAGTCTTGACAAGGCAATGAATTTGTCAAGGTAAAAAGGACTTGTAATGAAGTGTGTCAATGATGGGCAGAAAGCTAGGCAAGCTTGAGACAAATTCAGAGACTGAGGAAAAGGTTTATTGATGAAAGCACTGTTTCCCATGAACCAGGTGATTGAGCAAGCAGGTCCAGTGCTCTTCATTTGATGATTACATTTTTTTGCTTTGCAGGTGCTATGAGAGGCAAGTTTGCTTAAATTTTGTTTGTGATTTTCTCAAGCAATCTCCAAGAAAACGTCGATGTGAATCTTTTGATTTATAAATAAATTGTATGCTCTGTTGAAATTATCCCAATATTTTTGTGTTGCTTGCAAGGTTACCAGAACTGAACCGGTCATTGAACCGGTCGACGCCAAAAACCGGAACCGAACCGGAACCGGAAAAAACTGGATCAAAAAACCGGTCACTAAAAATACATAAAATATTCAAATTTTGAAAAACAAATACATATTCATGTGCATCCATGTGAATCCAAACCATTATACACAAATTTGCAAAGTTTCTCATATATATTCATGTGCATCCATGTTGAATGCGATTCCAGAATCCAAACCATTATATACAAATTTGCAAAGTTTCTCATATATATTCATGTGCATCCATGTGAATCCAAACCATTATACCCAAATTTGCAAAGTTTCTCATATATATATAACAAGTAATAGTGTATAAAACCAAAATAACACTAAGAGTAAGTGCACTCCATGAGTCCATAGTCATATAAATATCCGAATCAAAATACATCATCAAAAAGGCTCTAAATGGCCTATAAAGTCCAAAAATAACTCTAGAGTCTAGGCTAGACTCTAGAGAGTAGATACTAGAAACTACACAATCTAATAATCTGAATCTGCATACTGAAAGGAAGACTCAGAGGACTTAGAGTTTGACTCAAACTCAGACTCAGAGTCATCATCTACATTTTCAACATGAGTAGACTCAACAGGGGGATTTTGAGTCTGGCTTGATTCCCTTGGTCCAGAAGGCAAAGATACTGGTGGAACATTGGTGCACACATTCTCTTGATGTGGCTCGGGATCCAAATCCATCCAAGAAAGGTCTTCATGGTCAAAAGTTGCTGGCTGAGTCTCCACAACCCAATTTGATGAGAGATCAACATCATCCAAGAATATGTTGCTGGATCCAGGGGTCTTGTTCATCAATTGGTTGCACCTCAACCTAAGGTTATACTGAACAAATACCATATCGTTCAACCGTTTTTGCTCTAAACGGTTTCTCTTCTTGGTGCACTAAAAAACACTCAAGTTGCGTTCACACCCAGAAGCACTGCATGTCTGGCTCAATATCTGAATTGCAAATTTCTGCAATTCATGGCACTGACTATCAAATTGCTGCCACCAATACGCTGCATGCAAAGACAAAGAAGATTTAGCAAAGGAGTTTGAATTTTGAAAGTTTGATTTAATTTTTGCTATGAATGTATAATTGAAAGACTTTACAATTACGTACCTGGTGGATCTTTTGCTCTACTTCTAACAGCCATAGCCATGCCAAAGGTACCAATACTCTCATTGAAATGCAAGAGTTTGCTGTGTATCTTATCTTGTTTGTTGGAATCAGGGACCATGCGCTCAATGCATTTGTATAATCCTTCTTTTACCTCCCCATCTGCTTCAAAATATTTTGTGTAATGGTACCTTTCAAAGAGTTAAAACTTAAGAGTCAATGAGTTTGAACTTTGAAACATTAGCTAAAGTTTAAACATATCTCTTAAAAACTTTGAAATTACTCACTACTTACCTGGGATTCAAGTAATATCCCGCAGCATGTAAAGGCCGATGGAGTTGTTTATTCCATCTTTCATCAATGATTCTCCACAAAGGAAGATACTTTTGCCTTTTACCCTGATATGTTTCCTTTATTGCCTCCTTGGCCTGATCCATGGCCTCATAAACAAAACCCATGGCTGGTTTATCACCATCCACCATTTTCAAGACTTTCACAAGAGGCGCACTATCTCCTCTGCCCTTTTCCAAAATGCTTTCTCATACACTTTTCAACAATTTCTTTGCCTTCAGCCTTCTTGCTCCATTGAGATGCATTCCACTCATCACAAGAGAACATCTTCCTCAGGTTGGCTTTCTGGTCAATCATGGATTGCAACGTAAGAAAATTCGTTGCAAAACGTGTGATAGCTGACCTGACAAGCTCTTTTCTATCAATGTTTTTTCTCATAAGGTTCAAAACCCATGAGTGGTTGTAAATGTATCTTGTTATGCTTTTACCTTGTTCCACTGTTTTTTTCACCCATTCAATTTTCCCAATATCTTCAAGCATGAAGTCCAAACAATGGGCTGCACATGGAGTCCACCAAATGGTACGATGCTTCTCCTCTAACATCCTTCCAGTTGCAACATAATTTGCGGCATTATCTGTGATAACCTGTACAACATTCTGCACCCGCACCTCCTCAACTACTTCATCCAAAAGACAAAATAGTAAATTTGCATCTTTCACTTGATCAGAGGCATCCACCGATTTAAGGAACATAGTTCCTTTAGGGCAAGCAATAAGGAAGTTAAGAATGGTGTGGGATCGCTGATCAGTCCATCCATCAAACATGATTGTGCACCCTGTTTTGGACCATGACTCCTTGAACTCTTTGAGGTATTCCTTTACTCTTTCAATTTCATTTTTTAACAGATTCCCCCTAATATCCTCATAACCAGGTCCCTTGAAGCCCGATCCACATGAAGCTACAATATCCAACATAGGTTGATAATAAACAGACCTTGCAACATTGAAAGATATGTCTGCATCATACCACCACCTAGCAATGCATTCCCAAGCAACCTCCCTTTCTATCTTCTTTCATTTGGCATCAATAGTGGGCTGAGAACCAGGGGTAGTGCGGGGTAAAAAAAATGAGTCAAGGTTACCACGAGGCCTTTTGGATCCTGATGCACCAGCACCATTTCCACCAACATGTTCTACTTCTTCCCTAGGATTGGTATAAGGATCACGCTCAGGGATTGAGAAAGTAGAGAATTCCTCAAAACTAGGTATTCTATCTTGATGATCACTATCAAATCTAGTTCCACCACTACTTCTCCCCACCTCTTTTCGAATCTTCTTATTCTTGGCTTTATCTGCTTGAAAGCCTTTAAGAAGGCCCATCATCTCAACTTTTAGTTCATCAGAAACTTTCAAGCATGGTTTTATATTCGCCCTTGCATTGACTAGATGTTGTTTCAAGTTTGATCCTATGAATACCTCCCCCACCAACCTCCTTTTGGCAATAATTACAAACCATTACCCCATCAATCAATTGGCAATGAAGCCATGCTGGATCTTTCTTTTCTTTAGGAACCATGGAAACAAATAAAAATCTGCAAATAAAAACCATATGTGTTTTTAATTGCTAGAGCCTAGGAGAAATCAACAATACTTTTTTCGGAGAAAACAACAACAATTTTAAGGGGAGTAAGTGTTAGAATATAGAAGAATGTGTGCTCGTTTTACCATTGACGATACCCTCGTCACCCAACCATAGGGCAAAGTCACCCTCCAAGCACCTTAACCTTGACTGAGAATTACTCCGGAAGCAAACCCTAGGCTAGATAGCCAAACAAGGTGTAGCGCATCTTCCTCCAAGGATAGCGCACCAACAATAGCTGATCAGATAGTCCAAACCCTAGCCAAGAGATAGTCCAAGCTCATACTGAAAACTAGCTGCTGCTGCAACTGCACCTGCAGTCCTCCTCCACATGTGTGCACTAGACTGGGAACTGCAGTGTGCACCAAACTAGGAAATGCAATTCTGAGATGCTGTCAAATGAGAACTGGCGCCCTGTATTTATACTGGTTCTGCCAGATTTGTTGGGGCCGACTTCTCCTTCTAGATATGTGCCTGTTTAGTATATTATTATTATTTCTGGCCGACTTCTTCTCTTGGAGGCTAATAACCTAATATAAATTATCTTCTTGAGCCGACAAGACTTCTAGGGTTATTAGCCAACTTATTAGGGTTTCTCTTGCTTTCCGGAGTCTTCTATTCTCGTCAGGTTCACACGTGGAGGTAAATACCTCCCACAACTACCATAATATTAACACATCCTCCTAGCTAGGGAGGTATTTACAGGCAATGGACTTGAGCACAAAACATACCATTTACCCGGTAGCATCAATATAGTCATCTAGACTATTTCATGACTAGATCATGAGCATCACCATCACCATCACCATCAACTGCATCATCTCTCGAAACCATACTTCATCTGAGTAATTATGCATGATGCTGGATAAGTCACTCTCACCATAGAGTGATACAAGAGCCACTCTTATAATCTAGAGGAGTAAATGCTCTGAACCAATTTCCGTCTGGAAAATCTCTGTTCATCATTCGTCTGGATGGTGATTATTTTCAATAAACTGCTGATAGTATTCAAGGCAGTTAGAACAAAAATAGAACACAACTGTGTCTATTCATAGTAGTACATAACTACAATCCAGTGGTTCACTACCACACCAAGTAACACACAAGTACTTGATCAACAACGTATAGTCACGAACATTGGAACATATCCATCATAGTAGTCTTCATCTACTGTTATACAGTTCATAACAAACATCTGATAGCAACCTGCATAGAAACAATGTTATGATATAAACTGAATCATCTGGGCCAGTCTTTCAGTCACATTTGTGAGCTCTGAAAGAATATCTGCCTTAGGAACAGTGGAACATATCCACCACAATAGTCTACATCTACTGTCTTCATAACAAACATCTGATAGCAACCTGCACATAAACAATGTTATGATATAAATTGAATTATCTGGGCCAATCTTTCACTCACGTCTGTGAGATATGAAAGAATATCTTCCCTCAAAGTAGAATAATGAGATATCTGGACTATTCTTCTCAAACAAGGAAGAATAACTGTCCTGTCTTCTGAACATGGACCATTCCTCACCTTGGGCCATTCTTCCTACACTAATCAAAGTGCACCCTGGATAGAATGTATAACCCTAAGGAATGCTGAGTCTGGACCATTCCCCACCCTGGGCCATTCCTCCTACACTAATCAAAGTGTGCCCTGGAGAGAATATATAAACCCTAAGGAATGTCTGTCCTGGACCATTCCCCACCTTGGGCCATTCCTCCTACACTAATCAAAGTGCGCCCTGGAGAGAATGTATAACCCTAAGGAATGTTTGTCCCTGATTGTTGAGCCTGGACCATTCCCCAGCTTGGGCCATTCCTCCTACACTAATCAAAGTGCACCCTGGAGAGAATGTATAAACCCTAAGGAATGACTGTTTGGACCATTTCTTCTGTTAACCACAAGAGGAAAAGATTGCCCTGCATCAACCTCCAAAACGGACCATTCCTCATGTTAACCACAATGAAAAATAGCTGTCCGACGAGGCGGGCCAGTCTTCTTGAGTAACCTTCAAGAAGAGAGACTGCCCTAGACCACTACCCATGTGAACCACAATGGGAAGTCGCTGTCTATGATACATCAACAATCAGACTACTTCCCATGTTAACCACAATGGAAAGTGACTGTTCGTCAGAAGTCTCAATCCACTTTCCGAACAGGAAAGCATCTGTCCAAGATGGACTATTTTTCAAATTTAAAGATGAATGTC
>ML783379.1:987904-998573 GCA_009831015.1 Picea engelmannii | reverse complement strand
TTCACTTGATCAGATGCATCCACTGATTTAAGGAACATAGTTCCTTTAGGGCAAGCAATAAGGAAGTTGAGAATGGTGCGGGATCGCTGATCAGTCCATCCATCAGACATGATTGTGCACCCTGTTTTAGACCATGACTCCTTTAACTCTGTGAGGTATTCCTTTACTCTTTCAACTTCATTTTTTAACAGATTCCCCTTAATATCCTCATAACCAGGTCCCTTGAAGCTCGATCCACATGAAGCTACAACATCCAACATAGGTTGATAATAAACAGACCTTGCATCATTGGAAGGTATGTATGCATCATACCACCACCTAGCAATGCATTCCCAAACAACCTCCCTTTCTATCTTCTTCCATTTTGCATCAATAGTGGGCTGAGAACCAGGGGTAGTGCGGGGTAAAAAAAATGAGTTAAGGTTACCACGAGGCCTTTTGGATCATGATGCACCAACACCACTTCCACCAACATGTTCTACTTCGTCACTAGGATTGGTATAAGGATCACGCCCAGGGATTGGAAAAGAAGAGAATTTCTCAAAACTAGGCATTCTATCTTGATGATCACTATCAAATCGAGTTCCACCACTACTTCTCCCCACCTTTTTTTTAGCCTTCTTAGTCTTGGCTTTATCTGCTTGAAAGCCTTCAAGAAGGCCCATCATCTCAGCTTTTAGTTCATCAGAATCTTCCAAGCATGGTTTTATATTCCCCCTTGCATTGGCTAGATGTTGTTTGATACTATGAATACCTCCCCCACCAATCCCATTTTTGCAATAATTACAAACCATTGGCCCATCAATCAATTGGCAATGAAGCCATGCCGGATCCCTCTTTTCTTTAGGAGCCATGGAAACAAATAAAAATCTGCAAATAAAAACCCTATGTGTTTTTAATTGTTAGGAGAAAACAACAATACTTTTTTCGGAGAAAACAACAACAATTTTAAGGGGAGTAAGTGCATAGTTTACATACCTTGAAAACAAGCTCCAAATCTGTCCAAGAAATATGCTCCAAAACAACTCCAAATATGCTCAAGAAATATGCTCCAAAACAGCTCAAAATATGCTCCAAATAACCTCCAAATATGCTCTCAATCCTCTCCAAATCAACTTCAAGAAAAGAGGCAAAATAACTCTCCAAATGAGCCCAACAATCACCTTTCCAAAGCAGCCTAACAACCTCTCCAACTCAGTCCTGCAATCAGCTCTCTAAACTCAAGAAAAACCCTTAGCTCAAAAACTCAAGAGAAGCCAAATGAGTAGTGTGAGTGAAAGAGAGGGGGTGGGGTTGCCTTTATAGCTTCATTAAGGGCTCTAGGCAATTCTAGAAGCTTCCCATGCATGCCCCTAACCCTAAAATTTTAAAAAAATTTAATTTCCCCCTATCTTTTCTGGCCGTGGGCATCTTCAGCAAAAAAAACGGGTTCCGTACAGAACCGGCCGGTTTAGGCAAAAAAAATCGGTTTCGTATGGAACCGGTCAAGAGCGGTTTCGTGAGGCGGTTCGAACCGGTCGAGGCTTAGAACCAGTTGGACCGGCCGGTTTTACCGGTTCCGGTTCGGTTCTTGTAACTATGCGCTCCCAAATGCTCCCAAATGCTGAATAAGAGAGGTGTGAGGCACTTAGAGGGGAGTGAGAGTGTCTTATAGACTAGAATTAGGGTTTAGGGGATCTTAGGTTTTAGGTTTTAGGCTTTAGGGGGTTTTAGGTTTTAGGGACCAAACCGGCCGGTTTATGACCAAACCGGCCAGTTTGGTCATACTGGCCAGTCGGTTCGGTTTATTGGCCGGTTTGAACCGGTCAGCCATCAAACCGGTAAAACATTGCGAAATTATTTTTTATATTACTTATGAACCAACTATATAGTATTAGAGGCTATAGACTTGGATAGAAAACATTTTACACGAAAAACAAAACTAGAGGCAGAGCTTTAGCTATATCCTTAAGTGTGCACTAGTAAGTGCTGGAACAAGCTTACATAAACACCATACTGTAGGGTCTATCCTTGCAAAGCCTTTGAGATGTTATTTCATGTAGTTAGTCTTCATTAGCTATACTCTTCAGAGTTGAGATTTTATAAGTGGAAATCTGGTGCACCCACCATTGAAGACAAACATATAAGTCCAGGTTATTTTGAATTAAGTATATTTGGCTGTCAGTCACACTTGTCATTTCCACATGCAATTGGGAAGACCAACTATACAATACTAGAGGCAAGACCAACTATACAATACTAGTGGCTATAGACTTGGCTAGAAAACAGATTACATGCAAAACAAAATTAGCAGCAAAGCCTCAGCTATGTCCTTCAAGTGTGCACTAGCATTCACTTGAACAAGCTTACATAAACACCATACTGGAGTCTCTATCCTTACAAAGCCTCAGCTATGTCCTTGAAGTGTGTACTAGCACACACTTGAACAAGCTTACATAAACACCATACTGGAGTGTCCATCCTTGCAACGTCTTCGAGATGTTATGTGACGTGTTTCTTATTGCCTCCCCATTGCAGTCCTCTTCACTAGCTATTCTCTTCAGAGTTGACATTTTATAAGAGGAAATCTGGTGCACCCGTCAGTGAAGACAAACATATAAGTCCAGCCAATTTTGAATCAGGTATATTTGGCTGTCAATCACACTCTTCATTTGCACCTCCAATTGGGAAGGCCAGTTGACTATTGTCCAATGTCCAGTCTCCATAAGGTTGGGGTAGCTCTGAAACCGTCCTGTTTGTTTAAGAAAACATCCTGTATCAGTGCATCTTTCTACACAACTTTTCAGCTTGCCGTAGACTTGAGATGGCTCTGACGATCCTTAGGTTGACCCAGCAATGCCTTTATAATGAGCACTAACACTCAACCTGGATCCATTGCCTGTGAACTCTGACACTTGGCTCCATACCCCATTTTCACTGCTCAGCCCCAATCTATCTTCGCTCTCTGCAACTTGTTCTTTTACAAAACCTCTCTAATCTTGAGTTGCATCCATAGGTTCTAACTAAACCTCTCACTCATGTTATTTTTCCCATCTAATGAGAAAGATAATGACCTCTTCTAATAATGATTGAGGCAATATAAATCTCACTTGTGGAATTAGTCACATCTGATAGTCATGTCATGTGAGTAGCTGCCATGCCTTCCATATGTCCCATGCAAATTTAGGCTTGTGTTAGCACATTAATGGCATCACAAACCCATATCCTTGCTGCAACCAAAGTCTTACTGTCTGTTTGCAAGAATCCCAAGGTTACAACAAATAACATTGGACAGCATTAAACCTGCAATAATAGGAAGATATGCAATGGGAAAAGATTGAGACAACCCTTGAGAGAAATTTGTTGCTATTGGACCACATCAAATCCTTGAAACCTCCTTGCAATGAATAGCCTTCCATGTTCTGTTCAGGTGAGGCATGGCCATTTCAGAGTGAGCCTTGTTATAGGATAGCCAAATAGTATGAAGAATTATCTTGTAATAGGGATTTGGGCCAACCACCTTGCTAAGCTTTCTCCAACCATTGTATTATATTTCAAACAATTTGATGGCATAAAAGATCACCTACCCGACGATTTGCCAGGAGGTCTTCCAAATCACAACACTCCATATTAATATTTCCCATCCATCTCTTCAAATACTCATATGCAATCCCAAAGATATCAGTTAAGAGGTCAGGTAAATAATACCTTTATCAGATATCAGTTCTGCTCATGTCCTCCACTGAGTACAAGTCAGTAAAAGGCTAATGCCACATGGTGCACACATTATCGATGGAAGCATGGACAGAAGGTGCAGGAGCTACAAATCCTTCATATGGCATCAGATTGGGCTAAAATTTCATATCGGGCTCCTAACACCCTAACCCACCTACAATCCAAAATTCAGGTCAAACTTACACTGTTTGACATTGAAAGCACGAAGAATCAGTGAACTGTATTTTAGCCATATCTTGGTTGTATGAAGTCGAAATTGGACAAAATTTTGACTGTAACAATTTGAAACATATCCCCATGTGCACACCCAACAATCAACCACAAAATGCATATATTTACCCCCTCAAATTGGCAAGGAACATGGTGTCATCTTGAGATTTATTTTGGACTGTAGATAGCTGGCACATATTCATGCCCACCTAAAATCAGATCTAGATTCCATCATTTGATATCCCAAAACCTAAAAAAAGTTAAAACAGTCCAGTTCTCATATCTCCTTGGAAACATAACAATTTTGGAATGGTAAAGGTTGGAAGCTCCATGAACCTTAAAAAACATCAAACACATGCTTCTTTGCTTCTTCAAAAACTCTGAAATGTGAGATTTTAGCTACATAGCAGACCGGGGAGACAGAGGGTTGCTGTAGGAGTTCTGACATGCAGACCACAGTGGTCCAATTGTTCCATTATAGAGTCATTTCTCTGTATTTTGTGTTGCATTTGACAAATCGAATGAGTTTAATTCATGAGGAGCATAGAATAGTCGGGTGGGGTTCAGATCTCACAGAGCATATAGTTCCATAGCAGAGCAGCCGAATAGAGGTCTACGGACAGAAGAGCACAGAACAAAGAAGAAGATTGATGTAGCAGTTTCGTTTGCAAACCACAATGGTCATTCATCCATAGAGAGGTAAAACTTCTCTGTACTTGCAAACCAACCCAATGGATTGTTGTAAGAAGCACAATCTTAATTGATCATATGTATCCTCTTGAGATTCAGAGTAGTCAGAGAATGACTTGATAGGTATCTGTGTCATAGTTGAGCAGTATCAGTCCCTTGGATAGACAGAATGCAGTGGAAACAGAGGTGCAACATTCTTCCCGAGACAGTTTACGCCAGACCAGCAGAGAGCCCACCTACTCCAAATCTCAGCAGTGGGCCACCTCTTCTAGACAGAGGGGCATTCCTTGGGCCAGCTCTAGCTCTTCCAGCCAGTCCTCTATCCATAGCTTCTTTTCTTCAGCCTTGGATGGTAGGAGAGTTGCACATTCAGTGGTGGATACTTCAGAGGACAGCCTCCCCTCTCCTTCCTCAGGTGACATGCCCACGGAGCTACGAGGCTCTTTTCCTTGTACCCTCATCCAGAGCATTGTATTTCACTTTTGCTTTGTGCTCTTGGAACTTGGATCTTATAGATTAGCTATGCTTTTGCTTTTTATAGCAGTGGCCTTAGCGCTCCCACTTTGTATTGACACTTGTGTATTGAGCAGTCCCATTGACCTATTTTTGGTCATTTGTTGGACATTAAGAAACTTATCTTATTCTATTGTATTTTGTTATATGCTCCAAGAGAGCCACCATTGTATCTTTCTGTAACCTTGAGGATAAATAAGAAGACGGCCCTTTCTTGCTAGAGTTTTTCCCACCATGGATTTCTTTAGGGTAGACATTGTGTTCTAATTGATGTGATTGTTATTGCTGTGTTTACTTATTACATTACTTTCTTCATTCTGTGATTGGAATTTTATCCTTACTGGTTGAAGATAATTCAGACTGTCAATGAATTAATAACCTTACTGTTTGAAGAGTAGATATATATTTAATGCCTACACAATAGAGTGGGGAATCACTGTAATCGCAGGAAACAAAACAAAGACTCAGCATAGCCTGAGGCCTTACAAAATCTGTTAGGATGAACTTAGCATTGGAATATTTAAAACAGTTTACAGTTCATATAGGCATCAAAGCAAGCTTTTCTGTTGTGGAGAGCCAAGATAACAACCGTGGGTAAAGCCTTGAAACGAGAAAGACTCCAAGACTTGCAAGAGATAGATCAACAAAGCCAAGCATAGAATGAACAGCTGAGGAAGAAAGTTCAACACTTGGAATAAAAAAATTATGCGCTGCTAACCAAATTGGACAACCAGACCAAATTCCTCATTGAAGTTATGAGGAGGTACAAAAGTGCAGAAAACAGTTCTTGGGAAATGGAGAATCCATTCCTAGTGGAATGGACCAGGTTGAGAAAGAGAATGGACAAGTTATGGAGAAGCTACAAAAAGAACTGGTCATGCTCCAAGACACCGTTAAAGAAGTGAAGAGGGAATCAAAGTCTTCCATCTTTACACGAGAAGCACAAACCATGGCTGACGGGAGTATGGTAAGCACTCTTAAACTTGGTTTTAATTCGAGCAATCTGGTGATTCCTTCAGTAGGTTTGAATTGTGTACAAGGGGAATTGGTACAAATCCCATAGAGGTTGTGTTAAGACCTCCATATACAAGCCTTGGATAACTTGAAGGCATTGTGGAAGGAGAGTGCTCAATGACAAGTATGTCTTCCAAAGAGAAGAGGACTCCACCCCCATTACACCATGGTATGCCGAAAGAAGATAACAACACCATTAAGGCCACTAGCTGGAACCCATGAAGGTCAAAGCAGAATGTATTGCCACTCCAAAGAGAGGGTGACATTACACAGAAAGGGGATTACCTCTTCATATGGTCAAAGAAGAAGAATGTATTGTCGCTTCAAGGCAAAGGCAACATTTCAATGGAGATAAAGACCTTGAGCATTGTTGGGTGTGAACACACCTTGGTTTTTGTAATAAATGCCATGTTTATTGGGCAGAGTTTTGTAATTTATGATCAAGTGATCAATTTTGACCATATCAACTAACTGGTTGCCTTGAGGCCATTGATCAAAGTTGATAGTGTCAACCGCCTAGGCTATAAAATATATTGGTTACAACATAGAAAGTGCCTACATTTGAAATTTGAGTAAACCTATAACATGATAAGTTGAAAATACGATAAAAAAGTAGCTTTCTTTATTTCCCTTTGAAAATACATAACTCTTATTTTATTATTTTCCTTTGGAGGTCCATTTTAGACTGAGCTTGATATGAAAATCAAGGTTGTTGTGGTCGAGGAGGATTTGTAAGAAAGTATTGTTTTAAAGAATATCACTTAATCCCAAATTGCTCTTTGAAGGATATAACTGACCTCAAATTTTGTACTAAGTTTGGTGTAGGAGATCATTCTTTGGAGGATTGTCTGATTATGCTTGAAAATATAACGAATAGAAAAAATGTCAACCTCCTATAGAGTGCGCCAAAGCATGAAGTACTAAATTCCAAAAACTAAAATGTAATTACTAGGCTGAGTGCGAAGAAGGGACGAGATGCATCACCAGAGGGAACCCTTCAGATTAAACCTATGGGAAAAGACAAGGATTGGTATCCAAATCCACAAAGAGAAAAACAAATTATTAACGAAGCTCTGGGCATATTTGAAGAAATAACCAAATAAGAAGACTTGCAAGAATCTTGAAAGAAAGAGTAGCAGAAAGGAAAAGATAATATACTTTACAAATTTCTTAATCTCCTAAAGGAAGAAGAATCAATGGCTAGACCACTTGAATTTATGAACATACTCAAAGACTGCAAGGAAATACATAAAAACATTTAAGAACTTGTGCCAATTAAATCAAGACGAAAGGATTCTTGACGACTATGATTTGCAAATCAACCTAGAGATTGAAGGACTTTTGATCCCTCAGGTTGTCATTGAATTCGGATCCGAGGTGAACATTATATGGAAGGAAACATGGGTTCAAATAGGGAAACCTAACCTCGTAAGGTTTAGAAATTTCCTAAAATTTGTAGACCAAATATTTCTCAAACCTATTTCCCTATCGAAGGGTGCGGAAACGACCATTATGAGAATATCAACTGTGGTCAAATTTGAAGTTATTAACTTAGTTGAGGGTACTATAACATACATGGGTTAGTCGGTTGACCATGGGGTTGGAATATGAAGGCAACAATCTCTCTAGAAAAAGATAGAATCAAGCTGAAAGGGGATGGTAGGAGGACAATCATACCATTGGATCCCAAAGAACACAAACCTTGGGTAGAGCCATGCGATAAGGAGGGATAAGGAAACTCTACCAAGTAATACAAGGAAAATGAGACAATATTGAACCAAATGTCGAAGGCGAATTGCACTTTGGATCACCCATGTCTGTCAGTCAAAATTTAGATACAGAGCTATACGACTAGCAGATGGAGAATTATGAAAGAAGAGCGAGAGATTGTTGGACAATTGAAGTTGTACTAAAGGACAATTTCAAAACTTGCGTCTCCATTAGGGCAATACTGATTGTTTACGAAAATATAATTAGACAATACCCCAGTGTAATGCCTACAGAGATAGAATTGACTACATTCCCTCCATGGAGATTTAAAAAATGAGAATTCCCTACGATGCACGTTGACTAAGTACAAAAAAGTATCAGAGAGCAAGGTCGACTACAAAGTCTAGTACAATGGTTTATAGGACACATTGCATGCTAGTGGGGTACTTATGCCCCTCGATTGTAGACTTGGACCATTGCCACAATGTACTTTTTCGAAAGATTTGGAGGTAAGAAATTGACAACTACAACAAACATAACAAAGTTCAAGCTAGGATTCGAACCAGAGGCACATATTGAGGAGTGCGAGAAGGAATGGAGGCAGATTGGATATTGGGACGAGAGAATTTGGCCACATATGTTTCCAAACACACTAGAGGATCTACTGATTCGTAAACAAGAGGCTTATAACCTATCCATCTCACCAACACAAAATCCTCTTGCGATCAACTATAATCTCATCTCTCATCAGCTTGTGGAAACTCAACTAGCCTAGCCAAAGTCTACTCAACCAATTGATAAGGCTGTCAACTTCTCGGAAGTTGAGTTGGAAGTCAAGACGGATGAAAGGCAAGTCGACCAAGTCGATTAAGATGAAAGGCAAGTTGACCAAGTCGAGTTGGATGAAAGGAAAGTCGTCCCAGTTGAGTCAACCAAAGTTTGGTCGACCAAGGGAATCGAATCGACCAAATGAAAACCCAGTGGATTAGTGGGCGGATCTAGTCGATTAGACACTATTGTTGGCCAAATAAGGAAGAGGAAAAATGACCAAAAGACAACCCAGTTTGAATGCGTCGACCAATGATTAAAAAAAATAGCCAAGGGGCAAATTCGATGGCCAATAGTGAAGGAAAACCTCCGCAAGGAGAATTTTAGCAATCGACAATGTCAAAAAAACGTTTAGGGGTGATTTCTGTAACCAACATTAAGTGAAAAAAAATCTTTGAAGGGCGAGTTTAATATCAATAGTAGAGAAAAACGTCTGGGAAAAATAATAAATGTTTCGACTACACCATATTGCGAGGTATGGTCTATATATGACTTGTGGGAAAAGGAAAACGTCCCAACAATGTTGAGAATGTGCAACACGACCTACGAACCAAGTACAGATATCGACTAGCAACGAAATAGACTCCGAGGTGAGAGAAGTTCCCCAACAACTCTTAAAACGAAATTAGCAACACCCAAGTAAATAACAACGGTTCGGGAGGGAGAGCGGTCGATTTCCAACTTCATAATGTATGTGTGGGCATGGTTAAAGAGTGGCTGGTCTGGTTTACGGGCTCATTGGAACCATATCCATGTAAAACGAGCTCGAATAATAATTGGCACATGTTTCTCTTTGCTAAACAATACACAGACAACCATTAATTTACATTGCACATCATTTACCATTCATAGACAATGTATTCACAAACAACATTCACACATTCACACATAATTTACCTTGGAAACCTAAATAGGAAAATGTTGGGTATGTGTTATATTCTTTGCACGAGTAGTAGTGTTTGAGCGTCTGCGTCGGGCGCGCAGGGGAGTGGAGCCCCCCCGATTTTTTTTTTTGCATCGGGACCGCATTATATTTAGGTGGTTTTTCGGCACATGGTTTCTTTGTCGATGGTTTTCTATTTTCGGTTAAGGAATTAGGGTTTTGGATTAATCTAGGTCATTGGGTTAGGGTTTTGGATGCCGCTGGCTCCTATATGTGTTTTGTATTGTTAACATTGTAACACAATGAATGAATATAGAATATGTTGGTTTTCTCGGTTTGAGTTTCCAGGGGAAAAATCTATGTGTAATGTTTGTATTTGCCATTGTATCTTTTTTGTTCTTTTCTGAATATCTGTTTGTAGTAGATATTGTACAAGGTTAGAATTTACATTTGGTATCAGAGCTTTATTGGCTTCAGGGGGACGCCTTTGTGGTCAAGGGTTTGGCTCGGGACTGTGATAAGCCTTGTTACAGTGGGAGATTTGTGGTACTGTTTTTCAGGTGAAAAGAAATGGCAAGCAATTCGAAGATGGAGATCGAGAAGTTTAATGGGAAAAGCTTTGAGCTGTGGAAGCTCAAGATGGAAGATCTTTTGGTGGACAAAGATCAGTGGATCGCGATAGATCCAGGTATTGCACCTACAGGAACTTCTGTAGATGACTGGAAAAAGATGGATCGAAAGGCAAAGAACACAATCCGACTATGTCTCTTCGATTCAGTGTTACTGAATGTGTCAGAGGAAGCTACAACCAAGGATTTATGGGAAAAGCTGGGGAAGTTGTATCAGTATAAGTCCCTGGTAAATAAACTATTCCTGAGAAAGAAACTGTGTAACTTGAGGATGAGAGATGGAGACTCGGTGGCAGAGCATTTGAGCACCTTCAATATTGTGGTAAGTCAGTTAATATCTGTTGAGATTAAAATTTCAGATGAAGATAAATGTATCAGTTTGTTGTGTTCTTTACCAGACTCGTGGGATAGTTTGGTTGTGGCCATAGGTAGTAATACAACTTCTTTGAAGTTTGAAGAAGTGGTCTCATCCTTGTTG
>ML783379.1:953148-965496 GCA_009831015.1 Picea engelmannii | reverse complement strand
TTTTCCCTCTCCCCCGGGAACTCAACGCAATGGAGACCATTGCTTCCTAAGGAGGGAGGATTGATCTAGGTGGATATCGGTGGCCACCCACCTTTTCCAAATGGCTCAAAACGGCTTTCTGACAATTTTGACAATTTACTATTTTTAGCAGGTTTTAACTTCCGGGGCCATTTTGAGGGTCCAAATGAAGGTTTTTCAAGATCGAGGTTCTCAATGATAACCAAAGGCATAATTGAGCCCCCAAAATGAATCTCCTCGATGATACCTTTCCAACGAGCTATCACACGCCTAAAACGGAGATCTTATGCAAAAGTTACGACCCCGAGAAGTTGATGTACTCACTTACCCAAACGGGGCCCACATGACTTTTGGCGCTTCATCTTCTAGGGTTAGGTTTTTGGATGTCTAGGACTTTTGACATTCCTGGTTATTGTAAAAAGGGCCTTCAGAGCCTCATTGTAATCATCTTCTTGCGAATGCGAGTAGCCGTCACATCTCTTCTTAGAGATAAGCTGCCACCATTCTAGCGAGTCTTTCACTCTGTATTTTTACAGTCTCTGTACATTTCTCTGATTAATAAAAATCGTGTATTATTGTATATCTGTGTTTATGGTTGCATCTCTGATACATTTCTGTTATATTATTGAATATCTACAATATCCCTGTGCATTTCTTTATTATATCTCCGCTCTCATTTCGTGCCGAAAATAATCCGGATCAATTGCAAATGCAACCAAAACAAAAAAATACCTTGCCGACTCAGGCTACAACCTTTCACTCAAGCAAGTCTCGAGTGTCATATTATCTCGTTCCCACCTTCAAGTGAAACTATTCTTATGATTGTAAATGCAAACAAGGCAATTTATGTGTATTGTGTAGCAGAACAAGGAAATGCTTGCTGGCCAAGGGATTACTCTTCTTCACTTAAGCTTAATGCCTAAGTGTCAAAAATCAACTTGTTCCTACCTTTAGTGGCATTTCATCTATGAAAACCGAGCATGTAAAATAATATAGTTCTAATGAAATCTTAAGCTACTTGTAATTAAAGGCATATAATTGACAAATTAAAAGAGAGAGAGAAATGAACTATGAAGATCGATCCAATCATTCAAACTGCGTGCAAACATATATGTACAATCTAGATAATAACACACCAATCTTGGAATCTTTGAATAATATAGCCTTGTAGCTTAAAATCCAAATCAAGTTCTTTAGAAAATAACACAATGATTGTTTGGTAGAATTATCTCCGTTTTAATCTTGAATCAAGCAAGAATGTTTGTGTCTAAATCAGTGTGTATGCCAAAACAATTTCTTACAAAGGCAGTGAGGAATTTCAGAGTTCTCAAACAGAAATTGCTAGAGAATTATAATCATAAATCGATTCCAACTGTTCCAAAACACAAGTGGTATAACAAACTACCAAAATGACATTATAAATATCATGCTTGAAAGAACATTGAACATAGAGAAATATTGATCAAATATAAACAAATCCTCTTTGAGATTATTGCTGGATCAAAGTAGACTATCAACGTCCTCTGCCTATGAACCTTGAACGATTTAATGATGCTAATGTGCTGAAGCAAAGTCGTATACCTCTTAATCAAATTAGGATACGATTGGTGATACGAATTATTGCAAAACGAAAGAATAAAGAAGAATAAAGTTTCAAACAAAAACAAAATACAATTTACCCCTGCAATAACTAAATACACACACTCACACCTATGCTAGCAGTACATGCAACAGAAGCTAGACGTGGTGGGCCCTTGCCAGTCGACTAATCCCTACGTTAAAGATCTACAGGATGAAAATGGATTTGAAACACGAAATAAATCAGAACAACATCTCTCTATTAACCAACACGAATTCTCAATACATAGCGATAAACATAGAAATCTACAAGCTCTTGAGCTGCTGTCTTGTATCTCAAATTTATAGGCAAAACTGATATTCAAAACTTGTAACTAGTTTTCTCTGTGTTTACACACAATCCTGAACAAGGATTTATACATATGATGAGTTCTAAGTACATACAGGTTGATCCGAATGGATCCCTATCTCAACGCATCAGACTCATTCACAATATTACAATATCACAACGATTGACTCAATTAAGCTTTTACATATCAAGATAACTTCTAGAAATCTTCGGGAAGATATTCTCATGACATGAAATGCATGAGAATATATTCGACTTGTGTTCTTGATCTGATTCAATTGATGGCATTCCAACTTGGGGATGGTTGACCAGAACTTTGACTGCTACCTAGCGCCTTTCCTCTGTCTTCTAAAATCTTTGTGAAGAGCTTGAGAGCATGTCGAGAGTGCTATGAAGAAAACCCATTTCTAGCATTCTCTTCTAGAAGCATGGATATATGATAAACTCCGACTCGGGTTACCAGACTCCTTGCTTAAGTTACATGACCTAGCTTCATTAACCATCATTAGCAATAATCCAATTTTAACTCTCTAATTCATCAAATATTATGAAAAAATTCATAATAAACAATTGTAATTACCTCATGTTCCTTGGATGACCATATTGGGAAAAATGTGATAAAATGATGGTTCTTATAATGGAAAGAGTGGTCTAAAAAGGGGCAAAAAAAATCAATTGGCATTGAAAATGACGTTAATTTGGGAGCCCAACATCTCACCCACGCTTGAGGTTTTGCATGTCCTCACCCAAACAAAACATGTAGATGCAGATATGAATGGTGTCCTAATATAAAATCTTCAAATTGACAAACTTTATAACCTTGTAGAAGATCAAGTACCAATGGATATATTAACTCTCAATGCCTTCTTTCCTTTAACTGCTTTGAGTTTCCTGTCCAAGTTCTGATTTTGTGAAGCTAGTGACTCAATTTGACTGTGTTTCCTCTTGACAATCTTCTAGAGTTTCTCCTTGTGCATAGTTAATTTGTTAACTTGACTTTGCAATTGGGCACACCTGTCCTTCAGAGCCGCATTCTCATTTTTAATGTGCTTGTCCAGTATTTTAAATTCTTCAATTTCGGCCTTTAAGATATCGATTCGTTGATCCTTCCTTTCAACTATGGAGGAAATGGATTGATCATCAGGAAACTGGGGAGGATCATAGTAATCAATCATATTATTGACATCATGAGGCACAAATGGCGGTGAGGATGAACATTCATGTATTTCATGCTTCAAAGATTTATTTTGGGACTTTTTAATCACTGGAATCGAGGATACATGTTGAATATGGCTGTATTTAGTGGGCATGAGTTCTAGATCCAATTGGATCATATTTTTTTATTGAACATGGAGAATTGGATTTCAAATCTTGAGGTTTTTTCTTAGCCATGATTATGGTAAGCCTCCTTGTACTTTGACATGAATAGTGGGTGCAATGGGAACAATAGGAGTCTGTGTGACAGGGGTAGGGTTTGGTGGCATGGTAGGGATAGGAACAATGGATGCCATAGGGATGTCAGGATGACATTTTCATCTTGGGAAAGTATTTTTAGGGGTCTTATCTTTAATACTGAAGTCCTTAGCTCCACAAGAGTTGAGGCCTTCACTATTATTCTTTTTATTATAATCGACGACAATGACAGGTGCCTTGGGTATATTTCCTTGTGGACCCTCTACGGTAACAAACCCATTTCGGGATAAAAACACATCTCAACTATCCTTTCATTGCTTTAACTCCTCCACAATTAAAATATTAACCAACCCATGATGATACAGACTACAATGGATATTTTTAGGGTTTTCCTGTATCCTTTTAGCCATACGAGCCAAATTTTGATGAAGGTGAAATGGGAAATTTAGGAGTTGACCGGATTCAAAGTGAAATAACAGACGAATATGATAAAGGAACGTGACTGCATACCGACCCTCACATGTAATGGGTTTCTAGAGCAAGAACAAGAGGTGTCTCCACTTCTCTACAATCCATGTCGATGGTACTCCCTTTTTCCAATCTGGTCTTTGACTTGTCGAACATAGGAATCGATCCTAGGTCCCCTGTTCCACGTGCTTATTTTTAAAGCACTATTCTCCCCACCGAGGAAGCCCCATGGACTTAGCCAAGGTATCCTTTGACACAATGAAAACCAAATCACCAACTCGAGCTTCATTACCATCAAATCCTTGCGCAAATGTTTTGGTCACTGAGGCATCGAACCCTTGAAATTTCTTCAAGAATGGTAGCCAACCTGCCGATTTAAGGATAGACTAATTGGGGTTATATTCTGGGTAAAATTCTAGTTCTTTGAGAGACCATGGCTCGGTCCTTACGACGCCTAATTTCCCCATATCTCAGAACCTCAGTCATGGATAAGTATGCAGAGTACCTTGTTCACACTAATTTTGTTTGCCAACAAAACTAGGGCTTCAAAATTTCTGGGTATGAGCGAATTCAGACTTGTTTCGAATCCTTTCAATGATTCGAAACAAGTAAGGGTCGATGGAATGGGTAATGAGCATGGGAATTGGTCATTCCAGGTAATGATCCTGCATGAGGAGCGACGATCGTGGGTTAATTATGATAGATTATGGTCAACAACTCATATAAATTGGAAAAAGTGGATAAGGTAATGGATATGACATGGGGTATTATTAATTATGATGCTATCGCGTGGAGTATGAGAGTTAGATAAGGATGTGGAAGGGATAGAATTATAGATGAGTGTATGGTTTGGTTGGTGGAGTGAACTCATAGGTAAATTTCGATGTAAATTTTCCATAACTTTAATAAATCAAAAGAATTAAAAATCAAACTATTACCTCAAGTTTACCTTAATTTTACCTCAAGATGCATGATGAGAAAATCACTGAATCTTCTATATTTTATGTTGAGCTTGCAGGATCATTGGATATTTGTTGCTGAGCTATCTGAAGTGATGATGTACAGATGGAAATACTACTAGTGTTTGAGTATGCCATATTTCACACAAAGAAGAGATAAAATGTTGTTGTTGTAAACCTGCGAACTTAATGTGGATTTGCAGTTGGGAAGAATTCAGAGCTGCTTGGGAAATTCCAAACCCTTACTCATGGAATTGCTGAACTGTAGGTGATGATCGGTCTTCATTTGAACAAGTCACAGGTCATCCTATAATTGATACAATGATCCTATAACTGCAGAAGGTAATGGTTATATGACTACTCAATGGGTACCATATTGTCTGTAACTACTGAAACCATAGTTATTGAAGCTGCTTTTTGAAGCTGATAATTGAAATGAAATATATCAAGTCCAATAGCTGCTGATAATATAAAAAATGAAAATATAGAAGATGATGATATGCAAACTAGATCTAAACATGTTGATCTGGAACCAAGGAAAATGACCACTGAAAATTATTGTTGATACCATGTCGTCTTCAACTACTACCCAAACCTATGGTACAATTCTCATCATGTGAAGAAAGGTTCTGATGTCGAACATGAAGAGAAATCGTTGGATTACTGGCCACTAAGGTATGCTATTAACCAATGTGAAACAACTCACCTTTGATGACAATAAGTGCTAAAGTACCTTAGTGCATATTGATAGGTACGAGTAAATGCGCTGATGTCGAGTTACCTGCAAGATTTGTCAATCAAGAGGCATTGATGTATCCACATGCTTAACAACAAGGAAATCTTCCATTGATGTATGCAAACTCCAGGGCACTATAAAGTCTCTAACCTCCTCTCTAGATAATGTGTTGGTATCGATGGGGTGAGGTTTGTCAGAAGGAGGGCCTTAAGGAATCCCTCATCAACTGACATGAGCACAAAACAAATGATTTTGAAAGATCATGGTACAAGATTAAAACAATGTGACATGCAATAATTTATTGAGAGTTTCCCTCTAGTGGCT
The DNA here is from genome assembly GCA_009831015.1 of Picea engelmannii. Taxonomy (NCBI): domain Eukaryota; kingdom Viridiplantae; phylum Streptophyta; class Pinopsida; order Pinales; family Pinaceae; genus Picea; species Picea engelmannii. Next base: position 959,651 of record ML783379.1, on the reverse strand, counting down.
TGGTTTTCAAGCAAAACTCATGTCCAATTGCGTCAGTAAACTGGTTTTCACAACTGAACTTATTTTTTTCTTTATTATGATTTTTTATCCATTTATTCTTCTACACTATCATACTATACTTAGAAAAGAAGTCGTCCTCTCAAGTATAGGAGAACTTCCAATGAATCCATGTGCGCAACAAGATTACCAACATACTCATATTCAAGTTTAAAAAGTATACTTGAATAGATACCAGAATATGAGAAATCAACTTCACTAATTGATATGATGCCAAGAGATGTTGAATGATGGAGGAACATTGCGGGTTGATAATCGTTTGGAACCAAGTTTCAGTGGGATTTTTGTCTCCTCGGTTCTCTTGTTCACTAAAAACTATCTCCATGTCCTCCTTTGTCATGCCATACAAATCTTCTTGCTGATTACTCTCCTGAATGCATAAGGGATCTGATGACAAACATGCCAAAAATTCTTCGCCCTCTGGCTCTAGTATCTTCTTTTCATTTGATGTGGTCCACGAATCTTTGATATTCTCTACAGATTGGAAAGGATGATCAAAGAAGGTTTCTGTGTTTTCTTCTTGATGTTGTTCATGTATCATTTTCTCTTCTTTGAATCCCTGAGATGTAGAGATATTTCTAATCGCGGTCAAAATTTGTTCCTTTTGAGAGGCTGATATGGTTCCAATCGCTATTAGGATTTGAGATATCTCCTGGAGTAGAAATTTCTCCTTTACTCCACAAACTCTTTGGCATCCTTCTTTTTCTGGTTAGAAGGCCCTGTCTTGCACATGGGTCAGTGTATGGGGGGATCTTACAGTTCCAAAAGAAAAACTTTTCTAAATGATTTTTTCTAAAAGAAAACAATTTCAAAGCAAAAACTCATCATGTACTTCGACGCTGATGTAGGAGCATCGTCAACGTCGTCAACAAGCACACATGGCAGGAAATTTCAGTGCTTGAGAATCATTTTGGAATATCAAAAGTCGGGAGTTACTGCGAATCCTTTGGGGAGCTGATGAAGAACAAAAGAAGATCAAACACTTGGAGGTGGAATGATAATGAGCAATTAGGGAGTTTCACTCCGAGTCTTGAATGTAACTGAACTTAGGTAGCAATTAGGTTTTCTTTTTTGGAGGTAGGTGAGTAGTCAGGGGGAACCCTAAGGACCCTCTGAGATAAATAGGGGTTTTGTATGCCAAAATGAGGTTGCTGCGAGTTAGTAAGAGTTTTTGAGTTTTATTTACTGTTTGAAAATATCTATAGCCATTTTTTTATCTCTGAGTGAATATGACAGAGGAAAATTGACTCAAATGCATAACACTGTTACTGTTTGTAATTCTATGTTATTGTGTTTTCATAAATGAATGAATTTCATTATGAATGGATGAAACTGTGAATGTTAGTATAAGTTTCAATTGTTTCTCTTCTGTTGAGTGAGTGCAAGGTGTGCACATAGAACACAAGGAGTGCGTGATGGGATTTGTTTCGATTCCAAAACTCAGAAGAGATAGAATGAAAATTTCCCTTTGCGAGGAGGCAAAGCGACTGCTGCAAGGTGTGCACAATCATCCGTAAGAACCAAGTTTTGTGTAGGAATCTGTTGCAAGGAGTGCACAGATTTGGAATTCGGCTAAGTGTCGAAGGGACTCCATAAGAGGCAAAGGAGCGAAAGGTTCAATCTCAACTTGATTTGGGCCATTGGATCCAGAAAGATCATGGACCGTCGATTGATCCAGGTGGATATCGGTGGCCTCTCATCTTTTTCAACTGGCTCAAAATAGTTTTCTGACAATTTTGTCAATTTACTATTTTTAGCAGGTTTTAATTTCCGGGGCCATTTTGAGGGCCCAAATGAAGGTTTTTCGAGATAGAGGTCTCAATGATAGCTGAAGGCATGATTGAGCCCCCAAAATGAATCTCCTCGATGATACCTTTCCAACGAGCTATCACAGGCCTAAAACGAAGATCGTATGCAAAAGTTTCGACCCCGAGAAGTTGATGTACTCACTTACCCAAACATGGCCCACATGACTTTTGGCGCTTCATTTTCTAGGGTTAGGTTTTTGGATGTCCAAGGTTTTTGGCATTCCTTCTTATTGTAAAAAGGCCTTCGGAGCCTCATTGTAATCATCTTCTTGCGAATGCGAGTAGCCGTCACATCTCTTCTCAGACATAAGCTGCCACCATTCTAGCGAGTCTTTCACTCTGTATTTTTACAGTCTTTGTACATTTCTCTGATTAATAGAAATCGTGTATTAGTGTATATCTGTGTTTATGGTTGCATCTATGATACATTTCTGTTATATTATTGAATATATGCGATATCTCTGTGCATTTCTTTATTATATCTCCGATCTCATTTCGTGCCGAAAATAATCCGGATCAGTGGTATCAGAGCAGGTTGATCTTGATCGTTTTTTTCAGTGCATGTCCCTGACGAGGTCCGAGTATAGCAAGTTGGGTCTCAAGCTTGTCTCTCTTGAAGACAATCGCTCTCACACACCTAAGAAACCCTCAATGGCGGAATAAAAGAAAAACGACGGAGTAGACAATCCTATCAATTTGTTGCTTGAGGAAGTTCTTACGCGACAGAGGGATGATTTGATGGAGAATTTTGCCCACATCCTTAAACGCCATCCAATAGCATTAGGTGCATCTTCATCAAGTGACCACTTTGGAGGCACCTCACCTTTCAAGGTACAAGTTAATTTTGATATTCCTGTATTTGAAGGACAGATAGATGCAGAAGCCCTAGAAAAATGGTTAACTTTGCTAGAAGGTTATTTCTCTGTTCATAACTTTTTCGACAAAGAAAAGATCACCTTTGCACTCCTTAAATCTCTCCCTCATGTGAAACATTGGTGGGAAACTTACTGGGAGCAAATTTCCACAGAGGAGTCTGGAATATATGGGGCCAATCCCACTTGAGATTTTTTTGTGGATGCGGTAAAGGAACAATATTACCTTGTTGGCAACTATGAGGACCAGTACATGAGATGGACCACACTGTGGCAAGAGAGGGGCCAAGCAGTTCCAGAGTTCACCAATACCTTCCATACCTTGCACACCAAGCTGGGTATCAAGGACTCTGAGTGACATTTGGTTCTGAAATACCGCGGGGCTCTACACAGATACATCCAGACTGAAATGGATTTTCTGGACATCTCATCACTCGGTGCTGCTTATCGATATGTTGTTAAAATTGAGCAGAAATTTAAGCACTAGAACAAACGGGAATTTGGGTCTGCAAATCCGCAACAACCAAAGTATGACAAAGACTGCCCTAACAAACAGTGTCCCAAAAACCAGTCGAAGACACAGGAAAAGAAGGGTCACGGGAAGACAAAGAAGGACACCGGAAAATGGTGTGATTTCCACAAAAGCCCCTGGCACAACACCAATGAATGTCACTCAAAACAATTATTGGTGGCCGAGATCAAAGACAAGGAGCCAAACCTTGATTCAGAATCTGATTCTGAAAACACTGGTAAATGACAGATCATTGAGGCAGACCCCACTGCTATTGTCGCGACTGCAACAATTCAACCAGAAGAACCAACAGATCCTGAAGAGGGGGAGCGCCTTTTTCATTCACAGATGTGGGTGAAGGGGTTCCTGCTGCATTTTATTGTTGATAGCAGAGGTCAGAAAAACCTCATCTCAGCAGAGGTCGTCAAACAGTTGGGATTGTCGACAACACCACACCTGCAACCATACAGCATCGGGTGGCTTCGACAAGGATGAGATCTATGTGTCAGCCAACAGTGCCAATTTTCATACGACATCCAACCCTTCAAATATGAGGTATTATGTGATGTTGCCCCACTAGATGTCTGTGATGTTCTCTTGGTCCAACCATATATGTGGAGACGCCATGCTGTTTATGAGTTTCGACCTCGTAGTGTCATTGTTACTTTGGGGGGTCATCTCTATAGAATACTAGAGGTAGTTCCAACTATTGTTTCACCTAAAAAGTGTCGCAAGGTAGTATCTCATACTGCAAAATTCAACTTCTTCACAATCTGTTCAAAAGGGGAACAAAAGGACACTGCAACCACTATAGCCTCGCCCCCTGCACCTTCTATCCAACAGAAGCAAGTCGACAAGGTTGCAGCAAAGCACAAATATTCCCTCTGTACACCTTCCTTTCATGTAGCTCGACTTGTTGAACAACCTGAACTTCAACAGGTTCATGACAAACTTCCACAAACTAAGCAGCGCGACGTCTCCAACAATACAAGCAGCTCACCAAGATGCAGATCCAACAAATGATTTTTCCTTTCCCCCGGGAACTCAACGCAATGGAGACCATTTCTTCCTAAGGAGGGAGGATTGATCCAGGTGGATATTGGTGGCCACCCACCTTTTCTAACTGGCTCAAAACAGTTTTCTGGCAATTTACTATTTTTAGCAGGTTTTAACTTTTGGGGCCAGTTTGAGGGCCAAAATGAAGGTTTTTCAAGATAAAGGTTCTCAATGATAGATGAAGGCATAGTTGAGCCCCCAAAATGAATCTCCTCGATGATACCTTTTCAATAAGCTATCACAGGCCTAAAACGGAGATCGTATTCAAAAGTTACGACCCCGGGAAGTTGATGTACTCACTTACCCAAACAGGGCCCACATGACTTTTGGTGCTTCATCTCCTAGAGTTAGGTTTTTGGATGTATAGGGTTTTTGGCATTCCTGCTTATTGTAAAAAGGCCTTCGGAGCCTCATTGTAATCATCTTCTTGCGAATGTAAGTAGCCGTCACATCTCTTCTCAGAGATAAGCTACCACCATTCTAGCGAGTCTTTCACTCTGTATTTTTACAGTCTTTGTACATTTCTTTCATTAATAGAAATCATGTATTACTATATATTTGTGTTTATGGTTGCATCTCTGATACATTTTTGTTATATTATTGAATATCTGCGATATCTCTGTGCATTTCTTTATTATATCTCCGATCTCATTTCGTGCCGAAAATAATCCGTATCATCGATCTAGCGCCATCACGATCTCAGATATGGGGAGAATGGAGGTAAGGAGACTCCCAAAATTGCGAAATGCGAAAACCCGACTTGATTACAGTCGTTGATCGAAGAAAAGATTTGGACTATTGATCTAGCGACATCGCGATCTTGGATATCGGGAGAACGGGGGTAAGGAGACTCCCAAAGTCGCGAAACGCGAAATCCCGACTTGATCACAACCGTTGATCAAAGGAAAAATATGGACCATCGATCTGGCGTCATCGCGATCTCAGATATCAGGAGAATGGAGGTAAGGAGACCCCTAGAGTCACAAAACGCGAAATTGCGATGTGCCTTTCATTCAAGTGCGTGGTCACTACCCATGGACACATTGAGGGAAGATAAGGGAGGGGCTAGTACACGCTAAACTTATTTCGGGGTTTCAGAGGTCGGGAGAATTGGGGTGATCCACATGAAAATACCCGATGCGCGAAATTGAGAAACGCCTTTTGGGTTAGGCTCGTGGTCACAACCAGTGGTCGTGTGAGAGAAGTTTGCGCCTGGTGCTTGTTCACACGAAATAGTCTCATGAAAAGGACCTGTGGCGTGCACTTCATGAAATTTCTGATAAGCAGGGTGCATGACATAAGTCTATGGTTGGATATGAGGCATCCAATCCATGCTGATGACATCTAGCAGCTTACTGGATTATCCTCTCAAGGAGAGGATGTGTCGAAGGGATTCGAGGGTCCCATGAATTACCGGAAAAAGAAAGGTGAGATTAGCCTTTATGAGAAATTTAACACAAAGCGAGGAGGATACACAACAATAATTGAACCAATACTGCCCGAGACAATCTAGATTGGCTGCTACATCATAGCCATCAAGGTCATGAGGTCTTACTACAAGGGAGAATGCACTCTAGATGTGTTATTAGTCGCCGACTTCTGCGCTAATGGAGCAATGTTTAACTGGTGTAGTTTCCTGTTGGAGGAACTACTAATAGCTTGCGAGGAAGCCTAAGAGAAGGGAGGAACCTTCACCTATGGATACCTACTTGTGGATTTTTCAATGCTCAAATGGAAGTCACCTGTGGGAAAACCACTGACAATACCATATAAGGGGCACATGGCGAACATGTTTGAGCCATGGAAGTCCAAACAATACTTGAAGAATGTTGAGATTTGTACTTTGGGAGGTGTTCCCCATGTGCTTTGGTCCTTCTTAGCACATGAGGGAAGGATTTGACACTTTGTACCTAGTACTTTTGTCTATTTTCACTTTGACTTTGGTTAAAGTGAATTTTGGTCACTTTTGGCTAAAGTGAGTATTAAATCACTTTGTGTTGATTTTGGAGACATAAGTAGACTTAGGAAACTTAACCCAAAAGTGGGTTATGATTTGGGGATGCATGGGGAGATCTCAACCTTTCATTAGATTGAATCTCAACCCTTGATCTCTAGGTTTCCTATTCTTGCCTAAAGAGGGCGCAAAGGGTCTAAGGAGGGCGCATTGTTCATGGAGAGTTTTGCTCATGGGAGGAGGAG
>ML783379.1:922191-946815 GCA_009831015.1 Picea engelmannii | reverse complement strand
GGAGCTGCTAAAGAATAAAGATAACGAACCAGGAGGAGGACCGATTTCAGGCCCTTAGAAGAAGAAGCCAGATGCTCCGGCACAAACAGACTCCGAGGAGGAAGAAGAGATACAACAGCTAGAGCGGAGAAAAGGACAAACCTGCCAACAACTACCGAACAATGTTGCGCTATCAAATGCGTAGGTTAACCAGATCTTGGGGTTGTGATTGGTACCAAACCATTGGTGAAGAGGACTAGAATCAGGGTCTTGCCAAACAAACCCCTGAACCCACAACCCCTTGCATCTTCCTCTCCCCACACCCGTGCCACAACCAAATCCACCACTATCATTGATATTCAGGATGACCTGAAGCCTGGAACACTTCTATCCACAGTCATTATTGATCACCCTCCACCACCACTCCAACTACCAAACCCCATCACATCCAGTCCACATCAGACAATAACATCAAAGTCGATGCAACTCGATCACCCAGAGATAGTGGAACGATGACCCCCACAAATAACCAGAGAATTACCCAAACCAAGATCACAAGTTTTTTCTCCCAAATCCAAAGCCCCCGAGCCGAGCATAATGCTGGATGATCCGAATCCAGACACCTAGGAACAACAACCTGAATATTCAACGCAAGAAGAAGACGCCTAAGCTAGAGAGGAGCCAGAACTTGACAACAACCAACAAACCACCTCACCAGCCAAGGGTGACGGTGCCCAAGAAATCACAGTACATCAAGAAGAAGGACCAGAAGAACCGCATATACCATATGCGCACAACGCACCAAAAGCGGCAACTGAGCAGGATACAACAACCATGCGAGCACAAATGGAGAAGGTTCTCCATAACCTTCAACAATGTGAAGAATTGATGCAAGTCTGCATATCCAGAACAGAGGTTCTGACTCTTTTTCCGGCAAATCTAAGTTTGAGAATTGCACCAGTGCCACTAACGGAGGAAGAAGTACAAACTCGCTCAGACCATTCAACGGGAAGTGAACTCCCACTATATATGTGAGTACCCATCGACGCCGCTCCCTCATCCATTGACCTGGTACAATGACGAGCACCACACTTATTTGGACTAATCAGGGCATCCACAGACTAGTTGGAGCATAGGCTCTAGGAGGTCGAGGGATCCGCCAAGATCGCAAGGAAGGAACAATTCGTGGAGCACACATACATAATGCAGGAAGCACATGACAAACTCCAAGTCCAACGCAAACTGGAAAAAGTGCAGGAAAAACTTGCTGAGGCTTGGCTGGAGATTTAGAAGGTTGCACCTGAACTACCCAAGGCCAACAACGTAAGCAAGTCAGAGAAACAGATCAAGCTGTTACAGGAAGCATGGACACAACTCGCCAATATCACTGACTAGCTCCAAGCGAAGCTACAATAGGTCCAACAGGAAGTGGAACAATAGCCTCAAAAATTCCATGAACAAATGTAAAAGATAATATTGCAAGGAAATAATGCCCGAGTAGCATTGCACAAGCACACAACTGACTGCACCAAAATCTTCAGAGAAGTCAACGATTGGATGGGCATCATCGCTCGACGAAATTAGGTATTAGAGGAGGTCCGAACAAATATCCAGGTGATGAATGAAGAAGTTGCGGTCACAATGGACCGCATGGAGCAACAACAGAAGTTCAACCAAATTTAGCAAGCCGACAACGAACTAAACACATTCTATGAGGCACAGTCCGTAGCCAAGAAAGAGCTGCGCTATTTTCGACCGGTAATTCAAGCTGCCTATATGAAAATGCATTAGGTTGATGCAAAAACCGATTCATAGTGGAACTCATTGGTTGTGTCCAAGCCAAAGGAGTACAACAAAGAGACGACCCAATAGTTCCTTGGAGAAGCAGCACTCCTCGCCCGAAAATGGCAGGACAAATTTGAAATCTTTCACGGAGTAAAGCATAGAGCATTAGAGTTGGTACCAAAATTGGGCCCTTCGTTTGAGGAGATAAAAGAAGAAAGATCACAAAAAAAAGAGCCCAAAGAAGAAGAAAATATGGACAAGGGAAAACAACAGATGCTCCTAGAGGATGTGAAAGAACCAAGAGTTTGACTCGAGGATGAGTCAAGGATTGTGGTCGGAGCCTGTTGGGCCCTTCGTTTTGAGAAAGAATTGCACAAGTTTTGACTCAGCATGAGTTGCGCAAACTGTATCAGAGGCTGGGAGAAAGAGTAACATAAAGCAGTTGTGGAGGCCAACGCAACACCAACAAAGCAACAAATGGTTGCAACAGAACAAGAAGGCATGCAAAGGGAGAAGGGAGACACAACCCATATATATATATATATATATATATATATATATATATATATATATAGGACCGAACACAAATGAAAGGGGTTGTTGTTAGTTTTTTTGGTTTTGTTGTTGTCATTACTATTGTTGTTCGCCTGCCCATTGGTTCGTCACTCTGTAATTGGTTCATTAGTTCATGAGTCGAGTCAGGTTGGTCAGGGTTGCCCAGATTTTGGGATTAGCTGTTGATAAATGTTGTAGGTTGGGAAAAAGACATGTCTGAGTATGTAATGGGTTAGAACTATCAACTAGAGGATTAGAAATCTATGACATGGGCCTAAGAGCCAAGAGTCTGTACTAAGCCCTACGATGTAATTCTAAGTCTGTAATCAGAGAAGATCCTAAAGATAATATGAAGCAGGACCAAAATTCAAAATATGTTGTCTTTATGTGCTTACTTATGCATTATAGTATTTCTTTTATGGTTTATGAGTTCTATTTGATGGTTCACTGTTTGAATGCTTTCTCACAACGTAAGTAGGTTGGATTACTACATTTATATGTTCCAGATCTGTTAATGTCTCTTGCGCAAGAATAGGAATGAGTTTTGACTGCTCTATGGGTCCTCTTTGGTCTTCTCCCTACCCTTCCCTATCTATTTGTCTCAGCAGCTCTTCGGGTGAGACTTCTTCTCTTCGGAGGAGATGAAAATGCCAGTGCTCTAGAATACATGGTACCTTTCGTTGGTAACCTGAGAAGGACTCTGGTCTGATCAAATTCGCACCAACATGTAGTATTGTTCCTTAAAAATATCCCACCCCAAGTGAGTGAAACTGTCAATAATGTGGATCCCTCTATTTCCTTTTTCTCACAGAAAGTATCCCACCAATATTTGACATGGGGGATGAACTAGATCTAGGGGAGGCGAACTAGATCGCACCAGGCTCCACAGCCTGCTATCTAATCCTCAGATCTACCTTCCCTCGTATCTCCTTTGATCAACAACCTACAAAATCAGTTCATACAACTAAAACCATTACATATCGCCTACGCTCATGCGTAGTTACAGTCTTCAAAACTTAACTTGAAAACCTGACTCTCGACTCTAGACTCTCAGCAACAAACATAATATCATTCATCCACCACCATAATCAAAACAACAACAACCACTATATGATACTTTCATATCTATATTTATACATTTCGGGCTCTTCAGCCATTTACATAATATTATCAAAACCCTAACCCTTCTTACGTTAGGTATTTTTCCCATGCACGTGTTGTTCTTCCTCCAGCTGTCACTTTCCTTTGTGCATGCTTTCTTGCATGTGCACGTGCTGTTCTTTTTCCAGTTGTTACTTCAGTTTTCTGCACTCTTTATTTCCCACGATCGTTCTTCTTTCCCCTTCGGCCTGGTGCCAATAGGCCCCCAACACTGACATGTGACTCGTCCCGAGTCACCTAATTGCTCTGTGCTTCCTCAATCTCCTTGGTGATTGTGTGAGACTGTTCCTGCAACTCTGTCGCTTTTGTCAATGCCTGCGTGGTTTTCTCCATGATGGTGTCAACTGTATGAGTTGCCACTTCCTCCCTCATCAGTCCTGCGCATTCTAGCTGAGTCTATGCTGTCTATTTTCTGGCTTCTTCTACCTGCGCAATTACTTCTGCTACCCGTTCCTGCAATGGTTCTATTTGATCCTGACGCTCCTGTTTCTGTGTTTACGCAGTGATACGTTCTGCCTGTATCTTCTTCAACTCTTGCGTTTCCTTGACCTGCTTTGGAATTGGTATGGTCTTATTTCGCTGCTTGAGTTCTTGGATCGTTGCATTGATCCTCTAATCCTCCTTGTCCCAATGTTGGACCTGTGGATCCTCTTCCAACCTTGTCCAAAGTTGCGATGCTTTATATAGTAAGTCGGTTGCTGTGCTGACCTATTTTTGTAGCTCCTGCAGTTGCATTGCTGCTTCCTGCTTCCTTTGCTCCTTCATTGCTGGTGGAGTTGTCAGTCTAATCTATCCGCAGAGAGTCTCGATCTCCTTCTGATACTGATCAATTGCCTGCGCAATCTGGTCGATCATTTCTGCGGCTGGGAGTTCATTTCCTTGCGCAGTAGCTGGGAGTTTCCCAAAAATTTATTCCACTGTGTGTTTCAGCTCGTTTCTGTGTTCTTTCTCCTCATGAGTTTCGGATTTAGCCCGTGCACAAACTGTTTCCACCGCTTCTCGCTTCTTTGTTGATTGATGTAGCTCAACTAAGTTTTTATGTGCTCAAACTGCATCTTGTGGTTGATGCTAACATGTAGTTTTTGTAATGCTCTTGATGGCATCTGTGTCAAGACCAATTGGATATGATCCAAATCCTTCATCGGTGTTTGTCCCACAATTTCATCCATTCGCAACATGGTAGGATTTATGTAGATTGTGGAATGTGCATGTGGCATCGGAAGAACTGGGTCACGTTCTTATACCTCCACCCTTTTTGTGGTCCGTGTGATCGATGACTCTATGCCTCTACTACTACTCGTGATCTGGGCTTCCCTGAATTTCTTAAGGAGTTGTTTCATTTCTGTCAGTTCCTTCTGCAGTTTATCCCTGTGGTGTGCGACATGATCGAAATCCTCTGCCAGGCAATCTTGGACCATTCTAGAAATCGTCTCTCTGTCATCCTCCGTGATTGTATAGTCTAGTGGTGCTCACTGTGCCTTCATTTTCTTGTGCGTACCTGCTTCCTGTATCGCTGGTATCTTAGTTCCCCCTGGTTCCTGTGTGATGGGGTTCGATGTGGTTTCCCGTGCTCCCTCAGTTGGTTTCCGTTTTCAATTGGTCGGCTGAGTGGTTTTTGTCCTCCCCTTCCAGGTCCTTGGCTACTCTGAGTCGTCGTCTGCCTGAGTCGACTTGGTTTGTCTCGTTCTTCATTTCTTGGGTACTGGGATTTGTGGAGGCTATGTTTCTTCTTGCGCAACCCCTCCTGTTGTTTGTCCCAGTACTTCTATGGGTATCGTTGGAATCCTCCATTCATTAGACCATTCTTTGATGATCATGTCGGTATCACCCTCGGTGATCCAGTAGTGCATATGTAGCCACTGTTTATCTGGGTCCTACCTTGGTTGTATCCACATGGCTTGTTGCCTAGCCCGGACATTGGCGATGCCCCCGTATCATGCGACAACCTCTAGTGTTATTCTCCATGCTCAACTGATGGCTTCCTGTATCTCCCATAGGTAAGCTTTTAATATGATTCCATTCTCCCTCTTATGCTTGGCTAGTGGCGCTGATCTCAAGACACGATATCTTGCTCCTCCTGGCTGTGGTGTGGTACAAAAGATGGCGTGTTCTGGTCTCGCCATCCCATGAAATATATGAGAGTGATCAAACATGAGTAATGAAATTATGTACCTACGTCCTACGCGTCTTTGCAGTCTACTTGGAACAATTTTGATAGGTATGACACCCAGCTCATGAAGGTGCCTTCTATGCACTGAGCTGCAATAATAATGACTTCCGCTGGTACTTCATCTTTGCGACACTTTCTTAGCAGCTTGCAGAATAAGATCTTTGTGCCCAATTGTGTCGCGACATTGTTGGTCCATTTAATTATAATGCCTCTTGTTCGCCTGTCGGTTCCATATTTCTTCTTCATTTATTTTGCCAATGTTTTTTCCTTGGACTTATCGTCCAGAATCAGTGTGGGATCCATACCCTCGGTGGGTAGGCCTGTTATCTATGTGATAAGTTCGACAGTTATGGGGATGGGTTTGTCTAGCCATATATCCCCTCCATGCGTAAATGCTAACAATTGCTTGACTCATGCCGTCACATATTGGCCTCTGCCAAAGTGTGGTATCTTCAACAACCCTAGAATCCCTGTTTTGTCCAGTCCAGTGGCCCACTGGTGTGGCTGAGTGATGGTTTCTCCGATTTGGTTCACGACTATTTTCTACATAAATACCTGTGGTTCAAGATCTGGATATTTGTTTTCATCTTCTACGTCATGGTCGGAATACTTGAGCTTCCTGAAGTGACCCAATAGCTACGGGTCCACCCATACTCCCTTTGGTATGCAAGGTAGAACAATCTCTGCAGCCGGTTTCTTTTGAGGTGAGATCGATATTTGAACTCGGTCCTCCTGCTGTGTTGGCTGGATCAAAGTTCCAACAACTCCTGGTTGTTCCCCTGTCATCCACTCTAGCCACGCCTAGGTAGTTCTAGTGGTCTCCTCGGCTGGGTGACCTAAGCAGGGTGTTTGCGTCTCGTCTGGTTGCGCATTTGCTCCCAGGTGCTGTGCCGTTCCGTTCACTTCCACGACTGCTTCAGTATGTTCCGGTGGTATTTCCTGGTGGGTTTCTTCTCCCTTGTTTTGAGGTTCTTGCACTACTGCTGCTGTGTCCTGTTCCATGGCCTCTGTTTGTGGTTGCAGAATATCCTCTATTATTGGTATGGACTCTACTGGGATTTCCTCTAGTGACGAGATTTCATCAATATCGACGATCTCCGGTGGTTGCTGCTTGTTTTTTTCCAGTGGTCCTTGTGACCTGGTCTGAACCATGGTTGATCTGGCTGTCTGGCCTAGTTCTGCGAGCTTCGGTGGTGCCATAATGGTGTCTGTCGAACATTTGCTGAGTTTGAATGGATTCAGTGAGCTCTGTGGTTTCGTTCTGTTCATTCTAGTTGCTATTGCTCTTTTTCTTTTCTCCTTTCGCGAATAGACTAACTTCTTCTATTCTCGTGTGTTGTATGGGCTCATCATGAATCTTGTCGAGGACGCTTCCTCCATTATGCGATTAATGAACCATAACTATGGGTTCAATGCATCCATGACAATTTCATACTTGCCATTACGCCTACTCTACCGTCTACAGTTGGCACGTTTAATGTGACATCCCATTCGTCCTTGCCTTGCATTAACTCTTCCTCATGCTATCCTGTCAGCCTTCTTTTTTCGACTTTCCTTTTCCCTCTTGTTTCCTTTTTCGGTATGGCTGTTATCATTTTTATTCTTTTTTTTACTGCGCGGTGGGTGGTCGACTGCCCTTGTATAGTTTCAAGTGACTCCCATTGATCATTCCTCTGAGGTCTGCGCCTTCTATATATATTAACTGTACAACTCCTCCATCTGTAACATATTTTACCTTGTATGGTCCTAGCCAGTGCATTTTCATCTTTCCTGGGTGCTGCAACGATTTACTATCGTAGAGAAATACTAGATCTCCTTCCTTGAATGTCTTCCTCTTGATGTGGCGGTCGTGCCAAGCTTTGTCTCTTTCTTTATGTAGTTGTTGGTGGAATCCTGCCAAGATTCGGTCTTCCTCCATCGACAGTAACTGATTCATTCTTTCCTGTACTGCGCCTTGTTCTGTCATGTGTGTGATAGCTTCTACACGTAGACTGGGTATTAAAAATTCTAAGGGCACTACTGCTTCTTGACCGTAGACTAGTTTAAATGGTGTGTGGCCAATCATCTTTTTGCATGTGGTTCTATACGCCCATAGTACTGCTAGTACCTTGAGATCCCAATCGTCCTTGTTGATGTTACATATATTTGTCAAGGCGTTCTCTAGAATTTTGTTGAAGGCTTCTACCGTGCCATTTTCCTGTGGATGGTATGGTGTGATTTTTTGGTGATGAACTTCAAACTCTTCGAGCATCATTCATATGGTTTTGTTTATGAAGTGCGTTCCTTGGTCGCTCATCAAAATTCTTGGGCACCCAAATCTAGTAATTACCTGTTCAAACAGAAAGTGTGCAGCTATCTATGCGCTGCAATCTTTTACTGGTGCAGCTTCCACCCATCTTGTTAGGTATTACGTCGTGGTGATAATATATCTCACCCTCGTTCTTTTGGATGGTGGGTTAATGGGTCCCACAAAGTCTATCACCCATTTGTCGAATGTCTGAAGTGTCACTTGCAGTCGTAGTGACATATCGTCCCTTCTATTGGGTTTGCCTACCCTTTGACAGACATCACATTGCTGACAATATTCTTTCAAGTATCTGTGGATTGTTGGCCACCATATTCCTGTGTGTAGTACCTTCTGTGCGGTATCTTTTCCTGCATAATTCCCTCCTGCTATTCCCTCGTGGGATTATGCTAAAATTTTTGGTCGTTCGTGATTTAGTACGTATCTTCGTAAGATGCTATTTGCGCCCATTTTGTATATATGTCCTATGATCAATTGATAGTCGGATGCGCGAACTACCAGGTTCTTCTTCTGCGCAGTGGTATATTCTTGCGACGCAGTACCTGTGCTCAAGTACCGGATGATCTCTATGAAGTAATTGTCAACAATCTATACTGAGAATAGATATGCATCTGGAAAGTTGTCTTCTAAATTCGTTGGTTCCTCTCCATTTGTGACCCTCGATAGGTGGTCAGGTCCTTCATTTAGTTTTCCTAGTTTAACTATTACCTCAAATTCAAATTCTTGAAATAACAATAACCATCGACAAATTCTTCCCCTCAACACTGGCTTGTTGATTAAGTATTTCAGGGATGAATGATCTGTGAACATCTTAAAGTGTTTTCCCAATAGGTAATGTCTGTATTTCTGTAGTGCATAAAGCATAGCTAGGCCTTCTCTTTCTGTCATGTTATAATTCTATTCCGAGTCTGATAGTTTTCTACTGGAGAATGCTATCGAGTGATCCAAGTCTCCTGCTCCTGGTTGCGCTAAGATAGCTCCAAGTGCTGTTGTTGATGCATCTACATGTACATGGAATATCTTTTTCCAATATGGAAATACTAATATAGGTGCAGTAACCATTTTTTCCTTCAAGGTATCTAGACCGTGTTGACATTCATCATTCCATTGGTACTTTGTATCTTTTCTCAACAATTTTTCCATTGGTGTTGTGATCCGCGCATAACCTTTGATAAATTTCCTATAGTATCCTGTGTTTCGTAATGTTGCTCTTAGTTGGCAGACTATTTTTGACGCTGGTAGATTAACAATGACTGTGATTTTGGCCGGATCCACTAGCAAACCCTGTTTTCATATTATGTGTCCCAATAGTATCCCAAATGGTGTTCCAAATATGAATTTCTTGATATTCAGTGATATCTGACACTGTCTGCATCGTTATAGCATTAGTTTGTAAAACTTCCACATGGTTTTTTAGTAAGCTATACACTGTCGAATCATCCATGTATACTTTGAGGAATTGATGGATGAATTCCTTAAATGCTGCGATGACCACTCTAGAAAATATCGCAGGTGCATTCTTCAGTTCGAACGACATGACTGTATATTGATAAGATCCCCATTCCATCGCGAATGTGGTCTTGTGTCTATCCTCCCGTGCTATCTTAATCTGATGATATCCTAAGAATCCATCGGTGAATGAGTAGGCTTTGTGGCCTCCTACATTCTCGAGTACTTCATCCGTGAACGATGTGGGTAATGGGTCGTGTAGGCATGCATCATTCAACTTCCTCAAGTTGATGCATATCTTGATCCCTCTTCCTTGTTTCTTTTCCTGTACTACCATCGGGCTTATCCATTCTAATTCTTCGACTGGTTCGATGATGTCGGCCTCGAGATCCTGTCGATATCGTCTTTAAATTTCTATTTATATATGGGGTTCAATCTATATGGTCATTGTTTAATGGGTCTCGCATCAGATCTGAGTGGTATCTTCATTTCTCCTAATTCTCCGACTATGCCTTTCATCTTTGTAAAGGTTGTGGGAAAAAGGTCGCTGTATTCGCGCAACAATTCTATGATGCTTTCTAGTGTCTGTTCATCCCAGTAATCTCCAATGCTGACCATTTTGGGCTACTTGGCAGTCCCTATGTTAACCTTTTTTATATTCATTGGTGTAGATATGACCTCTGAATCTAAGGGTGGTCCTTCCACATCTCTCTCGCTTTCGACTTCTTCGATCTGGATATCACGTGAACCATCTTCATCCAGGGCTTCCTCCTGTACGTGGTAGCATGACAGTAGATCATCGACTGTCTTCTTATTCCACTGTTGTACCTCTGTGATAGATTCTACTTCTAGTTCTTCCATGAATATGACATTTCTAATCTGTTTCAGGGCCGCTTCTATGTTGGGGTTTTCATGCTCGAATGAGAAAGTGACTGTAAAGTTATGTTGGAGTGTCACCCATGTCTTGGTTCCTTTGTGCATTTCCTGGTTTGCATACCAATTCGCTGGTATGCCCTCTAAAGTATGAATGAAGTGGTGAGACCATTCTTCTGGTGGCGTCATTTTCCACAACGTTTTTCACGCCTCTAAGTGTTCTATGGGTGTTCCTAGTCCATCATATTTCTGTTGGTTGTTCCATATCTGTTCTACGCCGAACCTTATGCATAGTAATTTTTTGCATTGGTACCAGTATGTGATAGTTTCTTTGTGTACACCCCACCATCTTGCGGGTGTAGCCTTTAGTGCTAAATCTAGTGCTAGCAATCTCTGGTTTTCTAATACTTCGTCTTCATATTGTGTCAAGAAAGTTTCCAAATCATTTAGCCCATGAAAACTGGGTGGTTCTCTGATTTCTATGACAATCCATCTTACTGAGTGGTCTATTATGGCACACCTTCTCATGGATACTTCGTGTAGTCTTTGCTGCCATTTTTCTAACCTGGTGTCTGAGTCTGTTGTACATGAAGTAATGCTCCACCAACTGAGTACCCCATATACAGTTGGGTTTATATAGTCCACATCACGTGCAATTGTTCTGTACAACTGACCAATCTCTTCTAAATCCAGACAAGTGGGTTCTACGAACCTCTCGCCTTCTAATGGGTCGAGTGGGGCTATGACCCTGTAGTCCCCCGACTCAAATATCAATTTTCTGGTTTTTAAGTTAATGATGGCTTGGTTGTTGAATGCCCAATCCAGACAAAGTAGCGCCAGGTAATGTGTTGTTCTGTCTACTATTTCGATGACTTCAAAGTCTTCCTTAGTGCGCACACCATACAGATCTACCGTCACTTCTTTCAGTCTACCTATTGGTAGGGCTCTATGTTGATTTGCTAGCTTTAATTGAATAGTTGAGTATTCCAGTGTAGGTTCTCCCATGCATGGCCATATAGCTTTTGGTAGTACATTCACTTTGGATCCTAGATCTAGTATAATATCTCCCATATTGAAATCTCCAATGTTAGCATTTAGTCTAAATTCCCTACTTGTTTTTCTTCTTGTGTGTAGGTGGTTGACAATTTTCAATTCTGTCTTCTGTTCTAGGATGTTTTGCAATATTTTGACAGATGAAGGATCACTTAACATTTTGATGCATGATTGAAAAAAGTATTTGATCGTACTTACTTGTTCCTTGGGTTGTATTCTATTGGTATGGTCCAATGATTGAAACATTTCGTATTCCAGAGTTTCCTTGCTCTGCTGTGCAGTCGACGCCATGTCCTCCTTTTGGAATTCTTGTCGGGCTTCTGTAAAGATCTCCTTCTCCTTATGCATGTTGAACTGCTTCTTGGGTTCAATGTTCTTCTTTACCCATTGGTTCTGCGCTGGTTCCTATCGAACTGCGTCATTTCCTATTTTCATTCCTCCTCAAGTGACTATGTTGATGTTCCGTCTATCATCCCTTGCTTTGGCTGAAATCCATTGAACACTCTGGTTATTTTGATTCCTTTTTTCCTATATCTTTATAAGTAATGTCGGACATTCCTCTGTATCGTGGTGGTCCGATGCGCGACAATACATACAAGTCGTTAGTGGCAGTGGACACTCCCGTGTGTAATGTCCTGGTTGCTGACAATTGTGACATGTAACAGGTCCTCTACCACGTCCGAAACCTCCTCTGGATCGTCCTGCTCCTCTATATCTTGTGCGATCACCTCGTGACATGTTATACTGTGGTCCCTGATTATACTGCGCGTCATTGTACTGGGGATGTGTAAGGTTGTACTATGGTTGTGCGTTATTGTACGGTTGCGGTGCAGTATTATAATGCTACTGCGCAGTGTTGTATGGAGTTGGGGCTTGAGTAAACTGTGGTTTTGCTTGCCCAGTCATCATTTCTGCCTGTACTCTGTATGCGTCTAATGTTCTTTCCCGCATCGACTCTATAGTTCTACAATCTTTGTCATCATGGCCGACTGACTTGCAAAAGGTGTAATATGAGTTCTTTGGAATTGTTTGGTATTTCTACATCATCGTGCAGTGGTAAGGGTCATGACCTATTTTATTGCATATTTCTAACCATAATCCTCCCTGTGGTAGTGGGTTTGGCATCCCTGTCGCCATACACTGTGCAAATGTTGGGCATTCATTGTTATGGTGTCCTTCCATCCTGCAGGTAGTGCTCCAAACTGCTTCTCGTTTGTCCTTGTTCTTATTCTGGTTCAACTGAAATGTTAAGTTCTTCAGATCCTCTTTCAATTCTTTGATAGTTGGGTCCGTCTGTTGGTATTGATTCTCTTCCAATTGCAAGGTTGCCTGCAGAGCCTCTACCTGCATCTGAAAATTCTGTTGTCGTAATGGATATTTTAAGTGTGGGAGTAGTGAGTTGACAAACAAGTGTCGATGCTGCATATCAGTCATAAGATATTTTAACTTTCCTTTTAATCGCTTAAATATTTGATCAATCTCCCATATCGATTCTCTTGGTTTCTGTCTTATTTCAATCATCTCATTCATGTATTGATCCTCTGAGCTTGGCTTCTGGAACTCATTGATCAATAGTTTCTTAATGTCATCCAGTGTCCTTGTCGTCCCGGGAACACTGTTCGTGTCTAGACTCATGTACCAGTCTAGTGCACGGTCTCTTAGCGTGATCACTAGCTGCGTGAGTTTGGTGTCTTCATCATTGATCTGCTTTTATTCGCAGATCTTTGCGCAAATGAACAGATGCTTCTCAGGGTCTTCTGTTGCTTCTCCTCAAAACTCTAGTAATCTAATAGTAGGATCGTGTCCTGCCATTCCAAATACTGAGCTACTCCCTCCTCCACGCAGTGTAGATACTTGACTAAGGTTGTCTGAACTGGATCCTCCAGTTTTTTCTCCTTGTATAGATGTAATTCCTGTTGTCGGACTTCCTTCGAACTTTGGTTGTTTAAACGGTGGTGTTCTCTTTGGTGTATTGGTCGCACATGGGTTTATGGGTTCCACACTAACATTAATATTGAAGGGATGACTGTCTTATCCTTCTATTCTTGGGCCATTTGTTTTCTTCTCATATGCGATGTGTAGGATTTCTTCAATCTGCTCCACAGCCCGAAGATCCTCTACCTCTTCCTCATCGCTGGCCAAGCCCTCCCTCTCGACTACGACTCTCTTCTTGGTATTCACCTTATATTGGTAGGGTGCTCCACTACGTGTCATTCCTGATGATGCCAATATCCACTTGAGCTGGTCGTTATCCATAAAGATTGGGTCCAAGAGTTTCTCCTCCTTATTCTCTATATCCTGCCCTCCTTCCATTCCTCCTCTCATTGTCAGTGCTTCCCCCCTTCCCCCATGCACGCAGGGAAGTCTAGTTGTCTGATTCCATTTCCATTACATCTTTGTTATATAGCAGTATCTTGATAGAAGTATACAGTGATCGAATGTACCTTCCTATGGGTCCTTGTAGGAACTCTTTCTCGGCTGCGCTATATGACTTTGCTGTGTCTACCGCAAATTCTATGATAAATCCTGCCACAATATTGTCAAGCCAAAAGTTGACTGCGTGGGTGAATTTGTTGTTCACCTGCTGCAGTTGTTGGATATGTACTGGAGTCCAATATAGTTGTCGAATCCGGTTTGTCACGTGGTTATCCTTTAATCTTAAGATCCACTCCTGTAGTAGATGCAAAAAATCACAGAAAAAGACTTCATGTAAATCCGTAAATACATATTTATCCAGGGATTTACACGGTGTGATCCTAGGGTTTCTATTGTCTTTCTGTGTAAACTCTAGATCTTTAGTTCTCAACCAGCTCTCGATTTCTTCTCTCGTGGGGTTCCAAGGTCGCAACATCCCCTTCTAACGACTCATTTCTCTTTTGTTCCGCTCCTCCGGTTCTTATTCATTCCATCTCATATACTCAATGCTTTCTTGTTCCTCTTAACATGACAACATAACCATTTGTTGGTTTACTATTTCCCTTCTCAGGTTATTTGAGTTATTGACCTAGGGTTCATGTCATTCGAGGTTCCAACAAAGCCTCTAAAACTATCGTCCCTCCTGGTAAACCAGAAGGAAACACAACACCTAGAAAGTACTGTGCAGTCTCACCTGAGATAGATTTAAATGGGTGGCTGTAAGACTCAGGTGTTTATAGCCTAGGACAGAGTAGGGGATATGGGTTTCTTGATTAAGTCCAGATACCATGAGCTGTAAAGGAAACTACTTATTCCTTGGAGTCGCATACGTATATCCCACAATGTAATTTAAGCAAAGTATAAACAGATTCATAACAATGTATTAACTCATTCATAAAACTTAACCATTAATTGTTGTAAGAAAGAAGAGACATGCATACATTCAACATATTACACGAGTATTATCGTGGTTCACCCCCTCCTGGGATACATCCACAAATATTTGTCTCTTGGCTCTTGTATTATTATAGTTCTGCATTTCTGGCGCCTCGTGCTTACAATTCTCCACAAAACTGGGTAAGATCTAGGGGAGGTGATCTAGATCGCACCAGGCTCCACAACCTACGATCTAATCCTCAGATCTACCTTCCCTCGTATCTCCTTTGTTCAACATCTTACAAAATCGATTCATATAGCTAAAACCAATACATATCGCCTATGCTCATGCGTAGTTACAGTCTCCAAAACTTAACTCGAAAACCGAACTCTCGACTCTCGACTCTCAACTACAAATACAATATCATTCATCCACCACCATAATCAAAACAACAACAAACACTATATGATACTTTCATATCTATATTTATACACTTCATACTCTTCAACCATTTACAGAATATTATCAAAACCCTAACACTTCTTACGTTAGGTTTTTCTCCCATGCGCGTGTTGTTCTTCCTCCAATTGTTGCTTTCTTTTGTGCACGTTTTCTTGCATGCACACGTGTTGTTCTTTTTCTAGTTGTTACTTCAGTTTTCTTCATGCTTTCTTTCCCACGATTGTTCTTATTTTCTCTTCGGCCTGGTGCCAACAATAATGTAGATATGATATTTGGCTATGGCCAAGCGATGTAATATGTGAATTATATTTCTAAATTTAATAAATAAAATGTGATTTCAGTTGTTGGGGGACATTGAGAAAGATGGGGGCCGAATAATCCACAAGAGAGGGGAGAGTATAAGAGAATATCTAAGAGAGGTATCCAAGGGGGAATTACCCATGTCTATTAATTCAACCCACTTCCTAAAATTACTATTGGTATATGAAACTTTTAATTTCTGATTGAGTGTTCCCATCATTGAATACATGTAAGAGGGTGGGTGTGAGAAATAAAATCTCATAGTTATTGGGAGCAGGAGGCTGAGTACAATCATCTTGGGGAAGAGTGTAAGTCAAGTAAGAAATAAATAGAGGAAATTTGTAAGGGCAGAGGGGAGGAGAATGAGATAGTCACATTTTTTCATGGAGAGTAGTTTTTGCATGCAAATTTTGGGATAACAAGGGAGAGAAGAGTGTTGGAACTTGGAGGAAAAAATGATGGATATGTTAGTAGCTATTCGTAGCCCTTGAATATTGAAAAATAAAGTTGTTAGGATTTCATAAGAACCAATTTTTCATTCCAAAAGAGTGAACTCATGTGTGTGAGTTGAATTGGAGAAACAAGCTTCTTGTTGTTTTGTTCCCTGGTAGTTTTCCTAACAGTGAGTTCCCTTGAGTTCCCAGTAGTGATATTCATGGTTAACTATGCTATAGAGAACCTAATAAATGAATGTGACATCCAATGTACCGAGAGAAGTGAAGGGGTACATTCCTTGGGTTAAGTAGGTCAAGAGGAAGACAACCGGTGGAAATTGGGATAGTTGGAGGAGAATACCAATGGTTTGTGGGATATCTAAGCCATGAGTGGATTGCGAGAGACACCGCTATTTGTGGACTCTTATCCCCATATTGGGGGTGACTTGGTATTGAGATATAAAACAACAATTATATGGTTGGGTGAAACTTCTTCCAAAGCAGGTGGTTGCATAACTATTTTAAAAGATAAGTGTTTGTGTGTTTCTTCTGAGTTATATTACGAGTTTAACTATTGTGTATTAGCTATGTGAATGTGACTGATTTATATGTTGTTGTAGTAAGTGATTAGTTACATTCACATGTTATTTCATAATTCTATATATGCATCTAGATAATGGTTAAATATATATGATTAAGTAGTTGGTAAGCTACGCAAATTTATTTAGCAGATTTTTCTTTTATTTTTATGTGTATTTTGCAAGCAATGGACCTCAGTAGAGATGGAAGACATTATAGATTGGTACCAGACTTCAAGGTTCAACATTGAGCTTGTATGGGCCCACATCCATGCAAATCTAGTATAAATTTGTTGTTGTAGAGTTTCACCTATGACTGATTTGGGGAAAAATGGTGAAATTAGAGTGAAATCTTCAAATTTATGAGCAAATTTGAGTTTAAAATGCCCTCATAACTATCTAAGAAGTGATCAAGGGGGTCAATCTATAGGTTGCAGAGTTGAATTCGACTTAGAAGGTAAAAAATTACATTTCAATGGAGGCTAAAGAAGTTAGGAGAGTTTGAGGAAACGACGATCGAGATCACATTTGATTTCAAAATGAATGGCCCAGATTCATTGTAGATTGACCAAAAACTTATAATTTTTTAGATTTTTGAAAATGAAGTAGATCAACAAGCCAGATTCATTTTTTAAGGTGGGAAAAATGAAGCAGATCGATGGTCGAGATTCATTTTTGGAGGTTGAAAAAATGAAGGAAATCGATGGTCAAAATTCATTTTCAAAGTTTTGAAAAATGAAGGAGATCATTGGCCAAGATTCATTTTCAGAGTTTTTCAAAATGAAGCAGATCGAATGCCAAGATTCATTTTTCAGGGGTTAGAAAAATGAAGTAGATTGGCAGTTGAGATTCATTTTAGGTGTTTTTTAAAATGAAGCATATTGATGGTTGAGATTCATTTTCATAGTTGTTCAAAATGAAGCATATCACTGGTCGAGATTCATTTTCAGAGTTTTGCAAAATGAAGTAGATCGACGATCGAGATCCATTTTCATAGGTTTGAAAAATAAAGTTGATCAACGATTGAGATAATTTTGACTTGGAGATCGACGATTGAGATAATTTTGACTTGGAGATCGACGACCCAGATTCATCTTGGATTTTGGTTGAAAATAGCTAAGTGTCAAAATTCAATGAATTTATTGAGCATATTGAATTCGCAAAGAGAAATCACCGATCACCGACGGTCGGGTTGTAGAATCGGTGAGGTGTTTCAATCAACTAATAGAAATCGCCGATCATGAATGGTCGGGTCGAGAAAATTGGAGGAGTGTTTTCGTGCATCCAGAAGAAATTGCCAAAATATAGTGAAAGAGAATGATGATGCTTTGTCATGCCATGTGAGCATCCATGTGTCATGCCATGTCAACATACACATGTCATGCCATGTCAAACAAGTTAACATGTTAGCCTCCATGTTTCATGCCACATTAGTCGGAGAAGATCCGGTTGTCAACGATTGGGTCGATGATTTTGGTGAAGTGTTTTGTTGGCCAACATAAATTTTCGATTGCCAATGATTGGGTGAACAATATCGGGAAGTGTTTTACATTTCCAATATAAAACATTGATTTTTGATGGGGTTTCAAATGTTTGTGAAATGGATTGTCCAGATTTCTCTCGAGTTGGCGATCAACAATGGAAAATCATTCACGGGATTGGGGAAAGTTTAGTGGATAAATGGCAGGGATTACTACTGATTTTGAATTCAAGGACTCAGATTAAAATATTTCTGTAAGAGTAAAACAATCAATTTTCTATGGAACTTTTCAGATTTCTAAAGGTCATCAACTTGCAGGGGCATTTTGAGGCCCTAGACAACATTTTTAGGTAGTCAAAATTGAGATAATTGTGTGTACCATTGGTACAAATAGTCTCTATTGCTTAAAATGAAAGGACTTAGAAAGATCTTTCTAATGAGATATTCTGAGTGCAAAACAATGTTAGTATGATAAATTTACAACTAAAACAATACAAGGTACATTTTTGGCACCAATTTACTTCTAGAGGGAATAAATCCTTTCTCAAAGAATCATTTGGGGAAAAAGAGTAGTATATGGAAAGACCATGGACTATAGAAGACAAAAAAACTTGTGTGCCCTTCTCTTTCTTCCTGTAGAAGGTTCACGATCCTCTGTTTCTTGTGTCAAAGGAGATCATGGTCAATCATGGAGGATGATGCGGTACTGACTATACCCAATGTTGGATTAATGAGAGGGGGGGTGAATCAGTAATAGAGCAATTATAATCATTTTTAACCAAATAATCCAAGTGTTATATCAATGTATAATTATCATCCAATAATGAGCAATGAACAAATGGAAAATCATACACATACACAATACACTAGTGTTTTACATGGAAACCCAAACCGAGAGAAAACCACATAATGTTTTTTCTTATATGTCTTGAAGAATTACATTCATTGGAAGCACCAAATTCCTTTGTTTTCCAACTGCAACTGAAAGGAGGCTCCAACTCCCTAGTTTATCAGGCTACAACCTGAGGGAAGCTCCAACTCCCCAATTCTCTGGCTACAACCAAAAGGAGGCTACAACCCCCTATGTTCTCCGGCTACAATTGGAAGGTGGCTACAACCACCTATCCTTGCCCCATCTAACTGCCCTAAAGTAGAAGTAGAATGATGAAACCACTTCCACACTCACTTTGAGATATACTGCTGTAAACTTATACCAATAAAATTGAACCATGCATCAACCTGTACCTCAACCTGTAATCAACATGTACCATAAACAAATGCATCAACCATGCACCAACCTATAATCAATTTGTACCATAAACAAGTGCATCCAACCATGTACCAAGTATGTATCAATCATGTGTCAACTACTCACCAACTATGACTCATCGATATGTACCAACATCATCAACTATACACCTCATGTATGTATCAAATCATCAACTACTTGTCTCAACCATGTACCCAACATGTACCTCAACCAAAATCTCTCATCAATTTCATCATCCAAATATGATTTGTAACTTTGTAATAGACCTGGTGGATATGATCACATACCTGCAAACCTTCCTTAACTTTAACAACAAGAGACTAACATTTTCATCAAACTTTTCTTTAGTCTCACATGACTAGTTTTGGATTAGTCAACAACCCTAACTTGAAATAATCATAACTATGTACCTGTAATGAATAAAAATGATACATAATTTTTTTCAGTGTTTTTATGCAATTCCTCCAAGTGTCACTACTTGGAACCTCTCAGAAAAGGAGTTATAGAAAAAATGGCACCCCTTGCCGAATTTTGGCTTATTCTAGAAAGCGACCTTGTAGAGCATGCCCCACACAAAATATTTGTTGAATGGATCTAAAATTTTTACACAGAATACTACAGACTGTACTTTAACCAATACATTTGGTCTTACTGAATTTGGATCTGTTATGAATAATTTATGACGTTTTTACCCAAAACACCTGTTTTAGACTGGTTTCAGGACTAGCCACGGAGTGTAAATCCAAAAATACGATGACCCACAAGCTGAATTTTTTACCATATATACTTGGATATGTTTCCTTAGAAATCATCATCAAAATAATTTACCCTCCCTTGAATTACGACCTTCTTTTCTTCACCTTCCCTCTGAAATTCAGTTTAGATATCCTTTGGTTACCTCAGACACCTATAGATATTCAATATGCTCAAGTGTGATCTAAAATGAGAGAGCCTTGCCTCTTATTTATACTCTCCAAGTAGCTTCCTTAAAAATATCCTCTAGGTCACTTTGCCCACTTTCCTTATTTTAGGGTTAACCCACTTCTAATTTCTCCATTAAATTTATTATTTAAATAATTTATTTTGAATTCACTTTGAATTACAGTACACTCATCACTTCACTTTATTATTTACCTTCTAAAATATATTAAACCAATTTGACTAATTTGACCTTTTGGGGCTTCTAGATGACATATGAGGGTCCTCCAACTTCGTAAGGCCATAACTCTCAAACCGTGAGGAGTTATGTGATGTTCCACATACCACCAGAAATGGAATGACATGTACTATCCACATAGAATATTATTACCTGCAAATATATCAAAACTCATACCATTATACATCAAACAAAATTGGGTCCATTACCCAAACCTGATTTCTCCAACTTCTCATGGCCATAACTCTCTAACCATGAGGAGTTATGTGACATTCCACATACCACCGAAAATGGCATGAAAAGAAATATCCATATAGGATAGTTTCACTAAAAAATTCATTGACCTTCATATCATTATTCCACAAATAAGCATGGGTTCTCTAACCATACTTCTAGGATAACTCTATTTGCAAAGCGTCTTCCCATGAGGGCTTTCACCATAAGGGGACCACTTTGGAGTTCATCCATTTGTACTTATTATCAACCATGACAAGACAATAATGAGTCATCTTTACATGAAACAAACTTGGGTCCATTACCCAAACCTTTTTGTTACCGGGCTTTCTTCAAGGGTTGACATCAATGACAACCAACCTTAATCAAAACCCAACTCTCCATGCCTCATTAATTGTGGGTGGTTTGTTTCCCAACTACCATCTCCCTACATTAGCCGATTTTTGAAAAGGGGAAAGAGGGAAGATATCCTCAAAATATGATTTTTGGAGAAAGGGAACTAAGGCTTTTAGGAAGGGAAAACTATTTCCCTACCTCCCACTCATGGTATCATGGTCATTATTGGTGCTCCACCCTTCATTCAATTGTTCAATATATATATATATATATATATATGAATTGTTTCAAAAGGTCCATTATATCCTTGAAATAGACAGATATCCTTGCCACACTCATGGTAGCATTAAGTCATAACTTAATTACAGACTAGGGGAAAACAAGGTGTTACATTCCCCTCTCCCTCAAAAGTAACACCATCCAAGGTGTTTATCATCGCATAAATAACTTTATACAGTAAACACAAATGGATATGCCTTTTTCATGACATCCTATAGTTCACATGTAGCCTCATCTACTCCAAAGTGCCTCCATTGCACCTTGACTTAAGGGATGGCTTAGTTCCGGAGAAATGTACATTTCCTATCTAGGATGCATCGAGGCTCTAGATGAAATCCTCCTAGTTACACCTATATCATAGTCTAATCAATAACATTATCATAATCATGAACATACTTTTTAAGCAAGGATACATAGAAAACATTGTGTGCTTTAATAGTAGGAGGTAAGGAAAGCCTGTAAGCCACTTGTCCCACTCTCTCAAGGAATTTGAATGGTCCATAGTAGCGAGGTGATAAATCCAATCCTAAGAGAAATTACATTAGGATTAACTTTGAGATAAACATGGTCTCCCACTTTGAAATCCTTATGATTTCAGTTCCTGTCAGCATAGCATTTTTATCTGTCTTGATCTACTTTCAAATTCTAATTGATCTTGGCCACTTCCTACTCCATTTCCTTCAACATGTCCGACCAAAGTGAAATATTGTCCACTGGATTATCCCAACTGACTTGGATATTACTTTTATCACTGAAAAATCGCTCACAACAATACATGTGATGGCCGAAAAAATTACCAATGCAACAAAACAAACATCATAACTTCAGAATTAGCAAGATTCATTTAGAAAATCACAAAAATATAGAAATGGTTCCTTAAATTTCTGCACAATCTTCTAAAGGCCTCTCAGTTCACATATATGCAAGATAACACTGCTAAATTCATGCAAATTGCGTGTCTGTCCTCGAAGAAACTCTCACAGATGTAAAAACGACACATTTATGATTCTGGTTGGGCCACCCCCACTTCTATCTCTGGTGTACCATAACAAGACACCCAAATCCAAGTCGAAATCTAGCCTTGGGGCCATTTAAGGACCAGCGAGGTACCTACATGAGGGCCCCTATTCACACTACAAACTAGTTTTATAAAATCTTGAATGAGTCCTGCAAATACAAGATTGAGTTATGCACCAAATTAAGAGTTTATATGTATTGTTATGTTGTTGGAATTTCTCCTTGAGAATCCATCATTCTCCTAGAATCTTT
This sequence comes from Picea engelmannii, assembly GCA_009831015.1. Taxonomy (NCBI): domain Eukaryota; kingdom Viridiplantae; phylum Streptophyta; class Pinopsida; order Pinales; family Pinaceae; genus Picea; species Picea engelmannii. Next base: position 924,395 of record ML783379.1, on the reverse strand, counting down.
CTAGCATCCATAATAAGATCCATTCTTCTCACCTCTTGAGAAGCTTGGTAAATAATTATTCACCATTACAATTTCATTGTAAGAAGATACAAATCTCTATATTGGAGACCTTAAAGGCTCTCTCAAGGAGGAAGAGGGGAACCCATAAGTTCCCTATATTTCTCCAAGGTGTTATCAATCAAAATCCTATCCGTTGGTAGCTATATTTTGTTCCTATGTTTAGTTTTGAATTGACAATTTATCCATGTTTCAGTGATGTTAGTATTTCCTTTTTTTAACTATTTGATTTACTTGTTGGCCCGCTAACTAACTAACAATTCATTGTGATATCTTGTTGGCTTGACAAGGTATCCTAAGTGTTGGTTTTATACTCACCCAAGAGGAAAAATCAACACAACAGTTTGGCAAATCCACTGGGATTGAATCAAAATTATCCCCATTTAATCCTTTAGAGTTATCCTTTTCATTAATTTGTGTATATAGTTGTCAAAACTAGCCTATGATAGCTTCCAAACTCAACAATTTGGATTCTAGTTTGGAGAATTAAATTTGAATTTTCTTTCTCGTCGCAAGTGTCAAATAAAAATATGTGTAGATATGCATAATTTGTGCAATTTCTTTGTGTCCTAGTCACACAGTCTGCACAATATACTCACTTTGTGCGTTGAGTGTGATTGATAGTTTCATTACCCATGCATAAATCCTCCTTCTAATTGTTTGCAAATATTTCCGAGTTGGTTTCATCAAGTAGCTTTAGATTTACATTTTTAGCACTTTGAAAAGAAACATAATGATACATAGCATTCTTTGTTGCATAGACAATTAGTTAACTTGGGAACTAAAATGACTAAAAAGAACAAAAAATCTTTCCTTTTTTCCACATGGATGGCTAATTGAGCATTTGAATTCTTAGTTAATTTTTTTTTCTTTCATAACCATCAATCGCTTGGGACTAGGAACTGATTTTGACTCTCTTAGTATGCACTTTCCCTCGCACTCCCTTGAGTGATATTGGGAAATAAAAAAGGAATGATTAAGAAGTTCCATCTCCCTCTAGCAAATCAACATTTAAGAGAGGCCAAATCCCCATTTGGGCACCTCTTTGTTTTCTTTGATAAAAAAAACAAATATTAAAAGTTGAAAAGGGTCCATAAATTCCCACATGATTTCAAATTAGGATAGTTTCAAAATTTTCATAAAGAAATCAACAACATAGGGATTTAAAAGAATCGACAAGGACCCGATGTCCACATTATTTGCAATCTAGGAGAATTTTCAATTTTCTTAGATTAGACAACAACTTATGGAGTTAAAGGATCAAATAAGGACCCATATGTCCACATTGCTAGTGATATAGGTATTTTGAACTACACAAGGCTTTTATAAACACATTTAGTAAGTTAGATTAATCAACATTTGTTACGGACCGCACGATGTCCACATATTACAACCTTGAACTATAAATTATTAAAAATATTTTTGACACCACATCAATTCTTGCACATAAGAGCACTTGAAAACACATGAACATTCCCATTGGAAACTTTAAGTAAAAGTATGTTCTCCTCCTTGCACCGACAAGCGATCTAGGAGGATCAAAACGAATCAAGACACCTTCGGAAATTTTCTCAAAACACACCATTTTAATCAACAAGACTGGTCCATGACCCAGTCTTCCTTCCTACTTCATCATCAAATCAACCATTAAAAACTCATTTAAACCTCCACATGAGGGGAAAAAAATAAATTTTTAGTCTAAGTTAATATCTCAGGGGTAGGTATCCAAACAACTCCCCATTATTTTTTTCACATTGAAACTTATAAGTTGATGAAATAGGAAACCAAAAATCCTTTAAGTCAAGTGTTCCTACACCATAAGACAAGGAGATTCTTGTGAAGAATCGAAGGTTGAGGTCCAGTTGTTCTGTGTGTACCTCCTTGAGTCACCCAAATCTTGAGAGGTTACCCAACCCCTGATCCATTTCTTAGGCCGAAAATATAAATGTTGCACTTGACTGATGTAACTTAGTGGCCAAAACTAGATTTTTCTACCCATGTGGCGATTGGGGGATACAATTACATCTTAATCAGATTTTGAATGGCTATTTGGAAATATCGCCAGTACTTTTGGGATATGCCCCCTTTACCCCTTATTATAAATGACTATTCACACCTTTTGTTAAGCCCTAATATTGGCTCATTAA
>ML783379.1:894224-914605 GCA_009831015.1 Picea engelmannii | reverse complement strand
TCAATGGCCTAGATTAGATCTAGCCATGTCTAATCAATGGGTGAGATCAACTCAAATAATCTCACTAAGAAAACCCACTTTTCCTTAGTCACTTTATGTTTATTAATTCACCCACATTGTGAATTAATTGTCACTTTATAACTTAAGTGACATATTTCACTTTTGACTTAAAGCTCCTAAGTCAAAGTGAAATTAGAATCATAAAGTAAAGTATGAGGGTAAAAGTCTTCCCCCTTTTTGCTTAGAGACTCATAAGCACACGGGGACCACTTTCCAAGGTATCCAAATCTCAACAGGCCCATCAATTTGACCTCATTTACTCTCAATCGATGTACCTTTACTCTATGTTACCAGGCGCTCCCTGACCTCTACCCTTTTGTCAAGATAAGCCAGGAGCATCACACACTACATATGGGTTGATTGGGTCCATGAACCATTTCAACCCTTATAATCAATTGGTACCCATGTTTGGTGTCAACTAATACCCCCATCCATACGATGGGGACCCATATTATCCTTTCCTCATATCTCAACCCACTTTTATGGTTCCTCCTACTCCGACGATGGGAGGACACACACCTACACCACCAAAAACCCCGATGAAAACACCACTTCCAGGTCCACTACCAACCCCATCATAAAAATCCAAAAGTAGAGGAAGGACATCGACCTCATACAACCAATACAAAATTCCTCCACAAGGTAACCCATATTACCCTTTCCCAGGTCCTCCTCAAATTGTTGCCACACCACATGGAAAACAACAAGCCGACGTTAATTTCATTCAACCCTCTCCTATACAACATGTTCAAGACTTTGAACAATTGAACATGAAAAATATGCCTAATAAATACAACAATATCGGGAAAAGGGGAAGAACAAGAATAAAACCAATTAAGGACAGGGGGGCAAGCCCCAACAACAAAACCCTCCAGCAGGGGGAAATCAAAATGCTTTTAATCAAAACCAGAATGGGGGAAACACAAATGGTCAACAACGCCAAGAGAAGAACAATAACCTTCGAACTAATTTCCCTTTCACATTATGTGGTGAATATGGTCATTATACTCACCACTACCCCCTGATTGCTAATTACAAGTGAATGAAGGAAACCATGAACACACAAAGACCCCCTACACCATAGGGCCCTCCACATATTCCAAAAAATTACCTGCAACCTCAAACACCAGTGGTTCTATAGAACACGATTCCTCATCAAGGCGTCATCAATAATCATCTAGAAGTTGTCCTCACCACACAAAAAATAGGGAAGTATCCTAACCCATGACAAACTCAACCTGGGAACCCTGTAGATAGAAGTATCCTCCTTGCCACCAAAGAGGAAATCCTGTTACAAACACATAATCGTCAATATGACATGCCTCCCGATTCCAACCCGACCATGTCATAAACACCCCAATTTTCTTCACGCCAACCTTTGACGACCCCTCGTCCTAGAACATAAACTACCCCTCAAGTTCCCTGCACACAACTACTTTGGAATGTACATAACCCACATGCTAGGGAAACACATAATTGTATCCTAGTCGATGACTTGGCCCAATATCCAACAACCATGTCTATCTTGGAGGTCTTAAGAGCTTGTCCTTCGCAAAGGAAATCCTTGTTCTCAAAATTGGGGGTAGTTGACCCATCATATACCTACCTAATTACCTTTGATATGGATAATGTTGAACCACGCCTCCCCTCTTTAGTAGAATTACATATCTCAGTGAATATTGTGAACATAACAGTCCATTGATGCATCATCAAAGAAGGATCCTCCACATGTAAAATGTCCAAAACTATGTGACAACAACTTGGCTCACCTGAGCTCATACCCTCTGCCATCACTCTCAGGGCATATGATGGTCGTCCATCATAGTGAGAAGGCCTATACCAAAATGTTCCTATTTATATCGGGGGAAATATGGTTTTGATTGATATAGAAGTCATCAATGGCCCATTGGATTATAATATCATATTTGGTTGCAGTTACATGTATGCCATGAAATCCATTTCCTCGTCTGTATTCTACACCATGTTCTTCCCCCATAATGGGAAGATTGTCACTATTGACCAATCAACACATTATGAACCCAATCATTCAGGTAACATAGATAATGTCCTACCTCTCATACAATAAATTTTAGATATCTCTCCAGTCATAGATGTCGGACCTAGAATATTCAAGGACCCATCCCTTGTGGGGGCTTACCAAGGGAATCCACCTATCCTCTCTCCCACATATTCCACCCAATTTTGTGTAGTTTCCTTAGATGGTTTTGAATCAAGTGATGAACCTTCCTCAGAAGGACCCACACCCTAACCTACCCCTGGAATAAATATATCAACATCACCTCTAGAACACCCCCCCATGAATGGATAGATACCAGTTTGGAAAACGATCCCTCTGACCATAAATTAAATACCTTTCTTATATCCACCATCAGGAGTAACATCTTATTAGGTCACCGCTACCCTCACCTTTCCTAATATTGTGATCACTATGCCTATTTTGTATCTTGAACCACCATCTATGGTACAAGTACCATCACTTCCACCTCAATCATAGGATTTTCCCATGCAATCAGTGGTTCAAACACCAACTCCTCCAAATGGTCACACAGTTAGGGGAAAATATACCCACAAAGGGGGAAAGAAGAAAAATAATGGGTCTACACGTCAACCCCGAGTCCAACCACCATGTGCACTTTGAACAACACTTAGACACCATACCAATATCTACCCCACATTTCCTGGATTACGTAATCTAATTAAACTCCTTAAGGCAACACCATTTCTCCCTACCCCAATCGCTTCAACCACTACCACTACTACAAAACCTTATTCATAATGCAAGAAAATTTTTCGCACCATCTTCTCAGAGTACAACCACTACACCCATCACTACCCAACCATACCACATTTCTGACAAACTTTAGTAGCAGTGCGACAAATATATTTTCCTGATAGCTCTCAAGTTCCCCCCTCTAAGGATAAAACCACTGACATCTTCTATATCTCCACGTTAGTAAATGTACAAATGTAATTCCCATGTGCACTATGCAACTAGATGTATCATTTTATGATTATGCTCCCTCTAATTTTCGAATATTGAGTTTGTCGCATGACTTCACTTAAAAATATTCAAACATCCCTCCAAACATCACTTTCCCAGAACATGACCACGTCACCCCTTTCGGGTAATCCCATCGTACCTCCTTTGGAGTAAGAATTACTACCTTTGGTCCCGCTAGCAATACATATACCACGATGATCAAAATATTTCCCTCCAAATTCCCCTAAATATCTAGTAAGTCCTTCACATGATATTATTCCTCCACCAAGTACACATGACCCACACACATGTGGATATATGGTGCATTTCGTCTAGTGAAGTTTACCTCCCTCCTCCCGTCGAACCACCTGTTATGGAGGAATGAGATATTCACTCTTCTCAAACATTGCCTACTTATGAATCTATAGATTCTACAACTTCCATAGATTATAGTACCATAAAAAACTTAGTTCAAACACTTAGAGCCACCATGCTGCATTTGCAAATTTATCCCTCACCCATTTACCTAATACAAAAACCTACCAATGGGGCCCCACCCTCCCTCAGTCAACTTCCAATACTTGCACCCCAAAAAGTCCAAGCCATATTTCACTGGGGAACCCATTTCTGTATTTGTATAGTTCAAACCAAATAATTTTTAATTCATTTGGTAATTATGTAAAGTACATGTTTCATTTTTTCAACAACATATATAGTTTTTTACCATCCTCACCAATCTCATTTTTTACCTAGAAAAGAAACCCATGTCTCCCTTGGTTGGGGAAAATTCTCTTCACAACCATGTTTGAAAATTATCATTTTAGTGGCCCAACCCTGAGTATCCCAGATCACTGTGTTTTGACCTATTCACCATCTCTTTGCAGCCTTATCAACTCAACACAATTTATTCCAATACCCAGTCATCCCCCTGACACTAGATTATGTTTTACAATTGTTGTCATTCACCACCAAAACCCCAACCAAGGGAAGTTTTTGAGTCTCATGCATTCTCAAATTCATTTATGTTCCTAGTCCATCCACCTTATTACATATCAGTACCTGATACCATATTTGATTGGTTGATTTCAAGGAGCCCTTCAATTTTTGCAGTCGCGCCTCTCTACCTGTCAATGTTAGCCCAAGTTTCCAGGAAGGTGGTAGTATATTGGATCTCATTAACCTATCAATGAGAAGACTTGGATGGAACATAAAGAGTCCTCATTTCTTTCTAATTCTGTTGGCCCCCATAACGTTCAACCTCAACACAATTTCATATTACAGTGGATCTTACTATGTGACCATTGTAGTTCTCAGTAGCATCCAAAGACCTCTGAATTTGATAGGCCATAAATGCCACCGAGTCATGGACATTCAACATAGTCGTTCATTCCTTGATCCATAGCTAGTTCACTCATCAACACCATCATCTGTTGTTATTGACTCCCTTGAGGGCGCTACAATTCTCCACTTCATCAAAATATTTCAGTTACACTTATAACTTTCTAGTTTCATGACACGAGCATGGGGAATGCCTGCTTAATTTGTACAAAGATCATTATTCCTTTTCAAATAAAATTTAGGTCGAATAATTTTCTCCTCTCCCTCCAACGAAACCACCATGATAGTTCCTCTCTATATTGTCTCCAACTCTTCTACACAATGACATCACAGGAAAAATAAATAATGATGTATTTAATCTATACATATGCTCATAACCTCATACATCATGGGGCATCTTTTATCACTAAACAATCTCTCAAGAAATACAGGTGATGGCCAAAGAAATTACCAATGCAGGACACCAAACAACATACCTCCACCATTAGCAGGATTCATTCAAAAAATCACAAAACTATACAAATGGTTCCTTAAATTTATGCACAGTCTTCCAAAGGCCTTTCTACGAACGTCTGCATGGGATCACACTACCAAATTCATGAAAATTGCATGGGATGCATGACTATCCTCGAAGAAACTCACACAAATGCGAAAACAACAAATTTATGATTCTGGTTGGGCCTCACCCACTTCCATCTTGGGTGTACCATGACAAGACACCCAAATCCAGGTCAAAATCTAGCCTTCAATCCATTTAGGGACTAGGGAGGTAAGTACATGAGGGCCCCTATTATCCTATAAATACAAGCTTGAGGTATGCACCAAAGTAAGAGCTTATATGTATTGTTATGTTGTTGGAATTTCTCCTTGATAATCCATCATTCTCCTAGAATATTTCTAGCATCCATAGCAAGAGCCATTCTTCTCACCTCTTGAGAAGCTTGGTAGGTAATTATTCACCATTATCATTTCATTGTAAGAAGAGAAGGATCTCTATATTGGGGACCTTAAGGGCCCTCCCAAGGAGGAAGAGAGGAAATCATAAGTTCCCTATATTTCTCCAAGGTGTTATCAATCAAAATCCTATCCATTAATAGCTATCTCTTATTCCTATTTTTATTTTTTGTTATCAATTCATGTATGTTTATCTTTGTTATATTTTTATTTTATTTCTTATTTTCTTTACTCGTTGGCCCACTAACCAACTAACAATTTACTGTGGTATCTTGTTGGCTTGACAAGGTATTCTAAGTGTTGGTTTTCTGCACCTACCTATTCATACCTTTGACGATCCATTATTTTCATACATCTTCCAATTAGATGAAGATATCTTAGAGGCCATGAGCGCATGCCACTATCCACTCAACAACCACATCAAGATGTGCGTGAAGAATTGATACAGTCGCGCCAACATGTGTGAGATTGTCTCGATTTATCCAAAGCACTATATGCGAGAGATTGGATTATACCCACACAATCTTGCATGGGTATATTCCAATCACCCATGCATTCTTTCTACCCACACATAAATATGGTCGTATGGCCCCCATCCCCAAACCCTTGAAATTCAAAAAATGAAAGAGGTGTCAATCACTTACCAGGATCTCTCGTTGGTAAAAATAAATCACCCACGATATCTCAAAGCTAGTGAATGTGTTCCCACAACATACCAAATTTCAATCACTGCAGGTACAAATGAATTGGCATTGTGGGCCCCACACCTATTTATACACTTGCCTCCCAAGTTTCTGAACACCCGTAAAAGAGCCCACAAACTTAGTTTTTCACACCATTCATGGAAGCACGATCCTAACACTCCCATCTACATGTTGGTGTTGTTTGTTTTTTATGTCATTCATATTTCCCGGAGGGCCATCACTAGATCCCCATGTATAGGTACACATTCTCACTATCATTTTTATCAAATAATTGTCGTATTTTCTTTATCATCATATATTTTTCACGTTGGATATTTGGTTTTTATGTGTAGGTACTTATTAATAAAAATCAAAACCCATGTAGTTCTGGACCTCCTATGGCCCCTTCAAGTATATGTTTTAAACTAGCATGTAATTAATCCCTCTGTGAACAATTGCATTTTCTAGTCACACCCTCTAACATCCACCTTTAAGATCACCATACCCAACTCTGTAGTACTTTCACCTCCATTACATTATGGTACCGTCAACCGATAACATTCTCACCTACATGAGTTTTCCCACATATATTTTCCCCTCAAAAAATCAATACTCATGTTGTTCCTACCCCATAGGATCGAGAGTCCTGATCATTTTTCACTTCAGATAACAAACCTCATACTTCTTCTCATCATATTTCTGACCTCCCCATTTCAAACTCCCAAATCATGTTGTTCTAGTTACATTAAATGAACACTCACATTTTCATTATCCCTCCACCTCATCCAACATCAATTGACCATCTGCAAGTTCATCTTTCTCCCATTTACCTAATACCAAAACTTACCAGTGGGGCCCCTCTTAGCTTCCAATACTTGCACCTAAAAAGGGCCAAGTCATCTATCACAGGGGTACTCATTTCTGTATCTGTATAACTCAACCCAAATCATTTTTTATTCATTTGGTAATTGTATAAAATACCTGTTTCATTTTTCAGCAAAGCACATAGTTTTTTTTTTTACCATCATCACCCATATCATTTCACCTGGAAACAAAACCCATGTCGCCCTTGGTTGGGGAATATTTTCTTCACTGCCATGTCTGCAAATTATATTTTCAATGGAAAAACCCCGAGTATCCCATATCTCTATGTTTAGACCTCTTCACCACTTCTTTGCAACCTTATTATCTTAGCACAATTTATCCCAATATTTGGTCATCCCCCTGACACAAGGTTGCATTTTACGGTTGCTTCCATTCACCACCAAAACCCAAACCAAGTGAAGTTTTTAAGTTTCATGCATTCTAAACTTTGTTCATGTTACCCATCCTTCCAATTTACTTCATATCAATACATGATACCATCTTTGGTCAATTGATTTTAAGAACCCCTTCGCTTCTTGTAGTCGTGCCTCCTTACCTGTCGACGTCAACACCAGTTTCCAGGAAGGCAGAAATATCTTGTATCTCATTACCCTCTCAATTATGAGTCTCAAACGGAAAAAAAATGAGTCCTCATTGCTTTATGATTCTGTTGCCCCCCATAAAATTCAAAATCAACATAGTTTCATGTTACGATGGGTTTTACTATGCGAACATTGTAGTTCTCAGTATCAGCCACAAACCTATGAATTTTATAGGCCATCAATGCCTCCAAGTCATGGAAATTCAACATAGTTGTCATTCCTTGATCTAGAGCTAGTTCACTCATCAAAATTGTCATCTGCCATTATTGACGCCCTTGAGGGTGCTGCAGATCCCCACTCCATCAAAATATCTCAGTTACAATTATAAATTTATGGTTTCACGACACAAGCATGGGAAATTCTCACCTCATTTGTACAAAGATATTTATTCCTTTTCATAGTAAAAATGGTTCAAATAATTTTCCCCTTTCCCTCCAACGTACCACCCTGACAATTCCTCTCTATATCATCTCCAACTCTTCTACAAAATGACATCATAGGAAAAGGAAACAATGATGTATTTTGAATATACATATTCTCCTAACCTCACAAATCAAGGGGCATATGTTATCACCAAAAAATATCTTAGAACAATACATATGATGGCCGAATACATTACCAATGCAACACACCAAACAACATACCTCCAACATTAGCAGGATTCATTCAGAAAATCACAAAACTATACAAATGTTTCCTTAAATTTATGCACTGTCTTCCAAAGGCCTTTCTGCGCACATCTGCATGGGATAACACTGCCAAATTCACGCAAATTATGTGGAATTAATGACTTTCCTTGAAGAAACTTGCACAAATGCGAAACCAACAAATTTATGATTCTGGTCAAGCCTCACCCACTTCCAACTTGGGTGTACCATGACAAGACACCCAAATCCAGGTCAAAATCTAGGCTTCGGTCCATTTAGGGACTAGGGAGGTGTTAGGGTCCTATATTTGTAGGTGAATTGATTCTTCAACTATCTATTTGGCATTTCTCTCGTGATGAAGAAACTTGGCTTGCTTGGCTCAGTTGATTTTTCTTCTCCCTCCATATTCTTATGTTGTTTATCATTCATGGTCATTTTCATCATGTCATGAGTCATCAATTGAGTTAGTGGGTCATCATTAAATTCATATTCTCATTTCCTCTGTTTTCCCAAAGTTTACCCTATCCCTTTCCCCCTTATCAGAACAAGGTTTTCTATCATGTAAACTGAAATCATGGTAATTTGGAGAAGGTCATGATGAAGGAAAACAAAGACACCAAGCATCAAATATCAAAGATAAGGAGGTGATTGGCATGATTTCTAGGGTTTTGTGGTCATTTGTTCTACATAGGGACAATTTTGATTCAAAATAAGTTTCTAACCAAATGAAGATGAATTTGAAAAAAGTGAAAGAGATTTTTGTCAATAATAAAAAAAGGAACAAAAACCGCCTTCAGTTTATACGCAGGTGTTATGATTCAAGATAAATTCCCAAAATACAGTTTCTATAGGTGGGTTGCTGCACTTTTGGAAAGCTTTACTTCAAGTCAGTTTTTCAGGGGTTTGGAGCAAGGGTTTTCAATTATTTATGACTCTATTGTGTAGTAGACATCTCCATATTTCCAACCATACCAATTTCATCCAAAAAATCCTCTAGTAAATCCTCCAAACATCCTTTTTAAATGGCGCTACGTTTCTGTTGTATGGTCGCTATGCTTCTGCAGTTTTTAGTGACTAAGTTAAAAATTTAAATGTGAACAAATGATAACTTAGTTTTGAAAATTGGAGGTGTTTTTGTTCCAAACATATGGAAGAACAAAAACCTCTCTTAGTTGTGTAAAATTGTTTATTGTTAGATATATATCTCTACATATTTGATCCTTATTTTTGCAGAAAACACAAAAAAATTGACAATTTCGAGCATGTACAGAAACACAACGAGACCACGCTACGCTTTTTCCCGGAGGCTCCAAATTCCCTTTTCTCAGCATGGATGAACATATTATGAAGTTTAAATCTCAAATATATCACTGGCGGTCCAGGTATGTATCAATTTGGCAGCGAAAAGTAAAAAAAGTGGCGAAAAATTGCTTTCTGCCCCTGTTTTCACCAAGGTGTTGTGCTTCTAGACCAGTTGTGGAAAAATCAGTTTTTTGATATCTTGGAGTGGACATGTTTCTTTTTTAATGGTTCGGGAGGATATTAGACATCCTTAGATATCCATAACACTCATCCTTTTTTAAAAATGATCAAGGGAAGGCCTCCAAAAGTGTTGGAGTTACTTCACACACACCTAGGATTTATTTTTCCTAAGGTTATTCCTTGTTTATTAGTCATAATTAGTCATTATCCAGTCTCCTATATTTTAGGGGAGAATATTCCACCTAGAGAATATTCTCTTTTAGTTGACACTTCATTTTGACTAGTTGAGTTGAGTTTAGATGTTGCATTGGTTTTGTCACCATGCAACATTGAGATAATCACCAACTCACTACTCTTTGTTCAGTGAGTTAACTGAAGACTAGTTGACTAGTTAACTTAGCTAGGTGGCAGTTCACTCTCGTAACTACCTGAGAGACTAGACTAGGTGGAAGTTTACTCTTGTAACTGCTGGTGTGTGTCCAGATCAATCTAGACCACCACTATGGATCATTAGTTACTTATGTATCCTATATCTATTGTAAATTATTCACTCTTTGAGTGTGGAATACGGTTAATGAGAATTCTTCCATTCTTTCTATTTTGCTTCTTCTTTCTTAATTTCTCTCTGCAAATGTGTGTAGTATTTTCTAGCTAGATCTATTCTGTGTAGGTTCAACACATTTACATGGTATCAGAGCCGATGGATTGCTAATAAAATGCTACACCAAATCATTTTTTGCAGATACAAAAGATTGAAGACAACAAAAGATGGATTATTCATTGGAAATACATCTCACGCCTCACAACTATTTGGAATGGAAGGCAAGTTTTTTTTTTTTTTTTTTATCTTCTGCTAAGATGCAAAGGATTATACTAAATAACCATGGAAATGGAAGTAGATCCTGATTCTGTCGATGAGAAAAATGACTTTCTCAATAGAAAAGATATGTCCATAGGAAGTATCGACATGTCTATTTCTCTCGAACTTTTCTATCAAGTATATGAAGAATAACAAGGATTAAATCTGAATGAATTATGGACCAGATTGGAGGTTCTATTTGGGAATAAAGAATATTGTGAAGATTTCATGCAGGAGGTCAAACAGATAGAGCCAGAAGAGAAGCCATCAGAAGATCAAGCCTCTTATTATGAAGAGTCTTCTACAAACGTTTTTGCAGAAATTAGTATTCCAATAATTGAAGATGATGTCTACTCCATTTCAGATTTATTTTCTGAAATTCATATGGAAGATATATGGCATGCATATTAGGAGTCACATGCAGACACTTTAGCATGCACCATGCATGCATCCCAGGATTCAAAAAAAGAGCCGCGCACATCAGGCGTCATTTTGATATTTTCTGAGAAAAATTTGCAGAAACAAATTGGATATTTGAATTTCTCTCAGGAAAATATCCAATTTAAAAAAAAATTGTTCGAAATGGAGTCCGGAAAGTGAAGTTATGATCGTTTCAAAATCAACAAAATTTCAACGTTTTTCCGGAAACGACCGCATAGTTTTCAAAATTTCATCCAAAATTTATTTGGATATTGTTCATTACAAGAAGAGAAAGTGGATATGTGTGGAAATATCAATGATTCATTTACTTCATCATATCCGTGCAGACATCTACATCTTCAACAAAATCTTCAATGAGCAAAAACTTGCACAGTTGCGAGGTCTTCTTGGAGTGAAGGACAAGGTTACTTATAAACTATTTTTTGTTCCTTCTCATTTTATTTTTTTATGCATTGTAATTTGAGGGGGGTTTTTTCCCATGAGGTTTTCCCTCTTTCCTCATTTATTTTAGTGTAAATTTTGTATTTGGGTACCTAACATGGCCTCATAACCGGGACCCATTCTTTATTTTCACCATAGTGATGTTCAGGGGGGGTGTTGGAGTTACTTCACACACACCTAGGATTTATTTTTCCTAAGGTTATTTCTTGTTTATTAGTCATAATTAGTCATTATCCAGTCTCCTATATTTTAGGGGAGAATATTCCACCTGTAGAATATTCTCTTTCAGTTGACACTTCAGTTTGACTAGTTGATTTGAGTTTAGATGTTGCATTGGTTTTGTCACCATGCAACATTGAGATCATCACCAACTCACTACTCTTTGTTCAGTCAGTTAACTAAAGACTAGTTGACTAGTTAACCTAGCTAGGTGGTAGTTCACTCTCGCAACTACCTGAGAGACTAGACTAGATGGTAGTTTACTCTTGTAACTGATGGTGTGTGTCCAGATCAATCTAGAACACCACTATGGCTCATTAGTTACTCATGTATCCTATATCTATTGTAAATTATTCACTCTTTGAGTGTGGAATACGGTTAATGATAATTCTTCCATTCTTTCTATCTTGCTTCTTCTTTATAAATTTCTCTCCACAAATGTGTGTAGTATTTTCTAGCTAGATCTATTCTGTGCAGGTTCAACACATTTACAAAAAGTACCCTCAAAGATCACGCTACGTTTTTGTAAAATGTGTTGTGTTTTTACCAGGAAATTTTACCAGCAGGATAAATTTTCAATTTCCTTGGTCCAATTCGAATTCCAAAGACGCGGTTGACCTTATGAGGTGTCTATATGATGTAATAAAATGTATATGAACTTATTCATGAAAATTTGAATGTAATTAAAGGGTCATTAAAGTCAATCAAACAGTTAGAGTAAAAAGGAGAAAACATTTTTTGACTTCCTAGTCTTTAGTTTAGTTGGATATTTTCTTGTGATTTTCTCCTATAATGAAGAGTTTGACCCCTCATATGGGGAAAGTTGTTTTGTATCTATATGTATACCCAAGAGATTCAAGAAAAAGGCGGGACATCAAGGGAAGGATGGTATGGAAAGATTATCATCTACTGTAAAGATGTTCAACAGGCTGTAAGTGACTTTTTTGGATGAATATTAAGACATTTTTGTTTCCATATTCGTGTGTCACGAACATGTGGTGAAGTGCTTCTTGACGTAATTTTTCATTCTCTTGTTTCACATATTGTTTTATTTCCTTATTTTTTATAAGAAGATTATTTTCACGATTTGTTTCAAACACCCTCTTCGGGCTTTAAACAATATTTAAGTTTTCTTCCAAGTTTGAATGTAGAATTTAGATAATCTTTTCTTTGCATTTGGATTGAAACCTAAACTACTCTTCCTTTCCATATCAAAAAATCAAAGGATACACTGACATGATTGCCTTGCCTCGTTACATTTTTTCTCCGTTATTCATTCATCTAATAATCTTAACCTCTTGATTCCATTTTTCCCAATGGCCCTCTTTTGTTGTCTCAACCTAAAACTCTAAAAAAAAATCCTATTTTGCATAGCTAGCCTAATATCCAATCCAAAAAAAGTTGCATCGTACAAAAATATCCCTCTCTAAGTCTTGGAGGTCTAGATCCTTGACTCCAAGTGGTTTTTTGGTTACCTCTATTAATTTGTCCCTCATCTTGAGAAATTACAGAGTGCTAACATAATGGCGACCATACTGGGGAATGTTCCTCAGAAAAGTGTATAAAGTTCCAGATCTGATTGTTGATGGTGGACAGTGATAAGGCGCATGAAGGCTGGAATATTCACCTGGCGACTCCAAACAGAGTTTCGAATATTTCGGGGAGACTCCACCGGTAGCCAGATCCAAAAATCAAGATGAGTTCAAGAATAGAACACATGTATGCTCCTATGGATAGATTTGGTATTCATCGTTTTCCAAACCCTATACACGTGTTAATTGGTTGAATTATCTTCCATTATTTAAAGATAAAAAATGAGACGATGCGGCTATGCATTTGTTCAAATTTCATTGGCATATACGCAAGGTTGGGGTTAAGTTTCCTGAATATTGTTTAATGAAAATGTTCATGGAAACCTTAGAAGACAAATCTAGATCTTGGTATGAAGGTTTTCCATATTTAAGTTTGTGTTCTCTTAAAGATTTTCATGAAGTATTTTATGAGAATTTTAAGGAATTTTGTCTTCCCTTGCCTCGGGCTGAAAAATGTTGTGCATATTTTGAAGATTTCTTCCAATATCTGGTAAATATGTATGGTGACGAAGAAAATATAGATGATGAGATTAAAGAAGATATTTATGAATTTTTGTCTCAATGGAAAGAACAAACAATAGAAGGGGGTTGTTGCCATGATTTTCAATTGGATTTCCACCAAGCAACAATTTTTGCAGCTGAAGATGAAACTGATCAGATTGTCAAGGATCAACAAACGTAGAATAGTGAAGAGGAAGGGGTTGTTTTGGAACCTCTTGCACATGTAGAATTTCCTCCCTTTTTAGTAGAGGAAGAGTGGATTTAAAGAGAGAAAGTTGTTTCAGATCCCATGGATGACAACATCAACACTGTAGTTCTTTCAATGGTAGAAGATCATATTGAAGAACACTTTCTTCTTACTAATCAACAAGTGAGGGTAATTGAGCATATTGTTGAATATTCATTTGTTGATTTACAATAGTCTCATGAAAAAAAAGTACAAGCCAACTGCCATAATAATTAGGAAACTTCTCAGACATTAGTTTCTTCCTTGATTGTCGATGAAACAAGACAACATATTATTGAAAGCCATGTTTCTTCATTCAAATTTGATGAAAGTTTGCAGCAGTTATGCTTTTATTTTAGCACACAAGATACATATGACAATGGTCATTTCAGTTGTCCTCTATTTCTTGATGAGGATCCTAATTATAAGTTGGTTTTTATTGAGATTCTTGAGAGTCCTCATTCATCCAATATGTTAGAAAGTAATGAGCAACATGTTTGTTTTCTAGAACTTAATGATCAACCTGCTCTGCAAATTTTAAATCGGAAAGGAAAATTAAATAGTTAAATACTTTATGCTTCGTCTGATGAAAGATATATTTTAGATCCTTTTAACCATTCTTGTTCTGAAGAATGTGAGAATGCAGCCCAAGACGGTCAAATTGAAAAAGTATCTAAAGTAGGGCTGCATCTTAATGTGCATATCATGAAAGGATGTGTTAACAATGATCTTGTTCAAAAAGCTGTTGATTCAGATTTGCTTGAATAAAAATTCATGCATGAAGTCTCATAGTGGGAGTATGATAAGACAACCATTGTCATTCAGTTGGAGGATAGTCCTAAAAAAGAGCACCTAGTGATTACAAATGATGTTTACATTTATCCTCTTGTTGATTCACAAGAGGTAATATTTCATGATTTTCAAGACCTGTTGGGTAGTCTTGTGTAGGCGTTGGTAAATGTGAATGTCCTTTTGTTACTCAGCATAAGTCTTGGTTTCAGTTTCCATTATGAGTTGCCTATATACACATCATTTTTTCTGCTTACAGAGGAGGTAAGAAAAATTTCAATGAATAACCATCTCCTTTTTTGGATTCATTGGAAATTTCGTATCATTTGAGTGATATTTTATGGATCAATTAGAATAGGTAGCAACATGCAAATAAGATCAACCCCTCAAGCATTCATTTTAGCAATTTTTTTTCCAGTTTCAGATTGTAGTGCGGTTTCCAGTTCAACATGCATTTCAATTTCAGATTTCAGTATGATTTGGTATCAGTTGAAGATCAAAACATGTTTCATATTTTGGGATCAGCCCAATGGATAAGGAACTGGTCTACGTGTTCATATTTCTATGGTTCTTGTCACCTCTCTAAAGAGATGCCATCCCTAGGTGGAGGCTATGTTAGAGTCCTATAATTATAGGTGACTTGATTCTTCAACTATCTATTTGGCATTGAGCCCATGATGAAGACACCTGGCTTGTTTGACTCATTTGATTTCACTTCTCTCTCCATATTCTTATGGTATTTATAATTCATGGTTATTTTCATCATGTCATGAGTCATCAATTGAGTTAGTGGCTCGTCATTAAATTCATAATCGCGTTTCCTCCGTTTTCCCCAATTTTACCCTATCCCTTTCCCCCTTATCATAACAAGGTTTTCTATCATGAAAACAGAAAGCATGGGAACTTTGAGAAGGTCATGAGGAAGGAAACCAGAGACACCAAGTATCAGAGATCAAATATATGGAGGTGATTGGCATGATTTTTAGGGTTTTGTGGTCATTTGTTGTACATAGGGACATTTTTTCTTCAAAACAAGTTTCTGACCAAATGAAGATGAATTTGACAAAAGTGAAAGATTTTTTTGTCAATAATAAACAAAGGAAAAAAAAATCTCCTTCCGTTTATACACAGGTGTTATGATTCAAGAGAAATTCCCAAAATACAGTTGCTACAGGTGGGTTGTTGCACTTTTGGAAATCTTTACTTCAAGTCAGTTTTTGAGGGGTTTGGAGCAAGGGTTTTCAATTCTTGATGACTCTATTGTGTAGTAGACATATCCATATTTATAACCATACCAATTTCATCCTAAAACTCCTTTGGTAAAGCCTCCAAACATCCTTTTGAAATGGCGCTACATTTCTGTTGTATGGTCGCTATGCTTCTGCAGTTTTTAGTGACCAAATTAAAAATTGAAGTGTGAACAAATGAGAACTTAGTTTTGAAAACTGGAGGATTTTTTGTTCCAAGCATACCAAAGAACAAAAACCTCTCTTAGTTTTGTAAAACTGTTTATGGTTAGAGATATATCTCTACATCTTTGAGCCTTATTTTTGCAGAAAACACATAAAAATTGACAATTTCGAGCATGTACAAAAACGCAGCGAGCCAACGCTACGCTTTTTCCTAGAGGCTCCAAATTCCCTTTTATCAGCATGGATGAATATACTATGAAGTTTAAATCTCAAATATATCACTGGTGGTCTAGGTCTGTATCAATTTGGCAGAAAAAAGTAAAAAATGTGGCAAAACATTGCTTTTTTCCCCTGTTTTCACCAGTTGTGGAAAAACCAGTTTTTTGATGTCTTGGAGTGGATATGTTTCTTGTTTAATAGATCGGGAGGATAGTATACATCCTCATATATCCATAACACTCATACATTTTGAAAAATGATCAAGGGAAAGCCTCCAAAAGTACCCTCAAAGATCACACTACGTTTCTGTAAAATTCGTTGTGTTTTTAGTAGGAAATTTTACCAGCAAGATAAATTTTCAATTTCCTTGGTCCAATTCGAATTCCAAAGACGTGGTTGACCTTATGAGGTGTCTAGATGATGTAATAAAATGTATATGACCTGATTTATGAAAATTTGAATGTAATTAAAGGGTCAATAATGTCAGTCAAACAGTTAGAATAAAATGGGGAAAACAATTTTTGACTTCCTAGTCTTCAGTTTAGTTGGAGATTTTCTTGTGATTTTCTCCTATAATGAAGAATTCGACCCCTCAGACAGGGAAAGTTATTTTGTATCTATATGTAGACCCAAGAGAGTCAAGAAAAAGGTTGGAGCTTAAGGGAAGGATGGTATGGAAAGATTATCAGCTACTGTAAAGATGTTCAACAGGCTGTAAGTGACTTTTTTGAATGAATATTAAGACATTTTGTTTCCAGATTCTTGTGTCGTGATCATGTGGTGAAGTGATTCTTGACGTAATTTTTCATTCTCTTGTTTCACATATTTTTTTCTTTCCTTATTGTTTATAAGAAGATTATGTTCATGATTTGTCTCAAACACCTTGTTCAGGCTTTAAGCAATATTTATGTTTTCTTCCATGTTTGAATGTAGAATTTGGATAATCTCTGCTCTGCATTTGGATTGAACCCTAACCTACTCTTCCTTTCCATCTCACAAAATAAAAGGATCCACTGAAATTATTACCTTTATTGGTTACATTTTTTCTCCATTATTCATTCATCTAATCATGTTAACCTCTTGAATCCATTTTTCCCAATGGCCCTCTTTTGTTGTCTCAACCAAAAACTCTAAAAACAAATCATATTATGTATAGCTAGCGTAATATCTAATCGAAACAAATTTATATCATACAAAGAGATCCCTCTCTGAGTCTTAGAGGGCTATATCCTTGAATCCAAGTGGTTTTTTGGTTACCTCTATCAATTTCTCCCTCAGCCTGAGAAATTATGGAGTGCTAACAGGATGTACCTACATGAGGGCCCATATTAACACTACAAACTAGTTTTATAAAATATTGAATGAGTCCTATCAATACAAGCTTGAGGTATGCACCAAAGTAAGATTTTATATGTATTTTTATGTTGTTGGAATTTCTCCTTGAGAATCCATCATTCTCCTAGAGTCTTTCTAACATCCATAACAAGAGCCATTCTTCTCACCTATTGAGAAGCTTGGTAGGTAATTCTTCACCATTATCATTTCATTATAAAAAGAGAAGGAGCTCTATATTTGGGACCTTAAGGGCCCTCCAAAGGTGGAAGAGGGGAACTCATAAGTTCCCTATATTTCTCCAAGGTGTTATCAATCAAAATCATATCCATTGGTATCTATCTCTTGTTCCTATTTTTAGTTTTGCATTGCCAATTGATGCATGTTTTAGTTTTGTTAGTATTTCCTTTTATTTCTTATTTTCTTTACTTGTTGGCCCATTAAACAACTAAAAATTCACCACGATATATTGTTGGCTTGACAAGGTATCCTAAGTGTTGGGTTTTGTTGGCAGGAATTGCAGTTTGCACAGTTTGCACAGAACTTGTCTTTTTTTGTCATTAATGTCAAACTTTAAAAATGCTAAAGGGACAGGCGTGGATCAGTTTGCACAAGATTAGTTTGCACAGGCATGGTGGTTTCAAATTCGGAGATCAACATGCCTCTCGACATACTAAAATGCGAAACTGCGAAGAACCCATGAGTTTCTATTTCAAGATTTCGGGAGTTTCTATTTTGGGATTTTGGGAGTTTCTATTTCAGGATTTTTGCATGGTAAGCAAAAAATTCAACATCACGAAGTCCCGAATGCTGAAATACCGAAACCACGACTTAATCTAAGTTGTTGATCAGAGGGAGATCGTGGACCGTTGATCCAACTCCATTTCGGAGTTTCGGATACCGGGAGTTGGAGGAGTCAAGACTCGAGACTCTTCATCACAGGAGTCTCAAAGTTCCGAAATGTGAAATACTGAAATGGGAAATCGCGAAATCACTTTATGGATAAGCACCTGGTCATAACCTATGGTCACATCGACAAAGGCTCGATGAAGGAGATAGTGCAACCAAGCTCCATTTTAGAGTTTCGGGGATCGTGACATGGAGCGTCAATAAACTTCACCACATGAATACCGAAATGTCGAAATCATGAAATGTGAAATGTCGATATGCCGAAATATGAAAACGTCAAAAAATTTTTTTAGTGAAGATTTCGGGGTTCGTGACTTGGAATGTTGAAACACTTCATCACAAGAAATGCCGAAACGCTGAAATGCGAAATGCTGAAACGCCGAAATGCAAAATGCCGAAATACCGGGGATCAAGACTTGGAGTATCGAAACACTTCATCACAGAAGTGTCGAAACGCCGAAATGTGAAACGTTGAAATATCTTTTTGGTGTAGGGAGTGGTTACCACTGATGATCATGTGAGAGGGAGGAGATAGCACGAAGCTAAGCCCTATTTTGGGGTTTCGTAACTTGAAGTGTCAAGACTCTTCGACACAGGATTGCCGAATTGCCGAAATGCGAAATGAGAAATGCATTTCGATTAACCTGTGGTCATGGCCAATGGACATATGGGTTAGCACAAGTGGCTTACCAAAGAGCTCAAGGTTTATTCTGTGTTGAAGAATTAAAACAGATGTATGTTCATCGAACGGTGCTGGTTAAATGCTTAAACTGATCATGTGGATATTGTTCGTCTTGATGCCTTGGCCAATAATAATCACTGTAAGAAAGTTATTCAGTTATTGTAACTGAATCTTTGAAGCCTGAGGGTTCGATTGTACGCACTGATGACACAGGAAGATATATAAAGAGATTGTTGCAAGAAAAGTAAATAAGAGAGAGGATTATGGGAAATATATGGCTCTGTAAAATTTGAGGAAGAGAAAAGACAGAGAAGGGAAGACACATACACAGATTGAAAATCTAAGTGGTTTGGTCAAGAATGAATTGTGCAGAGAGGATTTGAATGCTTATTGTTTGACAGAGAAGATAAAGAGTTGGTTTGCAGGTTCTTTGTGACAAAGAATGATTTTAGGGTGATAGGGAGGAGCAAGGGGAGACTGTAAAAGTTTCCTGTACAAGTTGGTTCTTGTACATCTAGGAGTTGTAGCTTCCATTCAGTAGGTGCTGAAGAAACAGAGGTAGCAACCTCATCTAGGTTGTAGCTCAGATAAAATAAGAATGTAAAGAGTAGTTGGAGCTTTCCTTTCATTCATAAGAAGAAGAGGTTTTTTCCTTTTGGGTTTCCTCTTGAAAAATCACTGTGTCACTGTTTCATTTATGTGATTGTATATTTATTGGTTAAATGTATTACTGCAAGTTAAATGTTAAAGGCATGATTTATTTATTAATAATTAATCTTCTTATAAAATGAAAGAAATTTTATACAATTGATTCACCCCCCTATCAGTTGACTTATCCTGTACAACAATTGGTATCAGAGCAGGTTACTTCAAGATATCAGTTTAACCACTGGAAGTTTTTGATCATTCATAATGGATAAGAAGTAAGAATTTACAAAACATGGATTGCCTTTGTTTGATGGTCATAATTATGCTTTTTGGAGTATCAGGATGAAGTTGTTTTTACAAACTCAAGGAGTAGATATCTGGCAGGATGTATTAAATGAATATAAAGTCCCAACAACCATTCCAATAGATGCTACAGGTAAGAGACTCTATGAGAGTAATTCCAAAGCTATGTATGCAATA
>ML783379.1:828821-847711 GCA_009831015.1 Picea engelmannii | reverse complement strand
CAAGAAAACACTTGCAAGGGCACCTTAAAAGAGCACTTAACCTATAAAACATTGAGCAGAAAGTACATGACTGTTTGCTGTCCTAAAACAACAAAAGAAGACAGCCAAACAGTTGAAACTTAGAGCCATACTAAGGTCAAAGAGAGACCTTAGATGGCAGCCTCATAGGACCTCAGAATTTCAACAGGAGCTAGTGCACCCAAGCTCCATTTCAGAGTTTCAGGGATTGCGACATGGAGCGTCAAGAAAATTCACCATAGGAATATCGAAATGCCGAAATCACGAAATGCGAAATGCCGAAATGCCGAAATACGAAAACATCAAAAAACATTTTTAGTGAAGATTTCGGGGTTCGTGACTTGAAATGTTGAAACACTTCATCACAAGAAATGCCGAAATGCGAAATGCCAAAACGAAGAAATGCAAAATGCCGAAATACCGGGGATCGAGAATTGGAGTATCGAAACACTTCATCATAGAAGTTTCGAAACGCTGAAATGCAAAATGTCGAAATATCTTTTTGGTGTAGGCAGTGGTTATCGCCGATGGTCATGTGAGAGGGAGGAGCTAGCATGAAGCTAAGCCCTATTTTGGGGTTTCATAACTTGAAGTGTCAAGACTCTTCGACACAGGATTTCTGAATTGCCGAAATGCGAAATGTGAAATGCATTTCGATTAACCTGTGGTCATGGCCAATGGACATATGGGTTAGCACAAGTGGCTTACCAAAGCGCTCAAGGGTTATTCCGTGCTGAAGAATTAAAACATATGTATGTTCATCGAACGATGCTGGTTAAATGTTTAAACTGATCATGTGGATATGTTCGTCTTGATGCCTTGGCCAATAATAATCACTGTAAATAAGTTATTTAGTTATTGTAACTGAATCTTTGAATCCCGAGGGTTTGATTGTATGCGCTGATGATACAGGAAGATATATAAAGATATTTTTGCAGGAAAATTAAATAAGAGAGAGGATTATGGGAAATATATGGCTCTGTAAAATTTGAGGAAGAGAAAAGATAGAGAAGGGAAGACACATACACAGATTGAAAATCTAAGTGGTTTGGTCAATAATGAATTGTGCAGAGAGGATTTGAATGCTTATTGTTTAACAGATAAGATAAAGAGTTGGTTTGCAGGTTCTTTGTGACAACAAATGATTTCAGGGTGGTAGGGAGGAGCAAGGGGAGATTGTAAAAGTTTCCTATACAAGTTGGTGCTTGTACATCTGGGAGTTGTAGCTTCCCTTCAATAGGTGATGAAGAAACAGAGGTAGAAACCTCATCTGGGTTGTAGCTCAGATAAAATAAGAATGTAAAGAGGAGTTAGAGCTTGCCTTTCATTCATAAGAAGAAGAGGTTTTTCCCTTTTGGGTTTCCTCATGAAAAATCACTGTGTCACTGTTTCGTTTATGTGATTGTATATTTATTGGTTAAATGTATTACTGTAAGTTAAATGTTAAAGGCATGATTTATTTATTAATAAGTAATATTCTTATAAAATGAAAGAAATTTTATACAACTGATTCACCCCCCCTCTCAGTTGACTTATCCTGTACAATAGTTTTCTTCTCACCCAAGTGGAAAAATCAACAGCACAATTACATTTTCTACCATATAAGGCCTCAAAGGGACTCATATTCAAGGAATCCTGGTAGTCATTGTTATAAGCAAACTCTGCCATGGGTAAGTAGTCTTCCCACTTCTTTGTTTGGTGCATGACATACATTCTCATCATGTCTTCCAACACTCTATTTACCCTCTTAGTTTGTCCATTTGTCTGAAGGTGATAAGTAGTGTTGAAAGCTAATTATGTTCCAAAACCCACAAACATACTTGTCCATAAATTTGATGTAAACTAAGCATATCGATCAGAAATGATCATCTTGGGCATACCATGCAATCAGAAAATTTCCTTCATGAAAATACTAGAAATATTTATTTCTTTATAAGTGGATTTAATTGGAATAAAGAAAGCCGCTTTTCTCAACTTATCCACAACCACCATGATTGCATCATAATGCTTCGTTGTCCATGTCAATGTAGTGATGAATCCCATAGAGATGACTTCCCACTTCCATTGGAATTTTTGAAGGATTCAATGGACATGCTAGATGTCTATGTTCCACCTTCACCTATTGGCATTCTAGGAATTTGACAATACACTCTTCAATATCCTTCTTTACTTTGGGAAAATAATATATATTTCTTACAATTGTTATCATCTTCTCATAGCCTGGGTGACCCGTATAAGTCCTCCTATGGAACTCATTAATTATGAGCTCCCTTAACTCAGTTGAATTGGGTATGTACAACCGATTATTATACATCAACACCCCATATTTAGTGAGTTGATATCCTTGACATATTTTCCCTCTTGATTCTTTCTCTAATATTTCCTTTATTATCTTGAAATAATCATCGTTGTATAGGGAATTTTTGAACCTATGCTTTATATTAGACTCACATACACTAGATTCTGCTAGGTATATGGTTCGCATGCTCCAACTAAGTGCATCTTCCACATAATTTTATTTTCCATTAATGTGTCGAATTTCAAAATCAAACTTACTAATGAGGGCCATCCACCTGGCTTGTCTAGCATTCAAATAAGTCTAGTCAAACAAATGCTTTATACCATTATGGTTTGTCATTAAAACAAACCTTATTCCAAGAAAATAGTGCTTCCACATCTTCAAGGCATGCACTATGGTTGCAAGCTCCAATTCATGAGTAACATAATGTTTCTCATGTTCATTTAGTTTACTGGATTCAAAAGTAATCACATGCCCTTATTACATGAGGGCTCCACCAAGCCCTTCCTTTCAAGCATCTATACACACCAAGAAGTCTTTGTATGGATCTGCAATCTTTGAAATAGGTGCATTTGTTAGAATATGCTTCTGTTGCTGGAAAGTTGCTTCACAATTTGTTGACCATACAAATTTTACCCATTTCCTTTGCAATTAGGTGATTGGAAGGAAATATTTGAAAACCCTTGAATAAACCTCTTGAAAACCCTTGAATAAACCTTTGAAAACCCTTCAGATACATTCCAAGGAGAAGGCCAATCCATTATTTCCTTGATCTTCTGAGGATATATTACCACTCCTTCCTTTGAGATTACATGGCCCAAGTAATGTATATTCCTATGGAATAAATCACATTTGTTGTACTTAGAATACAAATGGTTCTCTCTCAACACCTGAAAAACTATCCCGAGGTGCTCCTCATGCTCTTCCTTAGTCCTTGAGTAAATTAAAATGTCATCAATGAACACTAGAACAAAGTTATCCATGTACTTACTTATAATGTTGTTCATTAAGCACATAAATGTAGCTAGTGAATTGGTAAGTCCAAAGGGAACTATTACAAACTCATAGTGTCCATACCTTATTCTAAACAGGATCTTATGGATGTCCTCATCCTTGATTCATACCTGATAATACCCATAACTAGGGTCTATCTTGGATAATACCATGGTCCGTCTCAGCTGATCAAAAGTTCATCGATCCTGGAAAATGGGTATTTATTCTTGATGGTCATTTTATTTAAATGTATGTAATCAATGCATAAACTAAGGGTACCATCCTTAATATTTACAAACAATGCTAGTTCTCCCCATGGGGAAATATTGGGTCTAATATAACCCTTTTCTAACGTCTTATTCAACTACATATTCAACTCCACCAATTCAGGTGTAATCATTTTGTAAGGTACTCTAGACATAGATACTGCTCCAGGAATAAGATCTATAGAAAAATAAATTTCCCTATTTGGAGGAAGTCCTAGTATTTCCTCTAGAAATATGTCTCTATACTTAGAGAGAACATAATTATCTTCAATTTTTAGTTGATTTCCCTCGACTAAATTTAACACATGGAAAACATACAGTGGGAATCCTTTCATGCAATGATTCTTCAACTGTATTGTTGAAATCTGTCTTTTGACACAAGATTCTGTATTCCCTACAAGACCCCCTTATTTACTTCATCATCTTCACATTCCAAGGTCTTATTAAAAAAATATGATTTTTTTTGGTGTGCTACCAACCAGTGCATGTATATAAACATGTGATATGACCCCAAGGGTAGTAGATTAAATTATTCTAGGATATGCAACCTACTCATCTCGAACCAACATACCTTTATAACTTCAGTCTTCTTCCACTTGGTTCCTATAGCTAGTTGTACCAACCAAGACTTTGCATGATTTTTTTTGGAAAACACATGCCTCAACAAATTTGTGGTGCAATGTAATTAAGGTTAGAGCTAGGGTCAATTAGAACTGAAATAGAGTGGTTGGAAAATATACCTTCTATCTCCACCACTAAGGCTTCGTGGTTTGCATATCCATTTTGATAAAAACATAAATATGGGGTACGCTCCTAGCTACATTATCAATAGTGGTAGCTTCATGGACATTGTAACTCCTCCTGTTATAATTCTTCCTATAAGGGAAATCCATTAATGGGTTCTCTTCTCCACAACCTAAAAATTTCAAAGTCCCTTTCTTTTATTCTTGTACCTTTTCCTTTGTGACTTTTTGATGCATAGCCCCCTTCTCTCCTAAGAACTGCATGACCTCCCGGTCTAGGATCGATCAAGAAACTAATTCTGATTGATTCTTTGGCCCTCAAGAACCTCAAATCCACTTAACATTCCCTCTTTCCCTTAAAGCACAGGTTATATGGAACCCATAGCTTTCTCCTTAACTCCTTTTAGCTTCAACGTGTTTAGACGCTAACTCTCCTGGTTATGCCCCTCCCTTTATGTGACTAAGACTGTGACCAGTCACCTAATAGAAAGGCGCACTGGGACTCTGCGTATCAGGCCTTTTCATGCGAGTCACTCTGAATCTCCCAACTTACGAAATCCCGACAGGAGCCTAGCGCATGCTAGCCCCTATATTCCCCTTCACCGATGTGGCCCTTCTCTATGATCGTGAGAAAATATTTTGATAACTTCACAATTTCATGTCTCTTGAATGTAGTCTTCATGAGTCATCTCCCTAGATGCTCAATGGTCTAGATCTCTTCTCAAACCGACGACTTAGACCAAATCTTTGCGGTTTCAGGTTTCAGGAGTTCCCAAAAATCTTACCTCTGATTTCCCGAGTTGTGAAGTCCTGAAAAAACCAGATCTATGGTTCAAATCCCTCCTTCAATCAATGGCTATGATCTTTTCGTGATTTCGTGATTCACGAATTTGGAGTCTCTTTGCCTCCGTTCTCCCGATAGCCAAAATTGCGATGGCACTAGATCAACGGTCCGGATCTCCCCTTTGATCAATGGCTCAGATCATGTCACGATTTCGTGTTTCATGAGTTCTCACGACTCAACCTTTGACTCCTTCGAGTCACGAGTCAACGAAATGATGATCTCTCGCCATGTGTCCTCCTTGACAATGGACAGTCTTGATGATTTCAAAACGATCAACGACTGTGATGTTTTTGCAAATTCACACTTTGCGAATCCTCACAACTCTGCTCTTTAAACTTTCCACTATGCGAGTCAACAAAATGTTGATCTCGCATCACATGTCTTGTTGTGATGGATGACTCAGATGATTTTGGAATTTTGTGACCTTGTTCCTCCTGTGTATGTTAAAATATTTAATGTTAGTTCACTTTACCTTGATCAGATGGCTATGATCTGTTTTCACTCAGATTGAATGGTTGAGATATTTCCTCCTCTGCACTTTCTCCTCATTGTCTAGACATTGAACGGATGGTCTAGATCTTCCCTCAAAGCTAAATCTTTCTTCAGACTTAGAATATTTTCGAAATGATTTAAAGGCTTTGACCTTTATCCTTCCCGCGAGTCCATTTGTTGGATCTTGTTCGTTCTTATTGAAAAGTGATACTCCTCCTGAGATTGATCTCTGCAAAGATTTCGATCTCCCAAGCACTTCTTTCTTTTCTAGGAAATTCGTCAAACTAAGATCCAAAGGTTCTTGAAAATAATCATTTCTTGCCTTCCTGCCGTTTTTCCGCTCGCGTCCTTCAACTTCTTTATGGATTCGCTTCGACTCTTCGTCGATCCCCAGGTCTATGCACTCTTTGCAACATATATTTACACAAGATTCTAGTTCTTGCGATGACTGTGCACTCCTTGTGACAGTCGCTTTACACTTCCTGCAAAGAAAGTCTTACGTTATTTCTCTCGAGCTTTACGAGTCGAAACAAACCCTGTCAATGCACTCCTTGCGGATTGTGTGCACACCTTACACCGGATCACAAAGAAAAGCGATTTAAATTCTTATGCAAGGATTTCAAAGATACATACACTCGTAGTAATATTCATTCATTCTTGAAAAGATTAAGACAACACCATAGAGATTGCAAACACTATTCACACCATACATTGGATCAATTTTTATCTGTTATATTCATTCAAAATCAAGAAAATGGTTACAGCTAAAATCAAAGAAAAAACTACTACTATGAGATTCCTACTTGCTCATAATTTCCATAACCCCTCTTTTGGGCATACAAAATCTCTCTTTATACAAAAGAAACAAACTAACTTCTATCTAATTGCAGTTACATTGAGACTAGGGTTAAGCTCCCGAGTCACCCGTGCTCATTTTTTCTCCATGCATGTGATCTTTCCTCTTTTTTTCTATCGCTTCAAAATATTTCAGTATTGACTAGTGTTTGAGACTTCAAATTGGCTCTTAGGTGCTGAGTTGTCCTGCCACGTGTACTTGCTAACGATGCTCTTGCATCATACTCCCCCTGGACAAAAATTCATGGACTCTTATCCATGAGCTCCTGTACCGACTTTCCATGCTTATGGATATCAACTTCACTTTCCCAATTGGAATCTTCTATTGGGTGTCCCTTCCACTTGACCAGATATTCAAAATAGGTCTTCCTCTTGGTCTTCTTACTAATCCTTTGATCAACAATATTTTCCATTTGTGGTTTTTCTGCTACAGGAATTTGTTTCTCCCACCGAATCCTCCCTTGATATGTTGATCCCTCCGTGTCATATTTCCTGTAAGGATACAGGTCTGAGAAATTGAATATGGGTGATATGTCCACATCATCTCGTAGCTCAATCTCATAGGCGTTGGCTTCAAAATTCCTCAAGATCTTACATGGTCCTATCTTCTTCATCTTTATCTTGTTATATGTCCCCCTAGGGAACCTTTCTTTCCTGAGATGTGATAGAACCTAATCTCCTATTTCAAATTGGATTTCTCTATGATGTTGATCATCTCTACATTTGTACTCTTGGCTAGAATTATGCAACTTCCCCCTGATCTGGCTATGGAGCTTCTGCATTTCTGCAACAAAATATTCTACTCCAACACTTCTAATATCACTATGTTCCAAGTTTCTCAACTCAGATACTCCCCTGGGTTGCATTCCATACAAAATTTGGAACGTAATCTTCCCAGTGCTCTTGTTTGGTGAGTCGTTGTATGCAAATTCTGCTTGTGGCATAATCTGATCCCATTGATTATGGTGCTCAGTGACCAGACTCCTCAATAACTTTCCCAAACTTTTGTTTACCACCTCAGTCTGCCCATCTATCCAAGGGTGATAAGCTGAGATGAAGGACAAATCTTTCCCCAACTTCTTCAATAATGTTCTCCAAAAATGACCAACAAATTTCATGTCTCTATTCGAGACAATGCTTCTGGGCAGGCCGTGAAGTATCACAATTTCCTTGAAAAACAGGTTTGCAATATGTGTTGCATCACTGGTCTTCTGACATGGGATAAAGTGTGCCATCTTAGAAAATCTATCCACCACCACAAATATGGAATCCCATCCTCTTTGTGTTCTTGGCAGTCCCAACACAAAATCCATGCTTATTGCATCCCAAGGCCTCTCTGGTATGGGAAATGGTTGATACAATCCAGTGTTTTGTCTTTTACCTTTTGCATGTTGGCATATTTTGCATCTGTTCACGAATTTTATTACATCTGTTCTCATACCTAGCCAATAGTATGAACTTCTCAACTGTGCAAATGTCTTATCATGGACAAAATGTCCATCCAATCCTCTAGTATGTTTTTCTTTCAAAAGGTTATCCCTCATTGAGAATTTTGGTATGCACAATTGATTTCCCTTGAACAACAATCCCTCTTGAATCATATACTATGTCCATTGGCTTCTATCTCTTATCACAGGATTCATGGATGCTTTGTATGCTTCCTTGAAGTCTGGATCATCACTGTACATTTCCTCAAGGTGTTCAAACCCTAAGGTCTTTACCTGAAATTCCTACAGAGTCAAACATATCCTGCTCAATGCATCAACAACTTTGTTATCATTCCCAACAATATGCTTTATGACAAAAGTAAAATTTTCCATATACTCAATCCACTTCGCATGCCCCTGATTCAATTTTTCCTGTCTGGTTATGAATTGTAAAGCTTGGTTATCGCTATACAAGACAAATTCTTGTGGGACAAGGTAATATCTCCATTTCTTCAGGGCTTGGATTATGGCATAAAACTCCTTGTCATAGGTGGAGTATTTTCTCTTAGTCTTATTGAACTTCTCACTGAAGTAAGCAACAGGTCTACTATCCTGGCTCAAAATTCCACCAATTGCAACACCACTTGCATCACATCTTACCTAAAATGTCTTCTCAAAATTTGGCAAGACCAGAATTGGTCGCTTCATTACTTTCTCCTTCAGTGTATTGAAGCTCTTCTCAGCCTCCTCTTTCCATTTAAAATACTTGTGCCTCTTCTTCACTGTATCCATCATTGCTGCAAAAATTCCACTGAAATCTCTGATGAACTTCCTATATAAACTCACTAATCCATGGAAGATTCTTACCTCAAACCTGCTCCTCAGTGACGACCATTCTTCGATTGCTTTCACCTTCTCCGGATCCATCTTCAGTTCGTTTGAAGAGATCACAAAACCCAAGTAAATGAGTTATGTCTTCATAAAAGAGGACGTCTTCAGGTTTATCAACATCTTCTCCTATTGTAGTCTCCTCATCACTAATGTTAGGTGCCTCAAATTCTCCTCTTTAGTCTTGCTAAAGATCAGTATATCATCTAGATACACAACAATGAAATTTTCAATAAAATATTTTAGTATTTCATTCATCAACCTCATAAAAGTAATTGGGGCATTGGTTAAGCCAAATGGCATAACAAGCCACTCATAAAAAACTTCATTTGTCTTAAAGGTTGTCTTCCACTCATCACCTTCCCTCATTCTGATTTCATGATATCCACTTTTCAAATCTATCTTAGAAAATAAAATTGCTCCACCTAAACAATCCATCAAATCATCTATTATTGGAAAAGGAAATCTATACCTAATAGTGATCTTATTGATGGATATTGAGTCTGTACACATTCTCCATCCTCCATCTTTATTTGGACTCAACACAGTTGGCACTGCACATGGACTCAAGCTCTCTCTGTCCAAACCCTTGTGTAACAATTCTTGGACTTGGTTCTTTACCTCCTCATTCTCTCGTGGTGTCAGTTCGTAAGTTTCTTTGTTTGACAAACTTGCTCCTGGTATCAAATCGATATGATGATTGATACTTCTGATGGGTGGAAATGAGTTAGGAAGCTCGTCCACCACTATGTTAGAAAAATTATCCAATAATTCCTGAACTTCTTCAAGCAAATCATCCATTGAAGTACTTGTAAGGATAAATCTAGGTTTCCTCACCATAACAAACTGCATCCCCTGTTATTTTTTGACTTCTTTCAGGATTTCCTTCCCACTCATGAGGAGTATGCTTGTGCTGGATTCCCCTTTCACTTTCTTCTCCTCTATTGGCAACAACATGTGTGTTCTACCATTATTATCCAAGGTGTATGTATTCTTCCTCCCATCATGAATGCAATTCTTGTCAAACTACCATGGTCTTCCCAACAAAATATGGCATACATCCAGGGGAATTACATCACACACAATTTCATCTCTATATCCTCCTATCTTAAATTCAACCAAGCATTGTTTAGTAACCATTACCTGGTGTCCTTTATGCAACCATGAGACTTTATATGGCTTTGGGTGTGCAGTTGTATCTAGCTCCAATTTCTCCACCATCTCCGTGGATACTAAGTTATTAGTGCTCCCACTGTCAATTATCACCTTGCATACTCTATCTTTAGTCCTGCAAGCTGTTCTAATTAAAATGTTCCTCTGTAGTGGATTTTTAACTTTTGCCTCTGGTTTTAAGAGAACCTTTCTCATCTTCAGGGATGTTCCATCCTCTGCTCCCTTTGCTTCAACATTCTCTCTTTGTGCTTCTGAAATGTGAGCTTCTCCTCCTTTATTTTTCTTAGGGAATTCCCAAGACATGTGCCATGTCTTTCCACAGAAATAACATCTTATTCCTCCTCTACCTCTTCCTCTAGAAGAGTTTCTTCCACCACCCTGTCTTCCTTGGGAACTTCCTCCTCTTTCTGAGTGACTATGTGGAGTTTCATCCTTGTCTTTGGAATTATGCGCCTTGTCATGGGCAACTCCCTTGCCTTTGTTTGGGGCTGAGATTTTACCTCTACCTCGCTGGCTTTATTTTCTGGCCAAATTATCTTCTGCCTTCAGCGTGAACTTATAAGAATCCTCTATTTTCCTTACCGACATCATGCTGAGCTCATCCTAGATTTCGTACCTCAAGCCATTCATATACCTGGCAAATTTTTATTTGTCCCACTCTCTTTTTCCAAATCTGATGTTCAACTTGTAGAACTCCTCTGTGTATTCTTTGACTGTCATACCCTTCTGTCTCAGGTTCTGCAGCTTCCTGAATAGATTGATATGATCTTTGGGCATGAATTTAGCCTTCATCTTAGCTACCATTATGTCCCAATTATTTATCTTCTATTTTCCTCTACTTCCCCTCTCATCCTGCATTTCATCCCACCACAGTGCTGCGTGTCCTTTAAGCCAGGTGACAACATGTCTCACCCTTTTCTCCCCATCGACATCTTCATAATCAAAATATTTGTCCATGGACCTTATCCAATCCAACAGTTCTTCAACATCCAAATTTCCTTCATACATCAGGACCTCTATCTTGGCTCTAGCTCCCAATATAACAATTTCTCTTAGAAAGAATTCTTCATCAACGTGTTCCCCTACAACTTCTTCGGCTTCTACATCTTGACTCTCTGCATCACTGACATCTCCAACATCATGTGCTCTTCTCTACATTTCTTCCATCGCTTCCAACCTTGCATGAAGTTATCACATCTCTCTTTCTACAACGTGATTGGATAAATGTGGCTCCCCTCATCTCCTTGGAGGCATTGTGTTGACTGTCTCCTATACATAGAGTACAAGTTTGAGTTCTTTTTCTCCTTTGCCTGAAATCTATAGAGAAAAATCAGCTTTGATACCACTTGATGCAGACCCCCCTTCCCTCCTAAGGACTGCATGACCTCTCGGTCTAGGATTGATTAAGAAACTGAGTCTGACTGACTCTTTGGTGCTTAAGAACCTCAAATCCACTTAACAAACCCTGTTTCCCTTAAAGCACAGGTTATATGGAACCCACGACTTTCTCCTTAACGCCTTTTAGCTTCAACGTGTTTAGACGCTAACTCTCCTGGTTAAGCCCCTCCCTTTATGTGATTAAGGCTGTGACCAGTCGCCTAATTGAAAGGTGTGTCATGACTCAGCGTATCAGGCCTTTGCATGCGAGTCACTCGGACTCTCCCAACTTCTAAAATCCTGACAGGATCCTAGTGCATGCTAGCCCCTCTATTCCCCTTCACCGATGTGTCCCTTCACTATTACCATGGGAAAATATTTCAAGTACTTCGCGATTTCGCGTTTCACGATTTCACATCTCATGAGTTCACATTTCACGAGTCGTCTCCCTAGACGCTCAATGGTCCAGATCTCTTCTCAAATCGAAGACTCGGATCAAATATTCGTGACTTCGGGTTTTGCGAGTTTCCAGAACTCTTGCCTTTGATTTCTTGAGTTGCAAAGTCCCAAAAAAACCAGATCTATGGTTCAAATCCCTCCTTCAATGAACAACTATGATATTTTTGTGATTTCGTAATTCACGACTTTGGAGTCTCCTTGCCTCCATTCTCCTGATAGCCGAAATTGTGATGGCATTGGATCAATGGTCCAAATCTCCCCTTTCATCAACGACTCACATCATGTCGTGATTTCACGTTTCACAATTTATCGCGACTCAACCTTTGACTCCTTCGAGTCATGAGTCAGAGAAATGATGATCTCTCGCCATGTGTCCTCCTCGAAAATGGACGATCTCGATGATTTTGGAATGGTCAACGACTGTGATCTTTTTGCGAATTTACACTTCATGAATCCTCACAACTCTGCTCTTTGACCTTCCACTCTGCGAGTCAGTGAAATGTTGATATCTCACCATGTGTCCTGTCGTGATGGATGGTTCTAATGATTTCATAAATTCTTGACCTTGTTCCTCCTATGTACTTTCAAAGCTTTAATGTTAGTTCACTTTACCTTGATCAGACGTCTATGATCCGTTTTTGCTCAGATCAAATTGTTGACATCTTTCCTCCTCTGCACTTGCTCCTCGTTGTATGGATGCTGATCGGATGCTCCAAATCTTCCCTATGAGATAAAACTTTCTTCATACTTAGAATATTTTCGAAAGGATTTAAAGGCTTTTACCTTTATCCTTCCTGCGAGTCCATTTCTTAGATCTCGTTCGCACTTCTTGGAAAGTGCTACTCCTCCTGAGCTTGATCTCTCTAAATATTTTGATCTCCCAAGAACTTCTTTCTTTTCTGGGAAATTTGTCAAACTCATATCCAAAGGTTCTTGAAAATAATCCTTTCTCGCCTTCCTAGCTTTCTTCCGCTCTCGTCCTTCAACTTATTTATGGATTCGCTTCGACTCTTCGTTGAATTCCAGGTCTATGCACTCTTTGGAAAAAATATTTACACAAGATTCGATTTCTTGTGACGACTGTGCACTCCTTGCGGTAGTCGCTTTACACTTCCTGCAAAGAAAGTCTTACGCTATTTCTCTTGATCTTTACGAGTCGAAACAGACCCTGTCAATGCACTCCTTGAAGACTATGTGCACACCTTGCAGTGTCTCGTGAATAAAAGAGATTTAAATTCTTATGCAATAATTTCAAAGCTACATACACTCGTAGAAAGATTCATTCATTCTTGAAAAGATTAAGACAACAACAGAGAGATTGAAAACACTATTCACACCATACATTGGATCGATTTTTCTCTGTTATCTTCATTCAAAATCAAGAAAATAAAAACATCTAAAATCAAAGAAACAATTACTACTCTGAGATTCCTACCTTCTCATAATTCCCGTAACCTCTCTTTTGGGTGTACAAAATCTCTCTTTTTACAAAAGAAACAAACTAACTTCTATCTAATTGCGGTTACATTGAGACTAGGGTTAATCTCCCAAGCCACACGTGCTCATTTTGTCTCCACGTGTGTGATATTTTCTCTTTTGTTTTCTATCGCTTGAAAAGATTGCAGTACTAGCTAGCGTTCAAGACTCCGGATTTTATCTCAAGAGCTAAGTTGTCCTACCACATGTACTTATTGATGATGCTTCTGCATCACCTTTGTTGGCTTATTCCCACTTTTACTGGGATATTTTTTTTGATGCATACTTCTAGTGGGATAACTATGATGAACTTTCTTTCCTAAATTCTTATTTCAAGGGAACTCAAATCCCCTCTTCTTGAATCCATTTTTATCCTTCCTCTTCCATTCCTTGAGAGGCTCCTTCTTCTTCTTTGCTTTTTCATAGAAATAATTGGCCTTTTGGATGGTGTCATCCAATTTCTTGGGCTCATCAAATCCTATCCTATCATGAAATGATTTTGGAAGCCCATTGACAAAGCATTGTATATTCACCTTCTCATCTTTGATGTATGGGTCATATCTCAACAACTCCATGAAACTTTTGACATATTCCTCCATAGTGAGCTATCCTAACTTGTGCTCATGGAACTATTTATCTTGCCATCAAAATATTTCTCTGATAGATATGCCTTCCTAAAATATTTCTCAAACTACTTCTAGGTCAGGTTCCTTTCATAAATTCCCTTTACACTCTTAATATCTTCCCACCAGATGGAACCCCCTCCAACTAAGTTGAAGGTGGATATTATTTCCTTTGTATTTACTAATTATTCATGTACTCGGAAATGTTTATTTATTCCCATAAGCAATGCTTCTTCTTTCTCGCCTTTCTTATTATCTCCATCAAATGTGGGCGGATTGGCCTTCTTGAATTATTCAGTCAGAGAAACCCTGTAGTGTTTCTTCCCCTTTTTCCTCTGAGCACTTGATCCAGTCTTATTGTTGGACAACCCTTCAGTAGTAGTGGTCCTCTTGTTGGAGGAATCTGTGGAAAATTTCTTACAATATTTCCCTTTCTTGGTTTCTCTGTCTCTTCTTCGAGGAAAATTTCCTTGTATTGTTGGAAGCTAGTCCATGCTTTTAGATATCTGATGGGATTTGGATCTTTTCATATTGTTTCTTTCCTGCATTTCTGGCAGTGAATCCTTATTGCAATTGCTTTTGGATTTTGGAAAATCTCTACAACAACACTACATTTATCTATGTCTACTCTTCTTAGTATTTAATGAGCTTGTCATTATTGGCTCTGTAGCTTCGAATCTAGGAATTCAATATCATTTTTGTCTCTGTTAAATCTAGAGGGGTTTCTATGGATCTCTTCTCATATGATTTTTCATCTCTAATGTGTGAGGTTTCTTCCATGTCACACTATACTATTCTATTTTTATTTATTCTCTCCTCACTATTGAAACAACAAGCCATTGTCAACTCATAACATGGGATTAAAACACATAAGATTACTTGGCCTTGACAAGTCATTCACAGTCCCAATGACTCAGTTCCCGCTACCATTCTCACTCAAAACCTTGTGGTTAGTGCGCACCATATACTTTATCAACATAAATTCAATAGGGCGGGAACCTTTCGCCCTTTTTCATTTCAAATGAGGACCGACAAAATAAACATAATTTTTTCAAAATAAAAGAAAAAAATAAAAATTCTTGCTAACGTCTCACCTAGATGACCTGTCATCAACCTTGGTTGCTTAGGTCCTATGTTTGAACCTTAATCTTTGGCATATAATTCATATAATGTCTCTTTGTCCCATTCGGGTCTAGTGTTTGAACCTAAGGCTTTGATACTACTCTGTAACACACCCGACTCCCTATACCCCATTAGGGTGGTGGGATGTTAAAAAATTCCTCTTCTTGGACCTCCATCCAACCTCTGATTCTAGGTTAATAGATATATCCTTCTCTTCGAGAAATTTCTAATGATTATAACCACATCCAAATATGATTTTGGGTTAGAAATATATGGAATTTTAAATAATCCTAGGTCTTCTCCTGTCAAATCCACCTCGAATCCACATGGAAACCACATGGATCTTCGTCACACTTGTAAACTAACATGGAATGGCCTCTACAATAGCGCTGAAGACGTCTTCCTTGAATCAAATTCCAAGAATTTGGGATTCCATAGCTTGCAACACTACCAGGTTCTCAAACCTTACCATTCTCTAGCTTTGTTATGACATAAGGTTTGCAAGACTATCACGAATTTCTCATAGAAGAATTACCTTCATAATGAAATACTTGCCAAACTTATTGAATTTATTGAAGTTTGAATTCCACAACATTATCAGACTCCCTCCATCGAACTCCACCTTTCGGGAAAATCATCCTAAACGTGATCTCTCACAAGCCTATCAGACTTGCACCATCGAGATGACACAACATATCACTACAATATCTTCCCGAAACCTGTCATCTACAACACTTTCAAGAAATCCACTTCCCACAAATATCATCCCATGAGCAGTCTTCTGAAAATGCCCTCCTGAATGTTGATCTCCATTAGATAGTCAGGATAGAATCTCGATGCCCAATGGATAGTCAAGATTCACCCCTAGCATTTAGTTGATCCCTCTTGAGATTTACCATAGCCCCTCTCAATTTTTTAAAAGGTCATCAATCCTGGAAAATGGGTATTTATTCTTGATGGTCATTTTATTTAAATATTTGTAGTCAATGCATAACCTAAGGGTATCATCCTTATTATTTACAAACAACATTGGTGCTCCCCACAGGGACACACTAGTCTGATATAACCCTTGTCTAACATCTCCTTCAAATGCATCTTCATATCCACCAATTTAGGTGTACTCATTCTGTAAGGTACTCTAGACACAAGTACTTCTCCAAGCATAAGATCTATGGAAAAAT
Organism: Picea engelmannii; assembly: GCA_009831015.1. NCBI lineage: Eukaryota > Viridiplantae > Streptophyta > Pinopsida > Pinales > Pinaceae > Picea > Picea engelmannii. Next base: position 831,475 of record ML783379.1, on the reverse strand, counting down.
CAATTTCCCTCTTGGGAGAAAGTCCTAGTATTTCGTCTAAAAATATGTCTCTATACTCAGAGAGAACATGATATCCTTCAATTTTTGGATGATTTTCATCTGTTGAATTTATTAATACATGGAGGAAATACAACGGGCATCCTTTATTGCAATGCTTCTTCATATGTATTGCTAAAATATGTCTTACTAACACGGGATTTTATATGCCCTATAAGACCCTCCTATTTCCTTCATCGTCTTCACATTCCAAGGTCTTATTACAAGAATCCAATTTGGCCTTGTGTGATTCCAACCAGTCCATGACTATCAACATGTGATACAACCCTAAGTGTAGTAGATTTATTTCTTCTTGGGTGTGCAACCCAATCATCTCGAACTAACATACCTCTATAACTTAAGTCACCTTCCTCTTGGTTCATGTAGCTAGATGTACCAACCAAGACTTTGCATGCTTGCATGCATCAACAACTTGTGGTACAATGTGACTAAGGTTAGATCCAGGGTCAATCAAAACTAAAATAGAGTGGTTGGAAAGTATACCTTCTATCTCCATCACCGAGGCTTGGTGGTCTGCCTGTCGATTCTCAACAGTTGCATAAATATGGGGTATGCTCTTGGTTATGTCATCAACAATGGTAGCTTTCTAGACATTGTAAATATCCCTATTATCATTCTTCTTCTAAGGTAAATCCTTTAAAGGGTTCTCTTCTCCACAATCCCAACATTTCAAAGGCCCTTTCTTCTATTCTTGTATCTTTTCCTTTGTGACTTTTGTTGTCCTATTCCCACTTTGAGTGGGATAGTTATACTGATGCATACTTCTAGTGGGATAACTAGAATGAGCACTCTTTCCTAAATTCTTATTTCAATGGAACTTAATCCCCTCTTCTTGAATCCAATTTTATCCTTCCTCTTCCATTCCTTGAGAGGATCCTACTTCTACTTTGATTTCTCATAGAAATATTTGGCCTTTCAGATGGTGTCATCCAATGTCTTAGGCTCATCAAATCCAGTCCTGTCCTAAAAGGATTTTGGAATTTCGTTGAGAAAGAATTTTATCTTCACCTTCTCATATTTGATGTATGGGACATACCTCAAGAGCTCTATGAACATTTTGACATATTCATCGATAGTGAGTTTTACTACATTGTGTTCATGGAACTCTCTCATCTTGCCATAAAAATATTTCTCTCATAGATATGCCTTCATAAAATATTTATCAAACTGCTTCCATGTCAGGTTCCTTTCAGAGATTCCCTTTACTCTCTTAAGATATTCCCACTAGATGGAAGCCTCTCCAACTAATTTAAAGGTGTCTATTCTTTTCTTTGTATTTCCCAAGTAGTCATGTAATCATAAATGTTTCTTTATTCCCAACAACCATGCTTCAAATTTCTCACCTTTCTTGATGTCTCCATCAAAGGTGGGTTGTCTGGCCTTCTTGAATTCTTCAGTCAGGGAAACCCTAGAGTGTTTCTTCCTCTTTTTCCTCTAAGCACTTGATATAGTCTCATTGTTGGAAAACCCTTCAGTAGTAGTGGTCCTCTTGATGGAGGAATCCATGGAAACGTTCTTACCATACTATCCTTTCTTGGCTTCTCTATGACTCTTTTTTGAGGAAATTCTCCATGTATTGTTGCCAACTGGTCCATGCTTTTAGATCTTTGATGGGATTTTCATCTTTTCATGTTGTTTCTTTATTTCATTTTTGGTAGCTAAGACATATTTCAATTTCTTCTGGATTTTGGACAAGATCAACAATATCAATGCATTTATCTCTGTCTACTCTTCTTGGGCTCTAATGAGCTTCTAATTATCGACCCTATAGCTTCAAAGATAATCCTTTATGATCCTTGTTGTATTTACAAAATATGGAGGGGTTTCTATGGCCCTCCTCTCATTTGATTCCTTGTCTCTAATGTGTGAGGTTTCTTCCATGTCACACTGTATTATTCTATTGTTATTTATTCTCTCCTCATTTTTGAAACAACATGCCATTTTCAACACATAACATGGGCTTAAAACAAATAATATTACTTGGCCTTGATAAGGCATTCACAATCCCAATACCAAGACTTTATTCCACTTCTATTCACACTCAAAACCCTATGGTTAGTGTGCACCATATACTTTATCAAAATAAATTCAACAGGGATGGAACCTTTACCCTTTTTCATTTCAAATGAGGATTGACGAAATAAAAGTATTTTTTTTTTAAATAAAAGAAAAACTTCATACTTCTTTCTGACTTGTCACCTCGATGACTTGTCATCGATTGAGGTTGCTCAGGTCCAGTGTTTGAACCTAGATATTTGGCATATAAGTCATATAACAACTCTTTGGCCCATTTAGGTCCAATGTTTGAACCTAAGGCTCTGATACCACTATGTGACACACCCTGACCCCCTATACCTAATTAGGGTGATGGGATGTTAAAAAAACTCCTCTTCTTATGTTGAAATAATGTAACTGTGAAGAGCATTCTTATTATTGGATTAAATCCCCATTGTGGATTAATCATTATTATTATTTTGTTATTGGATTAAATCCCCACTGTGGATTAATCATGTCATTATTAATATTATTGCTATTAGATTAATCCCCATTGAGGATTAATCATGTCGGTAATTGTATAAGGACCAAATCCCCTTTTG
>ML783379.1:813627-824556 GCA_009831015.1 Picea engelmannii | reverse complement strand
TTTTCTGAATGGTGTCATTGAAGAGGAAGTGTATATAGAGAAACCCTAAGGATTTGAGGTTGAAGTCAGGAAGTCTCATGTATGTCGATTGAAGAAAGCCTTATATGGATTGAAGCAAGCTCCTAGAGCTTGGTATGGCTGTATAGACAGTTTCTTGATGAGCTTGGGCTTTACCAAGAGTAAAGCAGATTCAAATCTCTACTTCAAGATCATGGATAATGAACCAGTAATACTATTACTGTATGTGGATGACTTATTCTTAATTGGAGAAGAAAATCTCATCGCCCAATGTAAACAGAGACTTGCCGCTGAATTTGAAATGAAATACCTTGGCCTAATGCATTACTTCTTAGGTCTTGAGGTATGGCAGAGTCCAGAAAGAATCTTCCTTAACCAGGGGAAGTACACGGTCGAAATCCTGAAGAGATTCGACATGCTTGAATGCAAGTCCATGAATACACCCATGGAAGCAAAGTTGAAGCTGCTGGTCGATACTTCATCAGATTTGATAGATGCCACTCTGTACAGACAGATTATTGGATCGCTGATGTACTTGACGAACACCAGACCAGACATCTGTTTTGCAGAGAACACCTTGAGTCAGTTTTTGGTGGAACCCAGACGTGTTCATTTAATGGCTGCAAAACATGTGATGAGGTACCTTAAGGGTACAATGGATTATGGTCTCAACTATGATGGAGATCACGACGTCACTCTGATTGGATATACTGATGCAGATTGGGCAGGAAGCATTGTTGACAGAAAAAGAACTTCCAGATGCTGTTTCAGTTTGGGATCAGCTATGATCTCATGGCAGAGTAGGAATCAATAAAATATTGCTCTCAGCACAGTGGAAGCAGAGTACATTGCTGCATGTTCTGCTAGCTGCGAAGCTATATGGATTCGAAATTTTCTGACAGGCCTATTTGATTTGGAGATGAGAGAAACCACGATTCTATGTGATAATCAAAGGTGTATTAAAATGACAGAGAATCCTGTGTTCCATGACAGGTTGAAGCACATAGAGATCCGCTATCATTTCATCCACGACATGGTACAAAGAGGAGCCCTGAAGCTCCAGTACATTAGCACGGATGAACAAGTTGCTGATGTGATGACTAAGCCTCTATCTCGTGTAAAGTTTGAACACTTTCGAGATAAGCTTGGTATTCTCCGAAAGGACCTTCCCTCAAAGGGGGAGTAGATGTATTCCTTGCTTCTGACCTCACTGTTAGACATAAAGCAAGATGAGTCATGCTTCTGACCTCGCTGCTAGACGTAAAGCATGACGCTGTGTGATCCTTGCTTCTGACCTCATTGTTAGACGTAAAGCAAGATGAGTTATGCTTATGACCTAGTTGTTAGACGTAAAGCATAACGTCGCTGGTTCCTTGCTTCTGATCTAGTTGTTAGACGTAAATCAAGATGAGTCATGCTTCTGACCTCATTGTTAGACGTAAAGCATGACGCCGTGTGTTCCTTGCTTCTGACCTAGTTGTTAGACATAAAAGCAAGATGAGTCATGCTTCTGACCTTGTTGTTATATGTAAAGCATGATGCCATGTGTTCCTTGCTTCTGACCTCGTTGTTATATGTAAAGCAAGATGAGTTATGCTTCCGACCTAGTTGTTAGACCTAAAGCATAACGCCGATGATTCCTCGCTTCTGACCTCGTTGTTAGACGTAAAGCGAGATGTTGATGTTCCTTGCTTCTGACCTAGTTGTTAGACGTAAAGCAAGATGAGTCATGCTTCTGACCTAGTTGTTAGACGTAAAGCATGACGCTGTGATTCCTCGCTTCTGACTTAGTTGTTAGACGTAAAACGAGATGATGATATTACTTGCTTCTGACCTAGTTTTTAGACGTAAAGCAAGATGTGACTGACACTGAGCTACCAGCTTAACCACTGTGACATTGAGCTAGTGTAGTACTGTGATGTGCCAACCTAGTGCTGTGATGAGGTATCATTTTTACTGATACATGTTTGATACAGATGATGATAGCATTCTTTCAAGAATGATGATGCTGCTGATGAAGAAAACTTCTGATGACTCGTAAATGTGCTAGACAATTGTTCAAGATGATATTGACGATACTGTCCTCGAGATGCCACCGATGATGCAGACCTCTCTCACCTGATGATGATGAAGAATACCCTTCTTGTTAAGGGGGAGTGTTGAAATAATGTAACTGTGAAGAGCATTCTTATTATTGGATTAAATCCCCATTGTGGATTAATCATTATTATTATTTTGTTATTGGATTAAATCCCCACTGTGGATTAATCATGTCATTATTAATATTATTGCTATTATATTAATCCCCATTGAGGATTAATCATGTCGGTAATTGTATAAGGACCAAATCCCCTTTTGCGGATTGATCATCGGACAATTACAATGTGCAGAATAAGAAGTCGGCCCCAACAGTTATAATGAAAGGGCCATAATTAATAAAAGGTGGGTTTACCCACCTAGAGTGAGAGGTCGGCCCTGCCAGATGGTGACTCTTAACACGTGCCAGATTGATATAAATAAGAGGCTAGCGCCTCACTTCTAACACACACTTCACTTGCTCATTCTCTTATGAGGAAAGCTGCAATTTCAAGTTGGAGAGAGGAGAAGAAGGGTGGCACATCTCTTGAGGAGGACTTTTTCTGTATTGGTTGAGTTATCTCTTGAACATTTTATAATCTATTTATGATAAGGAAGTTTTTGCTGGGTTTTCTTCCCCTAGAGGGTTTCCCAAGATAAATGATGTGTCTCTTGTGGATGTGTATTTCTCAGTGATCTTGTTCTTATTATACTCTTATCTTTATGAAATGCAAAGAACTATAATAATGGCATAAACATTAACATCTTATACCTTCTTCCAACCTCTAATTATGGGTTCATAGATCTATCCTAGTCTTCAAGAGATTTCTAATTACTATAACCACGCCCTCATATCCACATGGAAACTATTATCACTCCAGGAAACTCTTCTAGGTTGTATCTCAGAGATGCCTGGTAACTTAACTAATCTTGCAATGGTTTAATCAAATGGATCAAGATGGAGAAATCACTCAAGCCTCACACAATCTAGACATGTAGGAACATATTCAGATAGGCAAGTATTTCAACCATAGATATTCATAAAGTTTAATAGAATATGAATGTATGGAATATACCTATCATACTGGCAGAAACATATACACAAGGCATATATGAATGGCCAAATAAAATAAGTGAAATACTTGCAGATTATAATTTATGGATGTAATGACAAGTTGACAGTTATCATACATCAGATAAACATAAATAGATGAACATTATATTCCAATACAAGTATAGATAAGAGAGAATATGAAAGTCTGAACAAAGATGGCAAAATAAGCTTATGTTCTGATATATATTCAAAAAAGTCTAAGGAATACAAAAGTATATAGTCCAGTCTCCAAACTCGAACCACCCTTTACAATATGAACTCAACAAGATTATATAGCCTTTAAAACTTAGTTGAGATCCTCAAAATATGGATCTGATAACCACTTCTTCTATCTTTAGTTTGTGAAAGATATCTATCACAAATTCAAATTTGTGAGGTGGCTGGAAAAGATAGAAATTTCTGGAAATATGTTGCTCCAAGATTCACGTATATCCTCCAAATACAAATAGATCTTGGGAAAATGAGAGAGTTTATTGAATATCAACACATTCTTATGAAATACCACCTTTATTTTCTAAAAATACTCTTCCATCTCATCATAATCTGTCCTCAAAGACAATGACTAAAACAAGAAAAACAAAGTCTTTAATTTCTGAAAATATGGTGCTCAAATATTGACCTATATTTCACAAATAAAAATAGATATTGGGAAAATGAGAGAGCTTATTTAATATTATCCCATTCTTATGAAAAAAATCATTCATTTTCAAAAAATACTCTTCCATATGATCAGGATCTGTCTCCCAAGAAGGTGACTAAAATAGGAAAATCCAGATTTCCAAATCTAGTCATATTCCTACATTTTAGGAATTGATCCCTAGAATATTTTTATTCATAAAATGAAGTTCCACCAGCACTCATGGATGATATTTGACAATGTATTTTATCATCTTCTCCTAAATACACTCAACCAACTCGAATTTTGACCTATTGACCAAAATCTGTGCATTTTTACCCAAAAATAGAAAGACCACTTATTCTTCTTGCCTCATCATCTACCTCAAAAGCTGAAAAGGAATGATGTTTTGTATCCCTTTAATTATTATATATCATTAGAAACCACCCTTGAGGCATATGAATAAAAAAATAATCGATCTGAGCAAAAATAAAAGCAATCTGCAATTTTCTGCGCTTTTAGTGGTTAAGGAGACAAAATTTCTAGCATGTAAGCCACTGAAAGCTCTGCTTTCGGTGGCTAAGGGCAGTTGTGAAAGCCTTCCTAAGCCACTGAAAGCTCTGTTTTGAAAATAGCTTTCAAAATTGCAAAAATATGTTTCCTCTCAGCTTCTTGATCTTCAAGGCTGTTCATTTAAGTTCAGGGCTGCTTCAAATAAGTTGCAGAAATCAATGTTGTATCTCTTTAGTGTGTATTTGTTTCAAAACCAAATAACACCTGATTTGATCCAACCTCTTTTGATCATGCTTTCTTTTCTGCAACAACTATGATGAGATATACCTTTGTTTGCAAGAGTAATGATAGTTTTACCACAACCAAATGTACCAAATCTGGCACATGTTCCTTCAAGCACATAAGGAAATAGAGTATCTAAAACACATGGTTCAGTTAACATAGGAATATTAGCTGCAATCTTGACAGAGCCAGGCCAAGGTATATTTTGGATTTAAATGCTAGTTGAATAGGAGCAACTAAATGTGAAATAGAGGATTCAAAGATTAGTTCTAATATTATTGCTTTCAAGATCACGTGAACCTTGTACTACTTGTTGAAACCTCCAAAAAAAGTTCCCCCATAACTTTAGCATAATCACTTTTACAAGATTGAAAGTATTGTAACCATTTCCAAGTTCCTACGCTTTCGGTGGCTAAGATAGCCATGAATTTCACATTTAAGCCACTGAAAGCTAGGCTTTCGATGGCTTAGAAGCCCTTTTGAAAAGGCACCTAGCCACCAAAACCTAAGATTCAAGTTTTTTGAAGGAAAAACCAAATCAAATGTTTTGCAAACTTTATTACAGACTTAGATCTTGTAAAAGTGTGCCTAAAAAAATTTAGAAATGTATTTTTTAATGACCTCCTTCACCTAAAATAAAAAAACTTGATTGTGTTATTTGAGGAGATAACATCTGGCTCTTTCTGGGGATGAAAACCTCCCTGTGAGGTTTCAAGAACCTCAGATCCAATGCGTTTCTTGGAAAAACTCAAACGAAACCTAAACTCTAGTGTTCCATTGGTCATGGAGTCATATGGCCTTTACCATTGGGCATGGAGTCATCTGGCCTTACTAATGATCTCTTCAAACTTGTGGCCTGCTTGTGGCCTACTCTACTTATTCAACAACCAAACAACTAAAAATGATCTAGTTGCTCGTATGAATAGCTTATTCTGCTACCTATTCCACACTAACCCATTGTATTGCTTCGTAATCAAGTAAAAGCATGCTTCCAATGAAGCCATGTAAGAAACAAATTTGTTGACAAAATTCTTGATCTTGACCCCAAACATAAAGGAATGTACATCGAACAGGAAAGTGGTTTGAACAGATGATAAAGCTGACTTTCATCTGACAAAAATATTTTAACATATATGCTGCTCATAATCTCAAGATAATCAACAACGGGATCATAAAAACCACAAAGAAATACCTCTTCTTGCTCCTGTCCCAAATGACTGAAATGTTGTTGCTGGCTGCCTTTATTGATCTCAATGTTGAAAGTAGGTTGCTTGATATCTATCGAAAAAACATGCAAGCTCAACTGCTGATCTGAACCTTTCTGCTCCCCTTCACCATATCCCTGTGACTTAGATTCATCACTCTGATGTAATGGTGTATTACAACGGACAATTTCTGGAAAAAAATAATAAGTATGTTTTGGATCTTCTACATCACTGTCTTGATAATGATCAAATGAAAACTGAGTTTGAAAATATGTATTATGAAGAAATTTTTGATCACCCTCTCCAACAATGAAATCTTTGCAATATGAATCTTCTTTGAACTTTTGAATTTTAGATTCACAACTTTCATCAATCACAACGTGCATACATTGTTGATTATCCTTTTGTTGAAAAGTAGAACTAAGTGAAATTCCAGAAGCAAAAAAATCTCCACAAAACTTAAAATCTTCTTCTTCATCACTATATTTGTCAAAAATGGGAACATCACACTCAAATTGTAATGACAGAGATGAAGATTCATGCATATAATTATCAACAATAGGATCTTGAAAAATATTTGGAAAAATATCACCTCGTTCTTCATCATAATCTGAAACAACATATTCATAAGGAGAAGGAGAATATTCCTGATGCTCTAGCTGGAGATGAGACAATCCTTGAAAATTCATTCCTCATGGTTACTGCAACTTCCCTTGATCTGCAAATCTGGAAACTATAGGCTATCCTCAATATCTACTGCATATTCAAAACTGTTACATGTTGTTCCTTCAATCTGCCCATTGTCTTTTAAATTTTCAAAGAAAACAATATGATCTTTATGAGAATCTAAGACAATAGATGTATTTAGTATAATGTCAAAATCATCTACATTATGATTAATATCCTAAAGATCATGATTATCTTGGTCATAATGAGAGATCTTCTACTGCAGTAAAATCTTCATGAATGTTTAGTTCTTCATTCAATAAATTGAATTCATGACGACATTCAGGATATAGAAGATCAACTGGAAATTTGTCTTTACAAAACACATGAAAAGCAACATGAAAATCTGCCAAAGAGCTAATACTAGCAATAGGAAGAGACCGATACCAATCATGAGCAAATCCCTCTAATGAAAAACTGAAAATATTAATTTGAACATCCTCATGTATAATTTCAAGCTGATGAATAAAGTCATGAAAATCCAACAAGTGTTCAACTGACACTTTCCACTCTTCTCCTCGAAATATGGGAAAGTTATCTTCCCATTCATCTCTACTAGGTACTAGATGAGGGTAACCAGAAATACTTGAGAAATTGAAAAATGAATACCTCTTTTTCATTTCATACCAGTGGAGTCACCAACAGATTTATGAACAATGGAGTTGCCATTGAATCTGTCCTTCATGGAGTCGCCAGATAGATGATTACAACCAATATAATGTCCAGTCTTTGTCTATCATCAAAGGCTGGATCTATGTTCTCTACCAAGGAAGCTGAGCTTCAATCTCCTCTCCCTGGCAATGATGCCAATTTGTTATCACTCCAAGAAACTCTCCTAGGTTTTATATCAGAGATGCCTGGTAACTTAACTAATCTTGCAATGGTTTAATCAAATGGATAAAGATGGAGAACTCACTCAAACCTCACACACTCTAGACATGTAGGAACATATTCAAAGAGACAAGGATTTCAACCACAGATATTCATAAAGTTTAATAGAAGATGAATGTATGGAGAATACCTATCATACTAGCAGAAACATATACACAAGGCATATATGAATGGGCAGATAAAATAAGTGAAATACTTGAAGATTATAATTTATGGATGTAATGACAAGTTGACAGTTATCATACATCATATAAACATAAACAAATGAACATTATATTACAATACAAGTATAGATAAGAGATAATATGAAAGTCTGAACAGAGATGGCAAAAGAAGCTTATGTTCTGATATATATTCAAACAAGTCTAAGGAATACAAAAGTATATAGTCTAGTTTCCAAAGTCGAACCACCCTTTACAATATGAACTCAACATGATTATATAGCCTTTACAACTTATTTAATATCCTCAAAAGATGGATCTGATAACCACTTCTTCTATCTTTAGTTTGTAGAATATATCTATCACAAATTCAAATTTGTGAGGTGGCTGGAAAAGATAGAAATTTCTGGAAATATGTTGCTTCAAGATTCACGTATATCCTCCAAATACAAATATATCTTGGGAAACTGAGAGGGGTTATTGAATATCAGACCATTCTTATGAAATCTGCCTTTAGTTTCTAAAAATACTCTTCCATCTCATCATAATCTGTCCTAAAAGACAATGACTAAAACAATAAAAACATAGTATTTAATTCCTGAAACTATGGTGCCCAAATATTGACCTATATTTCACAAATAAAAATATATCTTGGAAAACTGAGAGAGGTTATTGAATATTAGTATGTTCTTATGAAAAACCTTCTTTAGTTTCAAAAAATACACTTCCATTTGATCAGGATCTGTCTCCCAAGAAGGTGACTAAAACAGAAAAAATCCAGATTTCCAAATCTAGTCATATTCCTACATTTTAGGAATTGATCCCTAGAATATTTCTATCGATCAAATGAAGTGCCACCTTCACTCATGGATGATATTTGATAATTTATTTGATCATCTTCTCCTAAATACAGTCAACCAACTCGAATTTTGACTCTTTGACCAAAATTTGTGCATTTTTACCCAAAAATAGAAAGACCACTTAGTTTTCTTGCCTCATCATCTACCTCAAAAGATGAAAATGAATGATGTTTTGTATCCATTTAATTATTATCTATCATTAGAAACCACCCTCGAGGAATTTGAATCAAAAAATAATCGATTTGAGCAAAAAGAAGAGCAATTTGCAATTTTATGCGCATTTAGTGGCTAAGGAGCCAAAATTTCTAGCCTGTAAGCCACTGAAAGATCTGCTTTCGGTGGCTAAGGGAATCTGTGAAAGCCCGCCTAAGCCACTGAAAGCTATGTTTTGAAAATAGCTTTCAAAATTTCAAAAATATGTTTCCTCTCAGCTTCTTGATCTTCAAGGTTGTTCATTTAAGTTCAGGGCTGCTTCAAATAAGTTGCATAAATAGTGTTGTATCTCTTTAGTATGTATTTGTTTCAAAATCAAATAACACCTGATTTGATCCAACACCTTTTGATCATTCTTTCTTGTCTGCAACAACTATGATGAGATATACCTTTGTTTGCAAGAGTAATGATAGTTTTACCACAACCGAATGTACCAAATATGGCACATGTTCCTTCAAGCACAGAAGGAAATAGAGCATCTAAAACACATGGTTCAGTTAACATCGGAATATCAGCTGCAATCTTGACAGAGCCAGGCCAAGGTATATTTTGGATTTAAATGCTAGTTGAATAGGAGCAACTAAATGTGAAATAGAGGCTTCAAAGATTAGTTCTAATATTATTGCTTTCAACATCACATGAACCTTGTACTGCGTGTTGAAACCTCCAACAAAAGTTCCCCAGTATCTGTAGCAGAATCACTTTTACAAGATTGACAGTACTGTAACCATTTCCAAGTTCTTGCGCTTTCGGTGGCTAATATAGCCCCAAATTTCACATTTAAGCTGCCAAAAGCTAGGCTTTCGATGGCTTAGAAGCCCTTTTGAAAAGGTGCTTAGCCATCGAAACCTGAGATTCAATTTTTTTGAAGGAAAACCCAAATCAAATGTTTTGCAAACTTTATTACAGACTTAGAGCTTGTAAAAGTGAGCCTAAAAAAATTTAGAAATGTATTTTTTAATGACCTCCTTCACCTAAAATAAACAAACTTGACTGTGTTATTTGAGGAGATAACAGAAACCATGAGGATCTTTGTTACAGATGTCAACTAATGTGGAATGTCTTCTACAACAGGGCTAAATATGTTGGCCTCGAAGTGACTACCAAGCCTTTTAGATTCCATAGTTTTCAACACTATCAGTTTCCCAAACCTTACCATTCTCTAGCTTTGCTATGACATAAGGGACACAATACTATCGAGAATTCCCCATCAGAGAATTCCCTTCGGAATGAACTACTTGCCAAACTTATTGAATTTCTGAATGTTTAAATCCCTCAACACTATTGGACTCCCTCCATTGGAATCCACCTTTTGTGAAAACCATCCTAAACGTGATCTTTCGCAAGCCTATGTGAATTGCACCATTGATATGATACAACATATCACTACAAGATATTCCCAAAACATGTTGCCTGTAATTCTTTCGTGAAATCCACTTATTGCAAACCTCATCTTGTGAGAGGTCTTCTAAATAGGCCCTCCCGACCATTGATCTCCATTGGACGATCAATATCAAATATTGACGCTCGATGGTGTAAGTTTTAAACCTGCGAAGTAAAGCAATGCATATATATTCTTAAGCAATACATAAATTAATCAATGGCTCATACACAGAATACACAGAGATCTTTACCGGAAACCCTCAACCGGGAAAACCTTTCTTTTTCATTATATCRAATTTCACCATTCGCCATACAATATATACAATGTTTTTTAGGTATTCCGTAGATACCAAAACCCTAATCCCTTAATCCGGGATTAATTTACAAATCAGCTAAAAATAGCAAAATCCGCTAAAAATAGCAAAAACCGCCCCAAATTTTTTTTTCGGGGCGTTGCCCCGAACCCCGTCGGCCCCAGGCTACCACCCGGCGCCAAACGCTGCGTGTAACCAGGGGGGGGCATACCTGCCCCCCCCTGGGACCCCCCTAGGAAGCGCCCGACGCAACGGCATAGCCCTAGGTGAAGGGATCGCCAGACGCAGTCGTCGTATCTGACGCACCCACACACACACACATGCAAAGAATATAACACATACCCAACATTCTCCCACTTGTTGTTTTCTTTTCATCCAGGGGTCCAGGGGATTATATAGTCAACAATCCAGGGAATCAATGCCCATTGTTACTCTACACCAAGAGAACTTTTCTGTGCTCACAGACTTTGTCAATGAATCTGCAACATTCTTCAAAGTGTCAACCTTTTCCAGCAACACCTTCTTTTCCTCAACCATGTCTCTCACAAAGTGATATT
>ML783379.1:760580-773412 GCA_009831015.1 Picea engelmannii | reverse complement strand
GATCATCTCCAATAATCTGCTGATAGTCTTCAAGGCAATTAGAACAAGGATAGAACACACCTGTGTCTATTCATAGTAGTACACAACTACAATTCAGTGGTTAACTACCACATCAAGTAACACACAAGTACTTGATCAACAACATATAGTTGCGAACAGTGAAACACATTCACCATAGTAGTCCTCATCTACTGTCATATAGTCTTCATAACAAACATTTGAGAGAATCCTTCATAGAAACAATGTTATGATAAAAACTGTATCATCTGGGCCAATCTTTCACTCACGTTTGTGAGATCCGAAAGAATGTCTGCCACCACAGTAGTCTTCATTTGCATAGAAACAATGTTATCATAAAAACTGAATCAACTGGGCCAATCTTTCACTCACGTCTGTGAGATCTGAAAGAGTGTCTGCCCTTAGTATAGCATATCAACAATGATCATCTAGGCCAATCTTTCACTCACATYTGTGAGGTTTGAAAGAATGTCTTCCCTCAACATAGAATATCAATAATAGGCTATCTACCCCATTCTTCTCAACCAAGGAAGAAGGATTGTTTCTGATTTCTGAACCTGGACCATTTCCCACCCTGGGCCATTCTTCCGACACTAAACAAAGTGTAACCTGGAGAGAATGAGTTTTCCCTCGAGGAATGCTTGGACCATTCCTTACCCTGGGCCATTCCTTTGACACTAAACAAAGTGTAACCTAGAGGGAATGAGTCTGCCCTAAGGAATGACTGTCCTGGACTATTCCCCACCCTAGGCCATTCTTTCGACACTAAAAAAAGTGTGACCTGGAGAGAATGAGTCTGCCCTCGAGGAATAACTATCCCTGATTGTTGAGCCTGGACTACTCCCCACCCTGGGCCATTCCTCCGACACCAAACAAGGTGTAGCCTGGAAAGAATGAGTCTTCCCTCGAGGAGTAACTGTCTGAACCATTCCTTACCCTGAGCCATTCCTCCAACACTAAACAAAGTGTAACCTAGAGAGAATGAGTTTGCCCTCGAGGAATGTCTGTCCTGCATCAACCTCCAAAACGGACGATTCTTCGAAACTGCTCACAACTGTGAACTTCGAAAGAATGACTGCCCGACGAGGCATACCATTCTACTTGACCACTACACAAAGTGACTGCCAAGCAGAATGACTGTCCTAGACCACTCCCCATAATGGGAAGTCACTGTCTATGATACATCAACAATCAGTCTGCCTCCCATGTTAACTACAATGGGAAGTCACCGTTCGTTAGAAATCTCAATCCACTTTCCGAACAAGAAAGCATCTGTCCAATCTGGACTATTTCTCAATTACAAAGATAAATGCTCCCTCCTAACTGGAGAGTTATTTAAGTCACAAAAATAAATGTTTGCATACCTTCTTTTAGTTTGGAGAGTCTTCCCTTTCAGTTAATAGAGTTATTTCCACGAGATCTAGCTTGAGTATGCAAGTCCTTTCATCTTGGATAGAGGCTTTACCAAAATGTATGCTTATCTTCTCATCTATGGAGATATGTATTGGAGAAAACATTTTCTTCTTTCTGGACTTCATCATGGGTAGTGTAATGCTTGTAATGTAGTCTGGAACACTGTGAAGGCTTCTTGTAGATCTGAACAATAGAGTATATCATAGTTGGAGAACTGGAACATATCCGTGTGGCACTTCTTCTATCATCATGAGATCTGATCTTTTGAGTAGTCATTTTGATGTTATAGGAAATCTTCACCACACTTCTGCTGTGCACTGGAGGTTCTCCACCAAGTTGTCTTCTTCTTATCTGCATATAGGAGTATCTTTCTGGTATGCCTCAAAGTCTTGAGATTGCTCTGCATGCGCTCTTTACTCAATTTCTTCTGGAGAACATTCTTTGCATTCATCTGATGTAGAATTCTGACTCATGGATGTTGCGGATAATATAATGACTTATATAGAGATAATTCTGGTGTACTGGAACAATCAATCATCATAGTCTTCTCCCTCCATCTGAGAGAACCTCTAGTTCTGGATCTCACAATGCTTTCATTCATAAGTGTTCTGTACACTGTTCTTCATCATGACTTTCAGTTCTTCTACTTGATTGCTTTTAGTGAGTTCATATCAGGCTGGTAATCTTGTGATAGAATGACTGGTTGTTCTGGTTCTTCTTTCTTTCTTGGAATCCTTATGTTCCTCTTCATGTTTTTCTTTTACTTTTGGGTCCATGGAGTTTCTTATAGATTCAATGCTTTAGAGATTCCACTTCTTACCTTCATCATCGGTTCACGGGTTTGGATGGACAACCGGGAATACTTTAAGGCTTCTCTTCGAAAAGGTATTCTTCTGCGGTTGAGTTGAACATGTATTGTCTTTTCATGGCTGCTACCATGGATATATGTATTTCATCATCTTCAATGGATCATAGGATTAGCTCCCTCCTAATCCTTGCTTCATGTATAGGTGCATATAATCTACTCCCTTCGTCTGACTAAGTCCATGCTTTCATCTCCATCCTTATTGTCTTCTATATAATAGAGTCCACACTTCCATCTGCATCCTTATTGTCTTCTGCAATATATAATTGGCTCTCTTGTCTTAACATAGTCCACGCTTCCATTTTAGTTGTCATCATAAGTCTTTCTTCATTTTCCTTTCGATTGTTGACTTCTTTCTGTCTTTACTTTTTCCAAGTATCTTCAAGATTGATTTATGATTTCGGTCTTATCTTGTAATGTCTTCCATATGATTTGTATTTCAACCTCTCATATGTATTATCTAATGATATTCATCCTTGTCTTGTTGTTCTTTCATAGGTATAGTTCTTCTTGGAACACATTATCTTCCAAGAGATAGATATACAAGATATGTACAAAGACGAAGTAAACAAGATATGTACAAGAAAATAAGAAGAGTGTTGTTATCTTTTAGTAGAAGAAGTCTCTTCCATCCTGCTTAGTCTTCTTTGTCAGTTCCTTTTCTTCGACAATCGATGCTTCATGTTTCTTCAACCTTTTATTTATCTCGAGACACTGATTTCTGTAGTGACCGTACTTCTGACAGTTGAAGCATTGTATTTATGAAATGTCTTTCTCTTGATTTGGATTCCTCCTTGAACCAAACTTCCTTTTGTTCTTGAATCTTGCTGTGAAGGCTTGATCATTGTACTTCTTTTGGGGTTTCTCTTTTGCATTGATCCTTGATTCTTCTTGAGCACAACAAGTCCAAAGATCTTCAAATGTCGAGTACTCCTTCCTTGTGTTCATGCTTGCGACAAATGCATCCCATGTCTTGGGAAGACCATTGAGTACTATGTTCACCAATTCCTTTTCTAAAGTGATCTCTTCAATAGCTTGTAGTTGATCTCTTAGCTGGGAGATCCTTACAAAGTATGATGTTATGCTGTCATCATCATTCATCTTCATTTCACGGAGCTCATTCTTCAGACTCATAACTTGTCCAATGTTTCTAACTGAGAAGAGATTTGTTAGGGCATCATACATCTTCTTCAATGATTCAAGATGGGAGATGTAGGGTATCAAGTGGTCTTTTATGGAATCTACTATGATACTCATGGAATTGATGTCAACGTCTTTGAACTTCTCCATAGCTGCAACGTTCTGCGGTTCCTTCTCTTCTCCTTCTTTAAACTTTGGCTTCATGATCTTTCCTTTCACAATATCCAGTACTTTATTCTTGGCAAGGATGAGGTTAATCCTTGTCTTCCACGCTCTGAAGTTAGAATCTCCATCTAACTTGTTCTTAGACTTCATAGAGTTCATCATGGCTTGCTTGACTTGGTCAAACCCTAGATTTGACCAGAAATCCAAACTTCATGTCTTGGCCTTCTGAGAGTACCAGGAGATGCGTTGGGCTAGGGCACACTGATCTATTCAGAGATTAGGTCAATCTCGTCACTTAAGGTGCCTCAACAAGAGGTTTAGGGTTTCTGCAACTGCTTCTGCTGGTAACCCTAGCTGCAGTGATTTTGGAAGCTACTCCTGCTAGTAACCCTAGCGACAGTTCCTCAACGAGCTCAATGTCTAGCGATTATGTTTCCTTCCAGCGTTTTAGGATGACTGAAGGGGTGTGGGCCCATAACCTATTAGAATATAGAAGATGGTGTGCTCGTTTTACCATTGACGATACCCTTGTCACCCAACCATAGGCCGAAGTCTCCCTTCGAGCACCTTAACCTTGACCTGAGAATTCCTCTGGAAGAAAACCCTAGGCTAGATAGCCAAAAAAAGAGTAGCGCATCAATCCCCAAGGATAGCACATCACAAAATACTGATCAGATGTTCCAAAACCTAGCCAAGAGATATCCAAGCCAATACTGAAACTAGCTGCTACTGCAGCTGCAGCTGCAACCCTCCTCCAAACCTGCGCACCAGACTGCAACTGCAGTGCGCACCAACTGGGAAAACTACAGTCCTGAGATGTGACAAATGAGAACTGGTGCCTTGTATTTATAGTAATCCTGCCAGTTTACTGGGGTCGACTTCTCTTTCTGGTTATGTGTCTGTTCATTATATTATTATTAATTCTCGCCGACTTCTTCTCTTGGAGGCTAATAGCCTAATATAAATTTTCTTCTTGAGCCGACAAGGCTTCTAGGGTTATTAGCCAACTCATTAGGGTTTCTCTTGCTTCTCAGAGTCTTTTATTCTCATCAAGTTCACACGTGGGGGTAAATACCTCCCGCAGCTACCATAATATTAACAGGTGGTTGGTGCATTTTTTAAGCCAAAGGGCATGGATAGACATTCGTAGAGACCTTCTTTAGACTTTAAGGTTGTCTTCCATACATCAATTGGTTCGATGGGAACCTGGTGGTAGCCAGACTTCAGGTCAATATTGCTAAATAAAATTCCCCCCTTGAGTTGTTCAAGAAGGTCATCAATCCTGGGAATGGGGTAGCGGTTCTTGACAGTGATTTTGTTTAAGGCTCTATAATCAATGCAGATTTGCCAAGTCCCGTCCTTCTTCTGCACCAGTACAATCGGGCTTCTGCAAGGGGAGGAGATGGGTCTGATGTGCCCCTTTTGAAGAAGCTCTTGGATCTGATGCTTGATTTCTTCATTCTCCATCAATGAGCACCGATACACTGGTCCATTAGGTAGAGGTGCATCGGGGGTCAGATCAATTGGATGCTTGACTTGGTATTGTGTCGGTACCCCTATAGGTGATGAGAAGATGTCTTTGTATTCTTCTATGATCTCGTCCATTTGCTTCTATTACAAAGAGAGGCGTTGTGTAGAGGCCACAGATGTGGAAACAACCTTCTTCTTACTGTGAGCATGGATCACAAAGAAGATGGACTTCTCAGTTTGTGAAATGACCTTACTATATTGCTTAGCAGAGATTAAATAAATAGCAGTAGGTGATGCTACCTCCGAGATCCTGTACAATTGTCTACCCAAAGTAATAATAACACTATGGGGTCGAGACTCATACACAACATGACGCTTCCACAAATATAGTTGTCCTAAAATAACATCACAAACTTCAAGGGGATAAATATCACACAATACCTCATCTTTGAAGGGCTTGATGTCATAGGGAAGATGACATTGTTGGCTGACACAAAGATATCTTCCTTGGCGAATCCATTCGATGGTGTAGGGTTGCAGGTGCGGTGTCATTGGAAAGTCTATCTGCTTGATGACCTCTGTTGAAATCACGTTCTTCTGACTACTGCTATTGACGATGAAATGAAGTGGAGCCCCCTTGACCCACATCTGTGAGTGAAAGAGGAATTCCCCTTCCTCTGGCTCTTCTGGTTCATCTGCTCGGACTTTGGTTGTAGCGATAGTGGCACTGGGTTCAACATCGATAATCCGCTTCCCTCCTTTAGGATTTGACTCAGAATGAGAATCGGCCTTTGACTCAGAAGCCTTCAACTCAGCCATGAGGGACTTCTTGGAGTGACATTCTTTGGTGTTGTGCCAAGGACTTTTATGGTACTCACACGATTTTCTCGTGTCCTTCTTCGTATTCTCATTGCCCTTCTTATGTTGAGGCTTGGACTGGCTTCCCTGAGGGCGACCATCTCAAATTGGTCCCTTGTTATGTGGGTTGGGGCTGCCTTTTCCTTGCTTCAACTGTGAGGGGTTTACAGATCCAGAATCTCACCTTTTCTGCTTAAATTTCTGCTCGATCTTGATAGTGTATCTATAAGCAGTACCCAATGAGGTGATGTCCAGGAAATCCATTTCTGTTTGAATGTATCTATGCAAAAATCCACGGTATTTGAGCACCATATGACGCTCAGAGTATTTGATACCCAATTTGGTGTGTAGGGTATGGAAAATATTGGTGAAATATGGTACTGTCTGGTCCCTTTCTTGATGTAGGGTGGTCAATCTGGTATACTGGTCCTCGTAGCTTCCAACATGGTAGTATTGTTCTTTAATGGCGTCCCAGAAGGAATCCCATGTAGGATCCACCAAAAACATTGTAAATTCCTCCATGGCCCTTTGATCAGAGTAAGTATCCCACTAGTCTTTAACATGGGGATCGACCTCAAGGAGTGCAAAATTCATCTTTTCCCTATCGAAAAAATTATGGACCGAAAAATATCCTTCAAGCAGATTCAACCATTTATCTATAGCATCTGCATCTATCAGTCCTTCAAATAATGGAATATCAAAATTTACTTGTACCTTGAAGGGGGTTGCATGGCCACTTCATGAAGATGTTTCTCTTGTGGGAATTCGTCGAAGGATCTGCACGAAGTTGTCCATAATTTCGTTCCTTTGTCGCGTGAGGGCTTCCTTGAGCAACATTTTAATAGGATCTCCTGCTCCATCATATTTCTTTTCATCCCCCATGGGTTGTTGTCGGGCTCAGCGTGACCGATATTGTAATGGCTCGATTGGTTCAAGTCCCAACTTCTTGTACCCAAATCTTGTCAGGGACATGCACGAAGATAAACAAATGAAGAGCAAACCGGTATGATACCACTGATCCAGATTTAGGAGAGGAATGAACTGATTAAAAGATTGAATACAATAAATACAGAGATATGTAGAATAACACAAATATCCAGTGAACAATATCTTCTATTAAATAATTAAATAGGATGAAACTATAAAACTGCAGAACTGAAACACTTGCTCGAGGTGGTGTCTATCTCTAAGAAGAGATGCAGTTGTTACGCACATCCGTCTAAGAAGAATGGATTACAATGAGGCTATAGAGGCCTTTTTGATATTACCCATGAATTCCAAAACCCTAGACATCCAAAGACCTAACCCTAGAAGGTGAAATGCCAAAAGTCATGTGGGCCCTATGGGTGAGTTGGTGTAATTTGGTACCTCAACGTCCAAGGGTCGTAACTTTTTCATACGACCTCTGTTTTAGGTGGATGATAGCCCATTGGAAAGGTCTTTCAGAGAGATACACATTCCATTGTTAGAGTTTGACTCTATCTATAGTTTGATTGAGGTGAGCCAAAAAAACACAGTTTAGGCCTCCAAAATGACCTTGGAAGTACAACAAGATGTGTTGACATGAAAACATACAAAATAAGCCATTTGGATTAGGTGAGAGGCCACCGGTATCCACTTGGAGGATGTGTGGGGCTTCAGACAACCCCAGAAGTGTAGAACCCATAATTACAAAGCAGTATAGAAGAACGTGTTGAACAAAAACAGACACAAGGAACCAGTTGGAATAAGTGGGTGGCCACCAATATCCACCTGGATCAACATGGGGTGTGATTCAATTCATAATATGTGCATCTGGGTCATGAGATACCATAAGTTCAACTCCTACCTTCCAAGTTCTCCCACGACTACATCAAGGTGCCAAAACAACCCGTGGGAATGGAACATGATCAAAGATATAATTGAAGTCCAGAAAATTTAAACTTCAATAAAAATGTAAAACTCCTCACTTCTCATTGCAAATCCCAAATCCATTTAAGCACATTAAAAATATGATTATCATTAATTTAACTACCTTACAAGTCAACACATTTTCTAAAGATAACTTAGTATCGTGAACATAAATTAAAATTTTGATGACCTATTTTGTCGAGAAAACCTTCAACTACATAAAATTCAAAGAGGAGATACATTTAACAAATTGGCCCTCGTGTTTTTAATAATTTTCAAATAGTTATTTACATTTGTGTGGCTTAATTATATATATAAATGAAAGAACTTTGATTGGCTTAATTATATATATAAATGAAAGAACTTTGATTGGCTTATATGTATATATAGCTGTATGTTTATCCAAAATAATCTATGCACCATTATTGGACTTATACTTTCTTCAATCATCCATAAAATCGGCATCATCCTTATATGCCCCCCTTTTCCTACTTTGTTGACTTTGTCCCTAATGTACCAATAGGTATTCAATTATTAAATAGACATTCAACTATTAAAGAATTTGTAAGTGCAGGGGAATATGAATAGAGGTGATGAGGTAATGATGAAAGATCAAATGGTTCATAAGAAAAGGATCTGATTTGCAATTGAAATATAAAATATAATATATTAAAACACATTTATTTTGATCATCAAATGGTCCATTAAAAAGATATGATTTGCATTTTAAATAAAAAATGAGATATTTAAATTTGTTTTTTCCCTTATTTAAGGATGGCGATGTTGATTAGTAAAGTTAGGTTCAGTGTCTTTCTACCATGTTGTTGGGAGATGAAATGGATTCAACATTGTCCGCTTAAGACGTGGACCTCTATCCTAATAACTTGGTCCATTTCTAACATTGCATTAGAGGCATAAAAAAAATTGGCTAGATGCTTCATCATAGCTTTAAAAACATTATCTATCTTATTTTATAGATTTATTTTTAAAGACATACACCAATATACACATATAACTATTTATTTAAAAATATTATCTATCTTATTTTACAATATGTTTTAGGCATACACCAACATACACATAACCATTTATATATTCTATAAATCATTATAATGTTTCTTCATAAATAACTCTTAAAAAACCACACATAGTTATAATATTATCTCATAAATAATTCCAAAAACACCCCCACACACTTATAACAACTTATATATTCTATATGTCTCCATTGCACCCTTTTTCACTATGTGGCATTGTGTGGATGAGCATATATTTAACTTTTCCCAACCAAAGATTGATTTACATACACACCATTGATGTCATTAACCTACATAAGAATATGACCCATTGATGTTAATGGGGTTTAATGTTAGTGGGATTTCTACTCACATCATTCAGGGGCCCATATTTAAAGCTTTTCTCAACCAAATCTTGTTTTATATACCTATCATGATGTCACTCACCTACATACAAATCTTGTTTAGTGTTAATGGGATTCCAATTGTGGACTCACATCGCCAAAAGATATTATCTACAAATAATGCATTCACTTTTTACAACTAAGAGGCTAGTGCATTCACTTTTTAACAATTTTTTTATAAAATTGTAACATATTTTTATTAATATCTTTTAACTACAATGTTACGATTCTCTTTTCAAATTTATCCATTTTAATGATTATCATACATATATAATCTAATAAGTTGGAATTTAATTCAATTTTTTTTGAATTATTAGTTATTATTGTGTTGGGTGATTGAGTAATACTTTATCTTGATATTTTTAAAATTTCAAGATATTTTTTTAAAATAAATATAAATATATAAATGAATTAAAATGATAAGATAATCTCTAATCATAATCCAAATTCAAAAGAAAAATATTGGTTTTGGCCAAAGACTCTCAATGCTCTAAAAGAATTACAATGAAATAGTATGGTCTCTTAGAACTCATGCATATCTAAAAATATGTTAGAATCCACTAATGCATTGAATAAGTGAATAAACATAGAGAATGTGATACAAGTAGGTGGGAGAATTCTTTTTGAATCTGGATTGATAGGTTACCTTTTTTAGCTGGTGGCTTCGAAGTTTTAATGGCAGAATACTGTTTTAAGCAACTAGTCTTTTTGAGGAGTGGTGGTCTCGTTCGACTGGGGGGTCCTACAAAGGTTGTCCATGATGACATACTCTAGTTTTACTGTATCTAGTAGCTGATTGGCAGTTTTTTGGGAGTAGAGGTGTTTAGGACTGTCGTAGTGCTCAGTGACCTAGCCAGTTATCAATTCGGTTTTATTTTCACATTTATTTGATCTTTTATAGGTAGAATGATTGAACGTCAAGCCTTAATATCCTTAACTACCTCTACTTGTCGTTTATGCTCACGGGATCCAACCCCTCTGTGCACATTGTCTTGTTCTATGAGTTTGGTAGAGTATTGGATTGGTGGCACTTTCTCCGGTATGGCACATGAGGTCAACGACCTCATGGGTGCTATTGACGAGGTTGAGTGGGATCAGGAGGGTCTCTTCAACTCTGTGGATGAGTTATGTAATATCAAAGAAGGTGGTTGTTCATTAAATGAGACGTTACGTCCATCTTCTTAGGCTTTAGTGTCTTCCCCTGCATCTAGTTTACCTATCGATCATTTGCCATTTGCTCCTGGCTACAGTGGGGTTTTGAGTTTGAACCAGTCAATTTTTGGTCTATGTGGCGAGAGGACGCAGAGGCATGGTAGTGTGGGATGGGTTTTTGTGACACAACCAATTTCAGATATCCATAGGGAGAATACTGGTATGCCTTTTGACCATCCAGGGGAGAGTTCGCTACGAGGAAATATGCGCGTTAAGGACTACATACATAAGAAGAGTGTACGAGCTTGGAAACCTAAGAAGGTGCACAGATGTTTGGTGTTTGGGATGGATTTTGGGTTAGAAGAAACCTGCCAAAAATCTTTGTGCGCACTAGTAGGGAGGTTTGCATATAATTCACATCGCATTCTATCCTTTTCGGAGTGGATGCAAAAGACTTGGATGCCTATTATCAGTTATGCGTCAGAGCACTTGACACTACCCTGTGGGTGGTTCGGTATGATTTTTAAGTGTCTAGAGGACGCCGAGCTCATTCTGGGTGGCTTTTGGGATTTTGAGGGTGGTAGCATCATGATGAAGCGATGGAGAACTGGTTTCGATCTTGCTATTGATTACTTCATCTTTCATCATGTTTGGGTCCTGCTACCAGGTCTCGCGCTAAATATTTGGAATAAAAAGGAATTGACGACTATTGGTAACCTATTAGGGAGATTTCTAAAGGTTGATGAAGTTGGACTATAGTCAAAGGATAAGCACATGGCACGAATTCTAGTGGAACTAGATTTACATGTTGGTCTCATGGACACCTTAAAAGTTGAATGGCACGGTCAAGTCACGGTACAAAGATTGGATTACCAAGGACTACCATTTTGGTGCTCAAATTGTAGGAGGACGGGACATCTGCATAAAGACTGTACTCATGGGAACGACGTATCTTTTCCGGAGGTACCTATAGATTCCGATATAAATAATTTTTATATGCTTGAAGAACACCCAATAGAGCTGGGAGGCGGTGAGGCTAGGAGCTACGACTTTGATCTGACTCTGGTAACAGACTCATTTTTAGGTAAGTTGAAGGCCTACTGTCTTGATTTATTTTATAAACTCTCTTTGTGGGAAAGGGATTTCCTGGTCAATTCTTTTCCGTTAGCCTTAGAACCATCTGAAACAAAGGTCTGTATTTTTTTAGAGGACTCTGTATGTAAGGTACGCAATGAAGGTTCTGTTAGTCTACCAAACCTTTTTTCATAGGTTGGTAGCCCAGTCTCCTCTCCTGTTGAACCTTCGTTACCTTCTCCCTTGGATTCTATCATTTCAGACCCTTCGACCTATACTCAACCTGTGACGGATCCAATTCTAGACCAAGTTACTACTACTCCGATTCCAATTCTAAGGGCGACTATAAACACTACTCCCTTACTATCCTATTGGGGATTGGAAGCACAAAATGGTACCTCGGAGGGTGACAAGGAACAAAACCAATCTTCTTTGGATGGAGGACCAGGGAAAAAACTTGAGTGGTCATGGGGTTTGGGTCAAGAGATATCACCGATCAAAACTCGTAGTGCTAGAAAGAAGCAAGGACTTCTTCCTTTGGTTGTTGAACAACATCCTACTACTTTACTAGATTTGGGGGTGCTTAGAGGCATGAAAGCCCTTGTCGGGTCTGAATCATGATCCTCCTCTCCCTGAACATTAGAAGGGTGGGAGCCCCCCTCAAATTTCCGTCCATGCGTAGATTGCTTCACAACACAAAGCCCTGTATTATTTTCCTTCAAGAGACTTTAGTGGTAGAAGAAAAGGCTAGGATGTGTATGAATTCTTTGTGTCCTACATGGATGAACAGTGTTGTTAGCTCTGTTGGGAATTCAGGTGGACTTCTAGTGGCGTGCGACCCGAATATATTTGACTTAAAACCTTACTTGTGTGTTGGTGGGATCTTATTGACATGTTCTTACATCCCCGATAAATAAATTTATGCCTATTAAATGTTTATGGACCGTGCATCGGGCGCAGGTAGTTTTGGGAGCAAGTGGAAGAAAAAGGATTTCTTGCTCAGCCTGATCTTATTTTAGCTGGGGATTTGAACTTCTCTTCGGGTTCTAATGAGGTGTGGGGGGAGTTGGCCTTACTGGATCCTTTGGCAGCCTATTTCAAAGATCTTTTTGCTAAGTATAAGTTGGTTTGTGTTCTACCCATGGAGGTGATGCCTACTTGGCGTAATGGTAGAAGTGCGGCGGATGGGATTCAAAAGAGACTGGATATGTTATATGCTTCTAATTCGATCCTCAATGAATCGTCCAGGTATTGCACTTGGGTGGAATTCCCTTTCATTTCTAACCATGCCTCGATTTTCTTTCAATTAGATTATTGTTATAAGCCAGTTGCATATCCTTTCAAATTTAATCTGAATTTATTGAAAG
>ML783379.1:729707-750401 GCA_009831015.1 Picea engelmannii | reverse complement strand
AATGACAATTTAAAAAAAAATCAATATACACATTAAAAAATCATAATTTTTTTATTAAAAGACAAATATTAAAAAAAAAACTTAAAACAAAACAAAAATAAAAACAAGACTTAAAAACAATTAAAAAAACAAACAAAAAAAAATATTTAAAAATTAAAAAAACAAAAACAAAAAACAAACATTTAAAAAACTTAATTAAGACCTTGTTGATTTTGGGTGTAAGTTTTTGGGCCTATAAGACGATAATGTTCGTTTCTAGAATACTAACATTATTAATAGTTTTGATATAATATTTCATGAATGGTTTATAATTTATAATAGTTATTAACTTAGATTTATTTTAATTTTGGATTTATTAAGTGTCGAGATGGATCAAATATTTCCAGGGTTGGTAGGTGCAGGGGTGAGTCTTCATGATCCCAGGGGGAACAAGATTGTGCACTATGCTAGGGAGATAGGGAAAGTGTTGAACAACCTTACTAAAGAATACTTGTTGTGGCGTTGGTTCGCTAGGAAAACAAGAACTAGAAAAATATTTGTCTTTGGGGACTCAATGATATTATTAGGGCAATGATAACCCAATCTAATCCTGGAGGGATCAAGCTTCAGGGAATTTTTGCACAAATCAAGAAGGTATTGTCTCAGTTTGAAAGGGTTGAGCTCTTATACATTCAAATAGAACTAAATGGTGAAGTGGATGTGTGGGAAAATTTTTCCACATCGTTAAATCCTAGAGTTCTTATGGAAAATGGGAAGTTCTTCCAAGCCACAGTCCCCTAAATTTATTATTGTCTATGGATAGTTTTATAAATCAAATACATCGATTAGTGATCATTAATTCATTTCAACTCCAATGGGCATCCCACGAGGCCACACAAGCTGAGAAGATGATAGTGAGAAAATAAGAGCAAGCGAGTGAGCCCCTACACTCATTTACTCTTGAAGGACTCGCTCATGTATTTTCAATGTGTAGTCATGTGGATGAAAATACATTCTCATGGATTAGGGATGCATATTATGAACCCTCCTATTGAGTGCATCAACCACATTTTTCTCCTTGCCTTTGATATGATTTATAGAAAATTCATACTCACTGAGAAATTCCAACCATCTTACGTGCTTGACATCTAAAGTTGGTTGTTCAAATAAATAATTCATACCACCTTAGTCTATCCCCAATTCCATTTTCCTTCCCATGAGGTAGTGCTTCCATATATTCAATGCATGAATAATGGCTTCCATCTCTAAGTCATGTGTGGCATAGTTCCTTTCATGTTCCTTGAGTTTTCTAGACTCATAACAAATAACATGTTCATTATGGGTAAGGACACCACCAATTCCTTATTTACATGCATCATTTCACACCACAAAGTCTTCACTTGGATCAACAATATTTAGAATTGGTGCACTGGTTAGTAAACCTTCCAAATGAAGAAAAATTTCTTCACATTCTTGAGTCTCTTCAAAATCCACACCCTTCTACTGCAGAGAAGTTACAGGATGTGAAATCTTTGAAAATACATTGATAAATATCTTGTTGTAGTCTACAAGTCACATGAATGACTTGACTTCTGTGACATTCATTAGGGATGGCCACTCTATGATTTCCTTAATATTTTCTGGGTCCACTTCTATGCCCTCTTCTGAAACAATGTGATCCACATAATGGATCTGCTTCTGATAAAATGAGCACTTGCTCAACTTTGCATAAGGTTGATGCTCCCTTAACACCTGAAGCACCATTCTCAAGTGTTGATCATGCTCTTATTTGGAATTAGATTAAATAAGTATGTCATCCATGAAAACCATGACAAACTTATCCAAATATTTTTCTGAAAATTCCATTCATCAAACATATGAATAGAGTTGGTGCATTTGACAACCCAAATGACACCATGAAAAATTCATAGTGACCATACCTTGTCCTAAAATTTGTCTTTATGATATATTCCTCCTTAATCCTTACCTTATGGTAGCCTGACCTAAGGTCAATCTTGGAAAATATTTTGGCATATTTCAGTTGATCAAAAATATCATCTATCCTTGGAAAATGATACTTGTTCTTCAAGGTCACCTTATTCAGCTTCATGAAGTCAATGCACAACTGTAAATTTTCATCATTCTTCTTTACAAAAAGTACTAGGGCACCCCAAGGTGAGACACTTGGTAATATGTACCATTTATTCAACAACTATTCAAGATAAATTTGCAACTTCTTTAGCTCTGGTGCATTCATCATGTAAGGTGTATTGGACACTAGAGCGGCTCCAAGCATTAAGCTAATGGAGAAATGAATATATCTCTTAGGTGGAAAACCTGGTATCTCTCCAAAAACATCCTCAAATTCTCCCAGGACTGCCTAATATTCAATATTTGGAATCTTATCCTCAGCTTCCTCTTCTATGTGAACTGCATAAACATGGAATCCTTTCTTGACACTTCTTTTTAGCTGCCTTGCTAAAATTTCTTTGACTATTATAGCTCTTGGAATGCCCTACACTTGTTGGTTGTGGAGCCTGATTATCTTCCTGATTCATATGATTGTTTCAATCGTGCTTGGAACCCATTCCCTAATGGGGGGGGTGTGGGGGGGATTTCCCCCCCACAAGTGTCGCCAGGGGGATCCATGTGGGGGGAACGACAATTTTTGTATTCCCCCCCTAGCGGTGGATTCGGGGGTAGTGCCCCCGAAGAGAAATATTAGGAAAAAATGCCTTGTAAAATATTGTAATTTCTTAGTCAATCTGGATCGTTCATTATAAGGTCGCATATCTGATGGTAGAAGTTATTTTAGGGTTTTTTCCCCTAGAAGGAAACCCTCTTTTATGAGGGAATTGTATTGTGGTTGTGTATGTGTGTGATTATTGTATTCTGAGAGAGGATACTATGAGAGGAAGAAGAGGAAGTTACAACGGTTGAGTTGTAGGTTGTATCCCTTCATTTTCCTGGATAATAAAAAGGAAGGACCTAGCAATTTATCTAGTGGACATAGGCCACACTGGCTGAACCACATATATCTGTGTATCTATTGTATTGTGTATCTTCTATGTTTTATTTCCGCATTTGTTTTATTTTATTTCTACATTATCATGTTTATCTAACAATTGGTATTAGAGCGAAAGGTAAATTGCAGGAAAAGAGGGTTCCTAGTTTGAGTGGGAGCAATGGCAGAAGATGGAAAGTTCAGGGTCATTAAATTTAACAACCAAAACTACCAGTTATGGAAGATGTGGATGGAAGATTACTTATATCATAAAGATCTATTACTACCATTGGGTAGAATAGAAAAGAAGTCGACGACCATGAAAGATGAAGAATGGGAGGTTCTCGACATAAAGGCACTGGGAACAATACAACTGAGCCTGGCAGTGTCGGTGGCTTTCAATATTTCAAAAGAAAAGACAATGAAGGAGTTGATGGACACATTGGATAAACTATATGAAAAAACCTCAGTGTCTAATAAGGTATTTCTAATAAATCGATTATTTAATATGAAGATGCCAGAGGGTGGGTCTATTGCAGATCATTTATTTGAATTTAATACAGTTACTAATCAACTAAGTTATGTAAAAGTGGACTTTGATGATGAGGTCAGGGCTCTTCTAATCTTGTGCTCATTTCCAGAAATTTAGAATGGCTTGGTCATCATTGTAAGTAACTCTGTCTCTGGTTTAAACACTCTAAAAATTTATGATGTTGTTGGTGTTATCCTTATAGAGGAAATGCGATGGAAAAGAAAATGTGAGACATCAAGTAATGGATTGACGGTGGATAACATGGGAAGACAAAAGGATAGAGGAAAGGGCTTAGGGAACCGTGGGAATTCTAGGAAGGGTAGATCCAAATCCATAATGGGAAAGATAGAGTGTTGGAATTGTGGGAAGAAAGGACATTTGAAGAAAGACTGCAAAGCTCCAAAGAAACAAAGTGTAAGGCCTTCCTATTTCAGGGCCTCAGTAAAATAAAATAAAATAAAATAAATATTTTTTTTATCTCCTAATGAGATAAATGCAACTTAGTTTATGGTTTTCTTTCATGGCTTTATTTATCCCAGGAATAAACTGGTAAACAACATAATAACAACAACATAATAAAATACATACATTGACCTACAGGTTGGTTGATTTAGCCCCTTTTCTGTTTGTTCCTATTCTTCTCAAACTACCTAAACTGGATATTTACCTCCTAGCCAACTAGGAACAACCTGTTTGGCTCCCCAGCTCTAGGAATTCTTATGGTTTCCTAGCCCCTGAGCCCAAAGTTCCTAGCAACAACAGTTTCCCTGTAAAATATCCCCAAAAGAATTTGTTCTTCCAATTTCCTCCTTCTTCCTTCCCTTCTTCCCCAAAATATTTTCCCCAAAAATAAAAGACCCCTCTCCAAGTCCTCTCCCCTCTTCCTTATCCCCCTCTCTAGAATTCATTCCCTTCCTTCAATTCCCCAATTGCCTTATCCCCTCATTAATTCCCCAATAGCCTTATCCCCTCATTAATAACTTCACCTACCTTTTTAATAATAAAATAATAAAAAGACTCATTGCATTTATTTTTATAATTAATTAAATTTAACTTAACAACTATGAGAAATAAATAATCAAATTGGGTTGTTACACAAAGAAATGGACAACATGAGAAAATTCAAGAAGAAAATGTAACATGTGATGTGTTACAAGATGCTTTGATTCTTTCTATAGATAATATTTCTGAGTCCTAGGTAGTAGATTCAGGGGCTTCATTTCATGCCACACCCCATAGGAAACATTTTCTAGATTATGTTCAAGGTGATTTTGGACAGGTTCATTTGGGTGATGACGCACCATGCAAAATTGTTGGAATGGGTAAGGTACAAATAAAGAAAAAAAATGGAAAACAATGGTTGTTGAAAGAGGTAAGACATATTTCACATCTAAGGAAAAATCTAATTTCAACAAGGAAGTTAGCAAGTGAAGGATGTATATCTATATTTACATATCATGCGTGGAAATTCACCAAAGGATCATTGGTGATAGCAAAAGGAGAGAAGGTAGGTACATTGTATTTATGTACTGGTAATACTAATTCTTCTTTCTCTTTAGCTTCTACCAGAGTGTATACAACACTTTGGCATCATATTCTTGGACACATGAGTGATAAGGGGATGCAAATACTTCACAAAAGGAATTTGTTTCCAGATATTAAACAAATTGATTTGGATTTTTTTGTGCATTGTGTTTATGGAAAATAGAAGAGAGTTAGATTTCTCAAAGTTGGAAAAGAAAAGAAGAGTGAAAGGTTAGATATTTTGCATACAGATGTATGGGGAACAACTCAGGTATCATGTCTTGGTGGCTCTCATTATTAAGTTACTATTATTGATGATGCAATTAGAAAATCTTGGGTTTATTGCATTCGACAAAAATCTAATGTTTTTGACACTTTTAAGGAATGAAAAGATTTGGTTGAGAATGAGATAGGAAAAAGGTTTAAGTGTCTCAGATCAGAAAATGGAGGTAAATATTGCAACAAGGAGTTTGATGATTACTATTCATATCATGGGATTCATAGAGAGAAGATAGTTCTAGGAACACTAAAAGAAAATAGTGTGTTAGAAAGGATGAGTAGGACAATCATGGAGCGTGGAAGGAGTATGATATTGCATGTTGGGTTGCCCTTATAGTTTTGGGAAGATGTTGTAGATACTACTATTTACTTGATAAACAAAGGACCTTAAAATTCTTTAGATGGTGGCATTCCAGAGGAGGCATGGACAGGTAAACAGTTAAACTATTTGTTTCTGAAGACTTTGGTTGTGAAGCATTTTTCCATATTTTTTTATCACATATAGTTGTAAGGGGGTGTTTTCCCTAAGGATTTGGCCTTTGGGCAAAGAAAATGTGAGAAATAGGTTCAAAAACCCACCATATGCATTTTATCCAAAGATGAAGGTGGGGGATAGGTGGCAGCAGATCAACATTTTACTGACTCGTTGAGTGAAAAATTCAAAGGGCAGAGTCACGAGGACTCGAGAAATGCGAAGTCACGAAGCGATCTTGGTCATCCATTATAGAAGGATGCGTGGCGTAGGATCAACATGGAGAAAGTCATTTTGGAAAAGCTGAAGTTAGAAATGCCGATAGCCGAGGTCCCGAAATGCCAATAGTTTGAGGTCCCAATGTGCTGATATCCCGAAATGTTGATATTCATCAGGGTCATCCGATCAAAGGGGACACATGGAACCTGATCCAAGAGATCATGATTTCACGACTCAGAGGTTTGAGCATGGAGCATAGTGCGATTTCGCGAAATGTGAAATCGCGACGTGCCTAATATTTGGGCCCACGATCACAGCCCGTGGTCATATGGAAGAAGGGCCATAAAGAAAGGGAAAGTGCCTATCGAGCAACGGGTGGCTGAAACTTGTTCAAGAAAATGATCCTAGCAAATTTGACTGTTGATCCAGATGGGCCATTTTGTGATTTCGAGCATCAAGATATTTGAAGTCAAGGGGAGTGAAAACTCCTGAAATGCGAAATCCCGAAAATTTCATAGGGGATAAGCACTGGTTCATGGCCCGAGGTCTTATGCAGGTAGAGGATCAGAGTTCACATGAGTTGCGCTAAGGGTCGGAATGCCAGGGTTGTCTACTAAAAGGGTCGCTTCATTTTCCAGGTGCTAAGTCGACTCGGCCTCGTTCAGATCTCGATGAAGCAGTAATGGAAGTAGGTGTTGGTAGCTGAAAACTCGGATCAAACCATGAATGAAAAGCATGGAGGAGCCAGTAATGGAAAATAGAGTTGTTAGCCCGTGGTACCCCTACGAGTGGTTTTTTCTGCAAGCCCATACTGATCTGAGATGGCGTCTGACAGAAGAAGATGCAGACACAAAGTTTTGAATGTAATAGCCAGGTCACATCCCTCATGGTGGTGATTTGTTCTGAGTATAAATACTCGGTTTTGATATTTTGTTAGGGTCGATGGTTGAGCTAGGCTCCCATATTGTAAAGTTTTAATGAAGCTCTGGTTCTTCTGGCTATGTATATGTATTTGAGATTTCTTATTTAATGTAAGTCATCTTCTTTTCATATCTCTGTAAACAGTTGTGTTAGAACACTCGGGCATGGAGGATCCAGTCGAGGGTAAATTATGTTTTTGTGATGTAGGTTTGATCACAGTGACATCGCGACCAGTTTTAATCAGTTTATGTGTTGTCTTTTCTCTCCAACGCTGAATGACTCGGGCATGGATGATCCATTCGGGTTGTTGTTATTGAATTGTGATGTATGTTTGATTTCAATTTAGTGATAATTTCATTCAGTTCCTTAAACTCTGAACCAAGAGGATATTGTTTATGATTTTTTCCTCTTTAGGCCGCTAGTAGATTGGATGTCCATAGTAGACCTCTTCACTATCCTCAAGTTCTTACCCCTACTCACCTTTATTAAAACTTACTGACTGAAGTTAGATCAAGACCTCATCTGATTGTGCATACCAGCCCAGTTTTCTGAGTTAAATCGACATAATCCTGAGGCTGCATCCATTATACCACCCTTAAATGTATTCATTGTGACATATAAACTGATGGGTACTGGATTTACCTCTGCCGCAATCCATATGCAACTTCCAGTGCTAACATTTATGGCACCGTTGCTGGGGACAAATTGAAGATTTTCCCTGGGTAGAACGACAAAGCTTATTGATTCTGAAGGTGCATTAGAACTCAGTACATCAAATATTGCAACTGTGCACCTAGCGACTCCACTATTTTAGTGTGGCTTCTTCTGGCTACACCTGGTATCCCCTCAGAGAACACAATGATCAGATATGGTCTTTTATGTTGAACAAAGACCTGACACGCTCATTCCGTGCATCATTCACCTGGTGAATCCATGGTTAACGGATCGATCGATGACTCCATTGGTTCGAGATGGACAAAATCTTGGCTCGAAGGTTTGCTCCTTTTAATTTTTCTATTGTTCATGGTTTTCCTAATGTTGTCCCTACTATGGATGAATGGGGTGATTATTTGCCCATATTTAGAGAACGTAAAGAGGACAACCCTTCTCGACATCTCCATGAGTTTCATGAACTCATGCATTAGTGGGAGATACATCATGAATATGTATTAATGACGATGTTCATGTTCTCTTTGGATGGGGATGCCCATGAGTGGTATAGATCCTTTCCCCCTACTAGCATCTCTTCCCTAGAGCAGTTTCATGCAACTTTTAATAAGCATTGTCAAAGGTATTATTCCTATGAGTTTATCTATCATAACTTTTGTAAGGAATGTGAAGGACATGATCAAGATATGGTCATGTCTAATGAAGGCTGTGAAGATGAGGACTATGAAGAAGAAGAAGATGCTTTGGGAAAAGTAATGGAATTGGTAAAATCTCTCTCTGACAAACCAGAAAGGTTAGAATATGAAGAAAGCGCAGATGATTTTTCAGTCCTTGAAGTGGATGTTCTTGACAACCCTACTGATGATGATAGCGTTGAAGATTTCATAATTGCAGAGGCCTTGCATTCTACTCCTGAAGTGCCTACTGTCCCAAGCTTTGATGATTATTCAAATGAGGAGAAGCTGAGCCCCACATCACAGTTTACTGACCAGAGAAGCAATCGACCTGTATATGACAACTACATATCAAATTTCGAGCTAGATATGCAATATCTCCAAGAACGGACTATAGGGTCGTATCCACTATTCACTAATGAAGAATATTACGAGGAAATCAACCATCCTAAGGAGCAGGTTGAAGAGCAGAGATTTCCCACGATTCCTGTTTATGATGATTATGTATCTGATCCTTGGGAGAGCTATGGAGAAGAAGAGGAGCAACAAAAGGGGTATTTTATCTCCTCTCCAGATCCTATCAATGAGCAACCATTGTCTGAGAGCAGTTAGCCTGCACCAACCTCTCACCATCCTGAGCTTGCCAGATAAATCCAACAATGTGTGAGAAGCAGAGGAGGCTGTCTGTTACAATTTTTTTGGAGTTTTCCTCTCGGCCTATGAGCCTGTGAAGGAATACATAGAATTGTATTTCCTTTATGTTTTGAAGCCGCCCAGCTTCATCGTAACCTCATCATTAGGAGGAAATATGAATAATGTAACTGTTCTGTAGTCATGGTTGTATTTTCTATTGTCAATCATCAACAGAGTGAAGGATCTTCCATTTAGGGAGTTACTTGAATGGCTATGGTGGAAGTTTGATTTCACCTAGCACTATGTAAAAGTCAATTAGTTTAGGGATGTATATAAATAAGCTCCTTGGAGCATGTGTGTTTATTTTCATTTTTACTTTTCGGATTTTATTCCTTAGTAGGGTGTTTTGAGCTTGACTCCATAGCCCAACAAAAGGAGACTGAAACTAAAAAAGGAGATCTTAGAGCCTCGCAAGGAGGACTCTATCCCCCATGGAGCCTAATGTTATCACATATAGTTGTAAGGGGGTATTTTCCTTAAGGATTTGGCCATTGGGTGGAGAAAATGAGAGAAAAGGGGTTTAAAAACCCATCATATGCATTTTATCCAAAGTTGGGGTGTATGAAGGTGGGGGATAGGTGGCAATAGATCAACATTTCACTGACTCGCGGAGCAAAAAATTCAAAGGGAAGAGTCATGAGGACTCGAGAAATGTGAAGTCACGAAGCGATCTGGGTCGTCTGTTACAGAAGGACGTGAGGCGTAGGATCAACATGGATAAAGTTGTTTAAAAAATGCTCAAGTGAGAAATGTCGATAGCTGAGGTCTCGAAATTCCGATAGCCAAGGTCCCAAAATGTCAATGGTTCAAGGTCCCGATGTGTTGATATCCCGAAATGTCAATATTCATCTGGGTCATCTGATCAAAGGGGACGTGTGGCACCTAATCCAAGAGATTGTGATTTCGTGACTTGGAGGTTTAAGCATGGAGTACAACGTGAGTTCAGGAAACACAAAATTGTGACATGCCTGAGAGTTGGGCCCACGATCACAGCCCACACTCATATGGAAGTAGGGCCATAAAGAAAGGGAAAGCACCTATCGAGTAGCAAGTGACTGAAATTTGTTCAAGGAAATGATCCTGGCCGTCAGATTCAAGGCAAATCCAACCATTTATCTAGATGGGTCGTTTCACAATTTCGAGCATTGTGATATTTGAAGTCAAGGGGAGTGAAAACTCCCGAAATGTGAAATCCCAAAGATTTCATAGGGGATAAGAGTTGGGTCATGGCCCGAGGTCTTATGTAGGTAGAGGAGTAGAGTTCACGTGAGTTGTACTAAGGGTTAGAATGCCAGTGTTGGCTACTAAAAGGGTCGCTGCATTTTCTAGGCACCAAGTTGACTCAGCCTCGTTCAGATCCCAATGAAGCAATAATGGAAGTAGGTGTTGGTAGCTGAAAACTCGACTTAGCCAATGAATGAAAAGCATGGAGGATATGACCATGGAAAATAGAGTTGTTAGCCTGTGGTACCCCTGCGAGTGGTTTTTTATACAAGCCCATACTGATCTAAGATCGCATCTGACAGAAGAATATGCAGACGCAAAGTTTTGAATGTAATAGCCAGGTCACATCCCTCATGGTGGCGATTTGATCTGAGTATAAATACTCAGTTTTGATATTTTGTTAAGGTTGATGGTTGAGCTAGGCTCCCGTATTGTAAAGTTTTAATGAAGCTTTGGTTCTTCTAGTTATGTATCTGTATTTGAGACTTCTTGTTTAATGTAAGTCAGCATCTTTTCATATCTCTGTAAACAACTGTGTTAGAACACTCAGGCATGGAGGATCCAGTCGAGGGTAATTATGTTTTTATGATGTAAGTTTGATTGCAGTGACATCGTGACCAATTTTAATCAATTTATATGTTGTCTTTTCCCTCCAATGCTGAATGAATCGGGCATGGATGATCCAATACGGTTGTTGTTATTGAATTGTGATGTATGTTTGATTTTAGTTCAGTGATAATTTCATTCAGTTCCTTAAAAATCTAAACCAAGAGGATATTGTTTCTGATTTTTTCCTCTTTAGGCCGTTGGCAGACCAAATGTCCATAGAATACCTCTTCACTCTCCTCAATTTCTCCCCCCTAATCACCTTTATTACAACTTGCTGATTGAATTTAGATCAAGACCTCATCTTCTTATGCATACCAGCCCAGTTTTCTGAGTTAAAGTGACATAATTCTAAGGTTGTGTCCATTAGACCACCCTTAACTTTATTCATTGTGACATATAAATTGATGGGTACTAGGCTTACCTCTGCCACAATCTAGAGGCAAATTCTAGTGCTAACAATATTGATAAAGAAAATAGAACAAATCTTGAAGAAAAATCCAAGAAGTGTACCTTTATTGGATATGGTGTTAATGATTTTGGTTATCTCTTATTGGATTATGAAAATCACAAAATCATTAGGAGTAGAGATGTCGTATTCAATGAGAAGGTCATGTATAAATATTAGTTGTAGGGAAGGAAACAATAAGAAGAAAGACAATAATACACAGTGCTTGATGATATCACTGAAAACGAAATTCCAAAGGTACAAAAAAATCAAAATGTACAACAATAGGAGCAACAGGTACCTCAAACTCCTGCAAGTGTTGTTAGAAGATATACCAGGTTAAGTAGACCCCCTGAATGATACTCTCCTTCATTGTATTATTTATTGTTGATTGATTCTAGTGAACCAAAATGTTATGAAGAGGAAATGTAGGTAGACACTAAAAGGAAGTGGGAGAAAATAATTAAAGAGGAAATGGAGTCCTTGGTAAATAACCAGACTTAGGACTTGGTTCAGATTCCTGTAGGAAAAAGAGAATTGCAGAATAAATGGGTTTACAAGTTGAAGGAAGAAGATGGAGGAAAAAAGTGGTACAAGGATAGAATTGTTGTAAAGGGGTTTGCACAAAAGAAAGGTATAGATTTTGATGAAATATTTTATCATGTTGTTAATATGACTTCAATTAGGACTATTTTGAGTCTTGTGGGAGTAGGATATTTGCATCTTGAATAGTTATATGTAAAACCAACTTTTCTCCATGAGGATTTGGAGGAAGAGATTTATATGCAACAACCACAAGGGGTATGATGTCAAAGAAAACGAGAATTCGATATGCAGGTTGAATAAGAGCTTGTATGGCCTAAAGAAAGATCCAAGGAAGTGGTATTTGAAGTTTGAAAATTTTATGACCGAACAAGGTTATAGTAGATGTCATTCTGGTCACTGTGTTTATTTTAAAAGGCTAGAAAATGGAAGCTATATTATCTTGCTATTGTATGTAGATGACATGCTTGTTTCAGGGTCTAATATGTAGGATATAAATGTGCTCAAGAAGAAATTATCTGATTCGTTTGTGATGAAGGATTTGTGTGCTGCAAATAAAATCCTTGGTATGAGAATAACAAGAGACAAGAAAAATCGCAAATTTACATTGTCTCAGGGTGAGTACATAGAGAAGGTGTTGGAGAGGTTTAGAATGCAGAATGCAAAACCAGTTAGTACACCTTTGGCCAACCATTTTAGATTAACTAAGGAAACGTGTCCCAAGACATATGAGGATATAGAATACATGTCCAGGGTCCCTTATTCATCAGTAATTAACAGCTTGATGTATGCGATGGTTTGCACAAGATCAGATATTGCACATGTAGTGGGAGTTGTGAGCAGGTATATGAACAATCTAGGTAAAGAACATTGAGAGGCAGTAAAGTGGATTCTTAGGTATTTGAGAGGTACTGCTACTCAAGAATTATGTTTTGGAGCTTCAGATAATGTTCTACAGGGACATGTTGATTCAAATATAGCAGGTGATAAAGATAGCAAGAGGAGCACCACATGATATGTTTTTACTATAGGTGGAAAAACATTAATTTGGATTTAAAAAATGCAAAAGGTTGTTTCACTCTAAAAAAAAGAATCATAGTATGTTGCTGCTACAGAGGCTAGTAAATAGATGATTTGGTTACCGATGTTTATGGTGGAATTGGGAAAGAAGCAAGAGAATAACAGGTTGTAATGCGACAACGAGAGTGCCATTCATATTGAAAATAACTCAGCCTTCCATTCTAATACTAAGAATATAAATCTCAGGTACCATTTCATATAATCCATCTTGGAAGATGGACATTTGAAGTTGGAAAATATATATACTATCTAGAATCCTACAAATGTGTTAAAAAAGGGAGTAACTAGAGAGCCACTAAGTTCCTGCTTAGTTTCAGTTGGTCTTCAAGCATGAAGGTGAAGATGAGAAATTTTCCAGGTCCAAGGTTGATCATAGTCTAGCAGGTACAACACCAGTGGAGTTGTTGTGATCAATCTCCAAGTGGGAGATTGTTGGTTGTGGAGCCTGATTATCTTCCTGATTCAGATGATTGTTTCAGTCGTGCTTGGACCCCATTCCCTAATGAGGGGTTTTGGGGGGTATTTCCCCCCCAAAATTATCACTAGGGGGGTCCAAGGGGGGAGAAGACAATTTTTGTAGCCCCCCCTGGCGGGGAATTAGAGGGAAGCGCCCTCGAAGAGAGATATTGGGAAAAATTTCCTTGTAAAATATTGTAATTTTGTAGTCAATCTGGACCATTAATTATAAGGTCGTAGATCTGATGGTAGAAGTTATTTTAGGGGTTTTTTTCCCTAGAAGGAAACCCTCTTTTATGAGGGAATTGTATTGCGGCTATGTATGTGTGTGATTATTGTATTATGAGAGAGGATATTGTGAGAGGAAGAAGATGAAGTTACATTGGTTTAGTTGTAGGTTGTATCCCTTCATTTTGTTGGATAAGAAAAAGGAGGGACCTGGCAATTTCTCTCGTGGACGTAGCCCACACTAGGTGAACCACGTATATCTGTGTCTCTATTGTATTGTGTATCTTCTGTGTTTTATTTATACATTTGTTTTATTTTATTTTCCCTCAATCCTGTTTATCTAAAAAAACTGATCTCAAGTTCCCTTCTTCATTAAGACAAGTGAATTCCTTGTTGTAATAGTCTAGAACATCATGATGCTTGTCCAACCAATCCATACCAATTAGGAAGTCACAAGAACCTAATTGTTGGCTATGTGTAATATTATTTCAAGGTTGGTCCCATGTAATGTACACTAATATGGGAGAAACCTGGGGGGGATGGGGTCCCCCATGTAAGGGGGTTTGGGGGTGGATCCCCCCCAAAACAAATTTTGGGTGGTTTTTTTGTTCATTTTTTGTGGTGTTTTGGCACATGGTTTTATCCAATGGTTTTCTAGTTTTGGTTAAGGAATTAAGTTTGTTGACTAACCCAGGTCAATGGATTTGGGGTTTGGATGCTACAAGATCCTATATGTATATTGTATTGTAAACAATGAAGTGTATGATGAATATAATATTAGATGTGCGACTCTAAATTGGTTGTTGGTTTTCTTGGTTTGGGTTTATAGGGTAAAAATATTTGTGTAATGTCTATGCACCATTGTATCTTTTATGTTTTTATTAAGAATCTATTATCAGTATTTAATTGTACAAGGTTAAAATCTACATTTGGTATCAAAGCAATTATTGGCTTTAGGGGGGCACATTTGTGGTCAGGGGTTTGGATTGGGTCTATGATAAGCCTTGTTACAGTGGGATATTTGTGGTATTGATTCTTTAGGTAAAAATAAATGGTGAGAAATTCGAAAATAGAGATCAATAAATTTAATGGGAAACGTTTTGAGTTGTGGAAGTTCAATATGGAAGACCTGTTGGTGGAAAAAGATCAGTGGATCATTGTGGATCTAGGTACTGCACCTACACGAATGTCAACAAAAGACTGGAAAAATTTGGATCGAAAGGTGAAGAGAACAATTTGATTATCTCCCAGATTTAGTATTACTAAATGTGTTAGGGGAAGATACCACCAAGGTATTATGGGATAAGTTAGGGACTTTGTATTATTCTAAGTCCTTGGTTAACAAACTGTTCCTATGAAATAAGTTGTATAACCTGAGGATGAAATATGGAGACTTGGTGATAGACAATATGAATGCCTTCAATACAATGGTAATTTAGTTATTATCTATTGATATTAAAATTTCTAACAAAGACAAATGTATAATCTTATTGTTTCTTTACTAGACTCATTGGATAGTTTGGTTGTGGCCATAGGTATTCATAGAACTACTTTGATTTTTGATGATGTGGTCTCATCCTTGTTGTCGAAGGAGATGAGGAAGAAGAACATTGAAGGATAGAGTGCAGATGCATTGTTTACAAGAGGATGCTCCCGTGAAAGAAGTATATATAAGTCATCAAGTAGGAGATATAAATCTAAGGGCAGATATAAATATCCCGAAAATATTGTAAAGATATGCTAGATGTGTGGAAAAAAATGGCACTACAAGAAGCAATGTAGATCCAAAAGTGTTGAGAGAAGGAAGGGATATGATGATGCTCCTTTATAGAAGAAAAAAATCCATGAAAGTAGGAGAGGATGTGTACTTGGATTCTTCAAGCACACATGCAGATCATGAGGCATCGTTGGTTGGATCGGGTGTATCCTTTCATATGAATCCTCATAGGTAGTGGTTCTATGAATATGAAAGGTACGATGGAGATGGTTTTTTCCTAGGTGATGAATCAAAAACCAAAATCATAGGACAAGGAAAAGTCAAGTTGAAGATCATGGATGGAAAGATTAGTACACTCCCTAGTGTTCTGCACATCCCATGTTTGGCCATAAATTTTATTTATGTAATAAAAATGGACAATGTAGGGATAAAAACAATGTTTGAGAAAGAAACCTGCACAATGGTGTTGTTGAAGGGAGTTCGGTTTGGAACTATGTATCAACCGCAGGGAAGCACTACTAGTGTTGGTTGTAATAGTTCCATTGTTCTTGTGATTGGAGCCGAAGAAGAAAAAAATCCTACAGTATCTGGAGAAAAGGCTATGTTGTGGCATAAAATATTGTGGCATATCTACAAGTGGGTTTGTGTTTAACCCATTTGGAGGAGTAATCATTTGGCTGAGTAAAAGACAATATTTAGTGGCACTCTCAACTACAAAATATGGCAGCCACTAATGAAAGAAAGGAATAATTATGGTTACATAGATTGTGTTCATGTATTGGGTTGGTACAACAAGATGTAATGATAGATTGTGACAGGAGGAGTGCAATCTTCCTTGCGAAGAACCCAACTTATCATTCAAAGAAAAAGCATATTGATGTTCAGTATCACTTTGTGAGATACATGGTTGAAGAAAAGAAGGTGTTGTTGATGAAGGTGGACACTTTATATAATGTTTCATATTCATTAAAAAATATATATGAGCACTAAGGAGTCATCTTGGTGTATAGGTTCTATGGGTATTTTTTCCCTGGATTGTTGACTATGTAATCCTGTAATCCCCTGTATCCAAAGAAAAAAACAAGTGGTAGAATGTTTGGTATTTTTTATATTCTTTGAAAAATTGGTCCCATGTACTATAAATTGATATGGGAGAAAGAGGGGGTAGGGGGCGAAGCCCCAAAATTGTTTTTTTGGGGTGGCTTTTTGCATCCATTTTTTGTGGTGTTTCAGCACATGGTTTTCACTGATGGTTTTCTAATTCTGGTTAAGGAATTAGTGTTGTTGACTAATCTAGTTCAATGGATTAGAGGTTTGGTATTGTAAAAAATGAAGTGTATGATGAATATAATATTAGATGTGTGGCTCTAAACAAGTTGTTGGTTTTCTTGGTTTATATTTTCAAGGTAAAAATCTTTGTGTAATGTGTGTGTGTGTGTGTGTGTCTCATTGCATCTTTTCTGTTTTTATTAAAAATATGTTTGCAATAATTAATTGTACAAGGTTAAACTATACACTAATGGTATGGTGTTTAAATATTCCTTGTATTGAGTCCATTCATGTCCATTGGAAAATACTTAAATCACTCATTGATTCTTTTTTTAGCTCATGTAGTTAACCGATCCAACCAATATTTCCCATTCTTTCTTCTTTGCAAATGAAATCTCTAAACCATATTAGGATATATGTAACTACAACTAGATCATGAATCAATTAAAATTTCTAAGGGTGATTGTTAATCTTACCTTCATCTTCAATCATATGAGACTGAAAATCAGCTTGCTTGTTGTCCAAGGCTGCATAAATTCTTGGAATTCTTCTTCCCATGTTCCCCACTGTATCAACCTACCAAATGTTGTGCATGGTCCTCCTTTCTCCTATGTGAGGGAAATATATGTACATGTGATATCCCTCACATCCCCAACATCTAATGGGTTGTTGTCTTGGTCTTTTCCCCAGATTTTATGACATCTTGGACTCATTTTTTGTTATCTATCCTTGAGAATTATTCCTGAGAAAATGTGGTTTAAACCCATTCCTTATCTTCTCCATCTTTTCTTTCTTATTGTAAACCCAAGCTATTAGAAAGGTTGATCCTTTATTTTGATCATAAAGGCACTTGGCTCTCCTTATGGATTCCTCTATTGTCTTGGGCTAATCAAAATGTATCTTATCATTGTATATTGAAGGTACCTCAATCTGAAATATTTGAATCTTGACTTGATCATCCTTGATGAAGTCATCATACCTCAAGAACTTTGGAAATATCCTCTCATACTAATCTATGTTCATGCTACCAAGCTTGAGTTCAAATAATTCCTTTGTCTTGTTGTCATAATAATGATGGGGAAAGTATTTCTTTTGAAAATATTTTTTGAACTACCTCCATGTTATATTCTTCTCATCAATGTGCTTGACTTGCATGAGTTGGTCTCACCACATTGATGCTATTCCTTGTAGTTTGTATATTGTAACTTTGGCTTTTGCATGTGAGGAATAATTTCATAATTGGATGCATTTTCTCATTCCAAACAACCAAGCCTCTGCATCGTCATATTTTTTATGTTCACCATCAAAGGTAGGAGGCTTGATATTCATAATCTCTCCTTATAATACATCTACCCTAGTCCTCCTCTTATGATG
Organism: Picea engelmannii; assembly: GCA_009831015.1. Classification (NCBI taxonomy): domain Eukaryota; kingdom Viridiplantae; phylum Streptophyta; class Pinopsida; order Pinales; family Pinaceae; genus Picea; species Picea engelmannii. The sequence continues at coordinate 732,490 of ML783379.1, read as the reverse complement.
TCTTACAAGAGACATACTTGGGTTGCTTTCTACTCCTAAGAAAACATGTGATCTTGAAACTGAGTGTCTTGGTGAGTGATGTTGATGTCTACTAGCACTTCTAGAGTGCCTAAAACTTAGTTTTCTCTCTCGTAGTATGATATCCTTAATCTTTTTCCTTCCTTGAATCTAGTTCTTTATCTATATTCTTCTACAAATTGTCCAAAATATGCAAAACCTTTGTGTTGATGTTGTTTTTTTTTTTCTCTTGAGCCTTCATAGGATTCTCATTATCATCTTTTTAGATCAACACATCTCTTTTTAGACTCTTTATTATCTCCACCAAATCAATACTTTCTACTCTTCCTTCTCTATTCCCATTGGATTTAGTCTCAGCAGTTCCCAAGATGGCATCCAACATCCTAACTTCATCCTCCTAAGTATCATCTATCTCATTTATATTCATACTGAAATGTTCTTCCTATAACTTTAAATCTTCACAATGTGTATCCAATAAAGCAATTGCTAGATTAGACATAAAAAACAAATATGGAAAATTCACACATCATTTCCAATCCTTGAAGGCAACCATATGCCTTTTTTTTCCTTGTTGAAGAAATATTATACCGATATTTCAAGTTTGAGTAACATATTGATTATTATATTCATTATATTTCCATTGACTATTCATTTTCTCAATTCTAATATTTGAGAAGGGAGTTATGGCTTCCTAAAGTTACAACTTTTCCCCATACTTAGACAAAAAATAAATAAATATCTATCATAGTCTTGCTAACATGGAACCCTGATGATGTAGCATGACACATGTCAGTTGATGTGGAATTTGGGTCCATGTTTCCTATTCCACGACTTCCCTTTCATCTCCTTGGCCACCTGGCCCTGCCCTATCATCCTTTAGATCTCTCTCTGTCTCTCTCAGTCATGGATCACCTCCACCTTTGTCTTTTCCTTCCAATTGGAAAGAAAATGATTGCATTGGAGAGATAGGGTCCCCACTTCTATCCTTCCTCTTCCATGTGGCATCATCCTACGCCTCACAAGATTTGGACGGACATGATTAATCTTTGGGATTATAGTGGTGTGGGCCTTTATCAGGCAAATTGACCCTGAAATATCCAACAAATGGGATTTGATCTGATTGGATGGACCAAATCAAATTCGAGATTAAATATGCATGGGGTTTAAAATACTTCTTAACCCCAAAACATCCAATGATCCATATTGGCATGATCGGATGGCCCCGACCAAATTTAGGATAAAATATGTGCACTCCTTAACCATGCATCTTGCTCCCAAAATATTTGACGACTAAGGATGATCTTATTTGACGACTCTGATTAAATTCAATCTTAAATATTCACACTCCTTAACCATGCTTATTTCTCCCAAATATTTGATGAATGAGGATGATATGATCCAACAGTTCTCATTCTTCTCAGGATAAAATATGCATGACCCATAACAAGGTCTCTTTGTCCCAAATTCACCATGAACTGACACCTTTCCTCTTCTCAGGTCATCCTTTAAATGGAAACTAAATGGTAGCTCCACACGTTCCAGCTAACATCATCAGCCATGGAGAATCCATATGGACCTACTTCTCTCATGCTAATTGATGTGGATTCTTCCTTTATACAGGCCGATGGGGTATCATTACAAAGGTGCCAATGAATGAAAAACAAAAAAGATGATGGACAATTGGCTTAAATCACTGATGACTCATCATACTAAAGTTCCAATAATCACTACACACCACCTCTAATGGATATCAAGATTATGCATAATTGGGTCATCGAGCTAAAGAGCCCATGGACACTAAAATTCCACCATCGATAACTATCAAGTTGATGATGATCAGGGGATCAAATTTTGCTCAAAAGTTCAAAGTGCTCAGAATTGCTTCAAACCGGAAGAGAGCGTAGGCCTCGTCGTTGTGAACCCAACGCAACGTGTAGGCCTCGTCGGGAGTGAGAGATATTGCGATATGTCCATAAAGTCAAACAGGTAAAAAAATGATGCTAACTGCACAGTCTGTACAAGATGACGTGGCAGAGCCGTACGACCATACATGTGGTGACGTGGTAGTTATTTATTGGATGACAGGTGGTCGAATGGGAAGTCAACACGTGGCACTGTTTGGGAAAATGATTGGGTGCCACGTGGCCCAATCGTGGGCTGCCACGTGGCACCCCGATATTTGTTATTGTTGTGTTTGTTAAAATATATTGGAGTCCGTGGGTTTCGACCCCCGGACCTCCCCACCACATAACACTTCCAAAAACTCTGACCAACCATTGGGCTATCGCTTATGCCTTGATAGTATGCGCTCTGGATTATATTTAAAGTCACATGTTTGTGTGGTTTTGGGCCACGACCGGGCTGGGGCTTAGCCCCAGCCCTTGGTCGCACGCTTTCACATATGTGACCATGGTTATATATATTATGGTATGGCATGTTTCAAATATAGTTCAAATGGTTGTGTAACCAAATAACTCCCACCAAATGTCACTTTATTATTTGATATGGGACGAAGCTCCATTTTTAAAGCGCGTGGTCCTATGGACTCATATGCCCCACGGCTTGACGGTTGGGGGTATTAGTTCCGTTAATGGTTCGACGGTTTGCACCATTTTACAGTTGTGCGCATGTGCTAGGTTTGCACGCTTTAAATTGGGTGTGTGCCAGGTTCATTTGAGAAGGGTGCGTTTTGTAGATGTAGAGACAACAAGCTTGAAGGGGGGAACTTCCAGGAGGCCTAACTTCTTCGTTTTTCGACCGATTGA
>ML783379.1:701120-725833 GCA_009831015.1 Picea engelmannii | reverse complement strand
TTTCAAGATTATCGACAAGATTGGTAACAATGCTTTTCGTTTAGATTTGCCTCCTTATATGCAGATGTATGCAGTTGTTAATGTTGATAATTTGAAGTTGTATGAGCCTCCATTGATTGATGATCAAGGAGAGCATGTTCATAATCCTTCCATAGATGATTTTTCTCTAGAGTATCTTACAGAACTGCATGAAGACACCATCCTTGACAGGAGAATGCGAACTTCAAAACGAGGAAATGTGGAGTATCTTCGAGTTGGTCTTAAAGGGATGAATCCAAGCAAGGCCAAGTGGATTGAGGTTGGAAGGGTGAGGGAAATTTACCCTCATCTTCACATAGACTGAAAATAGTCTTTTGGAGGTCCAAAGGCTTCCCAATGGGGAGGTGTGATCAGGGGATCAAATTTTGCTAAAAAATTCAAAGTGCTTAGAATCACTTCAAATTGGACAAAAGTGTAGGCCTCATCGTTGTAAACCCAACGCAACTTGTTTCGTCTCAAACGGACGTCGGGAGCGAGAGATATTGCGATTTGTTCATAAAGTCAAACAGGTAAAAAAATGATGTTGACTGTACAGTCCGTATAGGCTGACTTGGCAGAGTCGTATGACCGTACATGTGGTGACATGGCAGTTATTTATTGGATGACAAGTGGTCGAATGGGAAGTCAACACGTGGCACTGTTTGGGCAAATGATTGGGTGCCATGTGGCCCAATCATGGGCTGCCACGTGGCACCCCGGTATTTGTTATTGTTGTGTTTGTTAAAATATATTGGAGTCCGTGGGGTTCGACCCCTGGACCTCCCCACCACATAACACTTGCACAAACTCTGACCAACCATTGGGCTATCGCTTATGCCTTGATATGTATGCGCTCTAGATTATATTTAAAGTCACATGTTTGTGTGGTTTTGGGCCGCGACCGGGCTGGGGCTTAGCCCCAGCCCTTGGTCGCGCGCTTTCACATATGTGACCACAGTTATATATATTATGGTATGGCGTGTTTCAAATATAGTTCAAACGGTTGTGTAACCAAATAACTCCCACCAAATGTCACTTTATTATTTGATATGGGACGGAGCCCCATTTTTAAAGCGCGTGGTCCTATGGACTCATATGCCCCACGAATTGACAGTTGGGGGTATTAGTTCCATTAACTGTTCGACGGTTTGCACTGTTTTATAGTTGTGCACGTGTGCTAGGTTTTCACACTTTAAATTGTGTGTGTTCCAGGTTCATTTGAGAAGGGTGCGTTTTGTAGATGTAGAGATAGCAAGCTTGAAGGGGGGAACTTCCAGGAGGCCTAACTTCTTCGTTTTTCGACCGATTGAGGTGTCGAAAGAACCCAGCTAGGGGTTTTTGGATGCTCTGAAGCCATTGGAGTAGTCAGTTGGTCATTTTGAGCATTGTAAGGCATGTTTTTGAGAACTTTGAGAAATTAATAATAATGATCCATTGGAAGCTGGACCAGGAGATGTAGCCCAAGAGAGGGGTGAACTCCTTTATCAATTGTTGTTTTTTATGTGCTTATGTTCATTGATTATGCTGTTTTCTATGTGTATTTTGCATGAGTAATCCCTTAATTTATGTGTTACAAAATTGATCCATTTTCTTTAAACACATAACATTTACATTGCAATAATTTCAAGATTTTCAAGTCTTCTTCATTTTTAGATCAGATGAACTGTTGGGTCATTGGGATAAAGTGATGATGGGAACTACAACTCCACCAATGATAAATATTAGGTCTATGAGATGGCATATATCTCAATAAAAATGGATGGTCTACATTCATTGAGATTGTTGATGAAAGTTCAGGATTAACTCCCAATAATCAGTCAAATTCTTTGTTCCCATTCCTTTAATACCGTGGATCCCACCTTTACCAAACTGCCACATGGAATTTAATCATTTACCTACCTTCAATGACGTGTTTCTTAGGCCTCCACTTGGTGCTCAATCATAGGCCATGGGAATGGGTAGTTCCCATCTCTTATATTTTACCTCTAGTGTGCAACTTGCACGTCTACTGGATTGGGCAGTGGAGGATCTCATAGCTCAATGGTCCATATTAAAATCGGGCTTAAATATGCATGTGGGTTAATGAAATTCTTAACCCAAAAATATATGATGGCTTAGGGATGATCCAATATACATCCCTAGAGCATCTTCGAGATTAAATATGCTCTGTCTATAACATGACCACTTAACCCCAAAGGATATAACAATGTGAGGATAATCCAATCTAATAGTTGAGGGTATTTTAAAGATTAAATATGATCGACTGATAATAGGTCTCTACATACCAAATGCACCCTCATATGACACATGTACTACTTTTCACATCCCAAAAATTTCCACCTGGAATTACCATGTCATCCCAAACATCATCTACATGACAATTCCCCAAATTTCCAAAATTTTGAATTTTAAAAATTTCCAGAAATGCCTAAAATTAAAATTTCTTTTCTTGAACACCATGGAATATTTGTGACTTACCTTCTCATGGAATATTTAGGCTCTATGTATTCAACTTGAAATATGCACCAAAAATTTGACACTCGTGCATCAATTTCTCATTGAATTCCACTATAGAATTGAGACTTTTCCCCCAATTGTTCCCAATTCAGCATGACTTCTCTACAATTCCACTATTATGTGATGTATCTATCCCCTGTAGGCTTGGTGTTGAACCTTTGGATCTGATACTACAATGTGATGTACCTAGGACCCAGCATGGGCCATGCCACACAATACCACTCTCATAACACTTCAAACTTCCTCGGATACCATCATAGAATATGCCCAACATGGCTCTCATAGAACTCTATACACATATTCCCTACATATGCTACAATTATGATAGCTAATGAATATCATGCACCCATGCAGATTCATATACATTCATAATTAATCATGTAGGATATTCATGAGTAAGTTGTGCATCATACATATAATTAACACATTGGAAAATAAACACAATTCACACACATTTAAGCATAGCAATGAAATCATAATAATCATGGTGCTTATATTTTAGAGAATCACCAACTAGTTGTATACCTTAGATGTTCCTTCAATTCATAGACACTATTTTTCTATCTTTCAATAGAACGTCACCTAGAAACCAGGGCTATGAATCCACCAGGTAAAAGGAATTCACACAAGAAAACTAAGGTCCAACAACATACAACTCAAGGCAAGGAAAATGGCACCAACTCCAATAGGAGTTCCCCCTCACAACCTCTCATTCCCCATCAACCTATCCCAACCAAGGAATTTTACCCCTTTGTTACTCCACATTCCATCGGTTGTACCACTTCTCTTATAGGGATTCAACAATAAACTGACTAGGAAGTCTCATAGCTATTTGGAACTAGGAACACGAGGTTCCTCTTGGAGAGCTTTAACGAACCCACTAGGTTAGTGCATATGGAAACCTATTCCCAAAAATCCTCCTCTCTAGTGTCATCCCTTCCCAAGGAAACCCAGGGAGAAAAACACAACCAAGCCACCAAGGATTTACAAGGTAAACTGATACAATAGCTCATAGCAACCCATTTCCTCCAGTTCGACTCCCAACAAAGAGTACCTTCCCAATGAGTGACCATCAATCCCAATGAAATAATCCCACCTGAAAATCACTTATCCCCAAGATTGAGTATCCATGCACCTTTCTTGACAAGTGGCACATGAATAACCACGTTCCCCACACTTGGGAACTCATTCCAGCCTTTTTGGACTTAGGATAAAAAAAATACAAGACATAACTTAGGCTTGGTATTTTTAAAAATATGTTATTATATTCCTTAGATTAGCCCCATATCTTAATCCCCTCTCATAATCCTTTATCCCCCTTTCCCTCTCGTGGATTCCTAGACCCCCATACTCTTTTATCCCAGGTCCGCAACGATGATGCATTTTATTAATATATAGAGTGATATTACAATTTACAAAGCTTAGCTCATTGATGACAACATATAGGCTCACCGACCTAATATCAGACAAGAAACTTGGCCTAACATTCATATAAACAAGTCACTATAGCCCCAAACCATATTTGCTCACCAACCTATATGAACAAGTATGCATACATATATCCAATTACCACTTTGGGGCATTATAGTTCAATTTCGTTAAAAATAGCGACCAAAAGGGATGTAGGTACAAAGACCTGAATTTTTTGGCCTTAGATGTAGTGTCGAAACAAATCCAAGGGTTTATATAAATAATAACCATGTTTCTCAAGTTGAGAATAGTTTAGTTGATGTGTCTTCAAATTATGGCTTACAAAGGAAATTGGTCTATGGTTTTCCTCATGGTCCTTTTTCAATAAAATTGTAGAAATAGTCTCCTCTAATGAGTTAGTGTACATGAAAAAATAGTTAGAGTGATATGGACTAAACAAGAAAGGTGAAGAAGCAATGGTTAGCTTAATAGACTCAAAAACATGATGTATAGGAGGGTCCCATTTGAACCTAATGTCATTCATTAGCTGATTTAGAGGTTTGATAATTTGAGCAAAATCACGAATGAAGCATCTTCGGAAATTTATCTTTCCAAAGAAAGATTGTGTCTCTTTCTTATTGGTAGGTAAGGGCAGCCTTTTTATTTCTATCACCCTCTCAGTTTTAACTTTGAAAACCTCTTGAGACACAATGTGACCCAAGAGCTTTCCCTCCATAACACCGAAAATGGTCTTCTTAGGATTTAAGAATATGCCAAACTTACAACACATAATAAGTACTTGCCTAAGGGGATAAAAATGACTACCTCTCTCTTTGGAGAAAATTGTGAGTTCATTGAAGTAGACAAATATAATATTACCCATCAAGCCTTTGAAATAAATGGCCATGGAATGTTGAAAGGTACATCCAACGTTAATCAAACCAAAATGAATCTTGTGATATGCATACATGTCCCAACGAGTAGTGAAGGAGGTTTTGTGACAATCAGAAGGTTTGAGGGCTATTTCATTGTAACCTAAGAATCCATCTAAAAGACATATCATTTGAGCTCCAAAGACTTGTTGGAGGATATCCTCCATAGGTGGGACAAGGTAGTTGTATTTTAAGGACACTTTATTCAAATGTTGAAAATCAACACACGACTGAATATCCCCAGTTTCCATCCTAATTGGAACCAAATTGGATGCCCACTACAAGTAAATAATGGAGTATACGACTCCTATGAATTCCATATTATCTAATTCAACCCTAATTTTTTGTTCTAAAGAAGGATTGTTCTTCCTTTGTTTATGCTTGTAAGGCTTCAATTCAAGGATTATAGGTATGGCATGGAGTATCTACCTCATATTGAAGACATTGAGGTTGTCATAGGACTAGGAAAAAACATCCTTGAACTACGTTAAGAGTTTTTTGAATTGAATGATCTCGACAGGAGAACATTGTGACTCTATATAAACCAATTTTGGATCTTTCTTTGTTCCCATATTTATAGGGGTAGTTTCTTGAACCTTCCTAATAGATTCACTATTAATACTAGGTGCATACATAGAGGCATCATTGGAATCAAACATGGATTCCAACATGGATAAATTAGGGGGAATTTTAACTTTTTTTGATTGAATTATATCCCCAGTTTCCTATTATAACTCATGGAAGATATGAAAGTATTCAAATTACTCCTTGTTCTGAAGGAATCTATAGATTTGTTCATTAGTATCTGTTAGCACAAGGGTAGACCCGGGGTTCAGCTCTAACATCGCACCAACAAGCCCTAACTACTGGTCCTTTCGGCAACACCCGTGAAGCAGATGCAGTCTCACCCGAAGTAGCAATAGGGGGTTGCAGGACACTGCTGGGGTCTAAATTTGTCTAAAAACAACCTTAGTTTAACATTAATTTATCAACCCAAGGATTCATCTTTTATCTCAAGAATATCAACAAATTCTATGCAAATAGCTTGTAGAGGCTAAAATTGTGTAGTTAAAGAAAATCTGAGTTTATCAACAATCAAGTTCCTCAAACATTCATTAAAGTTTCTAGGAATTGAAATCTAATGCTTTGAAATGGAAAGGAACTAATTAATCTATTGAATTCATTTCAACTAAAAGAAGTAATTGAATCTAAATAAAGACTTGCAGAATTGACTATTACTATGAATCAAATTACTGGAAAGAAAAGGCGAATTAATCTATCTATGGAAATAAACAATGACTGTAATCTAATCGAAAGAGACAACAATTGCACTTCTATTTAAAGGAACACCAACTATATCTTAACGAGAAGGAACAAAAAATGTAAACTAATTGAAAGGAACAACAATTGTGAATCTAAGTAAAAGGAACATTGCATATGAAATTATGAGGAATTGTCACGCATCAAACCTCAATAATAGAAACTGGAACAACAATCATTTAATGCTTAAGGAAATGTTTATCTCTTGCTCACAAACGATATAATATCATCAACACACTTATGCATTCATTTAACTAATGTAAAAGAGAATCAAATCACAAAATAGAAATTGAACTGATACAATTACAGGTCAGACATTAGCTCCTTCAGACTGGGCCCTTGGTCCTTAGAAGCACTGCTACTCGAAATTCAGTATGTAGAAATGGTAAAACTGTTCAAAGATTTTATTGATTTCATAGCTGGTACAACATTTACAAAAACTACTAACGCAGATCAATTCTAAGTTCTGAGTTCTTGGGTGCAATTCTTTTATATCCCTTCCAGGATCTATTACCCCTTATATATTACAATAATCTGGGTTAATTAAGCTATCCTGAGGATCGAGAGATCCTCAGGATTGCTTTATTATTATAAATTTACAATATAAGAAACTCAATCATCTTCAAAACTCCCTTGCGCCATAAAGTCCTCAACCTCCAATGGCTTGCACATCTTCAAGATTTCCTTTGCTATCTCGGGTTTGACAATATTTAACCAATCCTGTAAAAAAATAAAAAAATTCCAATTGTATTTTAGGATCTATGTAATCTAATTTCAACAATACTTCTAAAGGGTATATTATTCATTTTCTATCTTATTTGCTCTTAATTAACCGAAAATTCAATCAAGATGATATCATGAAATGTGGGAAAAAGGAAGATATTTATACCTTTTTCATAACCTAACATACCCCCCAACTTACCTTCTTGCATGTCCTCATGCAAGATGAGATCTTACATGTAAAGCAGTAATGCCGTAAGGTGGAAAGGTTGGTTCACCAGGCCTCTTGAATCCATTGCTTCTTTTGAGTTCTCCAAAAGCAACATCCTCCCTTTTCTTGTTAATTTTATAATATTTTTGGTAACTTTCTGGAGGAAACCATATGATAGGGGGATTATATCTACACCCAATCCAAGCAGGTCCTTCCTCTTGGAGCAGTCTAGAATACCTTTCTATTCTGAAGGTAGCTGCAAAGAAATTCCTATACCCAAAGGGTTCCCTACTCTTTACTTCACTGGAGTATGCATCCCATCTCATTTTAGAAGCAGGAAGAGCTTCTTCCTTAAGCTCTCTAAAACGTGTGGTACTTGAACATATAACTTGTAGATGGATAGGGTATAAGCAGTCTATGACCCCCCCTCTTTTCATAAAGTTTTTATGTCGCATAATGGATGGAAAGGACTTTGGAGGCTCTCCTCTGACCCATAGATCTATCCTAGTTTCCCTCTTTATGAAGGTTTTGTGAGCTTTACCCCATCTGACTTGGTTCTGAGTAAATGATAAAAATGCCTGAAATTGTATGTCACCTATGAACGGGCTAGGGTTATCTTTCCTTTCTTCTTCTAGAATGAAATTATGAAAGTATAAATCACTCAGAAGGTATTGTACCTTTTCATCCTTCTCTCTGAAACATGAAATAAACTCAGGCACAATGGAAAATGTAATGGGTTTACTTGCTCTGATGGCCTTCACTCTCAATAACATATGTCGTTCCAACAAGAATAAAGTGTAATTGGTGGCAGGGGCTCTGCAATTGATAGCATTAGAGTAGACATCACATATTTCTTTGATTTGCTCCAAATATTTTTCCAATTGGGTTTGTACCTTCTTTACCTTACCTTGGGCTTTGGTGAGCTCATCATAGGTCTCACTCTCTGTTGCTGTCATGTCCCTCATTTGTTTAACAATCTTTTGATTTTTAGCTGTAGTGACCATCTCATCTTGGTGTTGAGCCAATGCTCATTGGGCTTGTCCCAACTCTTCCTTTAGCTTATCAATGGTGAGACCCTGTGCTTGAGATTGGGATGCCTGGTATTCTTCCATAGCACCCATCTCCTCCTTGGATTGAGTTAATGCTTGTTGGGCTTGTGTAAGCTCTGCTTCTAGTCTGTCCACAATAGCACTCTATTTCTAGGACTGGAGTGCCTGATTCTCTTCCATAGTTAGTAATTCATTTATGTTTTGAATCAGGGTTTGTTGAGACTGCATCAATTCTTCCTCCAATCTCCTGATGGTAGCATTCTGCTCAAGGATTTGGGATGTTTCTTCTAATACTAGGGTATCTGTCTGCACCTGATCATTAATTGTTTCTGTAGATGTCATCATTTCTTGTGTTTATAAGGGAATTAATTCCTCATTTTGAGCTACTGCCTCTTCTTCTACTATTTCTTCAGGGTCTATTTGTAGTGACTACTTCTTTAGGAAGAGGCTTTCTTCCTTGCACTCCGGCCCTTTTGTTTTTCTTTCTTCTATGGGCCTTATCTGCTTGTTCTAGTTGTTTCCTCAATTCCTTAATAATTTCCTTGAGTTTACCCATCTTCTGCTTTAATACTGACCCCTTCTTAGCCTTTTTCTTCAACAATTTGTTTTCTTTTCTTAACTTTCTAATTTTCTTATGGCTCTTGGCTGATTTCTGTTTATGAGAGGTCTCAAGGTCTTCTTCATTCTGGCCAGTAGATGGTTGTTCCTCTGTTCCTTCAAATGTTTTGTTTGTCCAAGAGGGCTTCTCATTTCAAAATGAGGTTCTTCCTATGTTGTGTCCTCTGGGAAAGACATTTCAATATTAGGAAAATCTTTAGCTGGTTTTGAAGAGGAGGCTTGTTCTGGGCATTTTTCTGGATTATTTGTGCCTCTCTCAATTGAGGTTCCTAAGCTTGCCAAAACCTGAGCTATTTCTACCTCATAGCTCTTCAAACATTATTCTGCCAGATGCTCTAATGTTGGTTGGGTGTCTTCCTGATCATTCCTTTGTGAGGTTTGTTATGCTTGCCCAATTTCTTGAACATTTTCCTGTAGAGACTATTTTGTAAAATTCTGAAGTTCTTCAGCCTATTTTTTTGTATCCTGAATTGCTTCAGTCGTTTCCTAAATTTATCTGCTTCTCCTCCTTGTATTAATGATGGATTTAGGGGTAGTCGTTGCTCTCTTCCTCTTTTTCGTTAATGCATGTGTTTGTGAGGTCTGGGCCTCTGTGATTTGGGCAGGGTCTGCCTCAGCTTCAGTTTGAGGGGATGGAATTTCTCTTTGGGTGGTAGTCTCCTCTGCCTGTCTATATTCAATTTTCTGTGGTGGGTCTTCATGGCATAATTCAGGCTGCTCCAGTTTTGGATGTCTATTGGTCTCAATCAGACTATCCAAAGTCATTTGAGTTTGACTCAATGCTTTATTTGTTATCATTTTAACTAATATGTGGTGGATGATAACAATAACATGATCCTTGGAATTTTGTGTTCTTAACGCAACCTCATGTAATATGGAATTCAGAAAGAAAGGTAGATTAAGTACTAACCGTTGTTTTAAGGTTGCCAGTAATTTGAGGTGGCGAGGTTGAATTACGTCGTATCGTCCATCACAGGTGATGTACCACTGAATTACCCTTGCCAGTTCCTTCCATGGTTCCCTGAGGGTACTGGGATTAAGTCCCTTTTCCTTCTTATCCAATTCTTCCCCAGGGTCTGTGAAAGATTCAACATCTTCCTTCAGTGCTGTGTATCTTCCTGTCCACTGAATACCCTTGTTAGGGAGGCCTGTGACCTCTGCTAAGATTTCTGGGGTGAATGAGATTCGTATGCCTCGCACCATAGAGATTTCTTGCATATTTTGAAAGAATTCAAGCGTGACATTCATTTCATATCCTTGCAAATGGTTGAAGTACTCCATCCACCCTAGATGGTGTAGGATTTATCTTGCCTGCTCTGCAACCTGTAGTAATGTTAGCTCCCTATGCACACTTATACCACCCATTTTTGTGAGAAAATGTGAATGAATATTGTTCTTGGTAGCAGACTTGGTTAGACCAGCTTGGAGGAAAAAATTACTGAAAATAGAAGATATCAGAGAACAACAAGTGTTTACAAATGTGGGTATTTATTACAATCATTACTATTTTATCAAGAAGTGTGCCGAGTGTTCACTCCCCTCATTAATGTAGAGGTCGACCTCGACCATCAGTGTAGGGGAATGTAATGAGTGTAGGTATTTCCGGTGAGAGATAATGATTGCACTATCGCCGCCAATGGGGATCAATCATTAATTTTCAAACAACATATTTTAACGGTAATCATTAAATGCTAGTCCTATTTCATGGAAAAAAATTTGAATTTAATATACCTATACTAAAAAAAATTTCTTTAAGGATACATAAGCTGAATAAATTAAATCTGTTCATTTAAAATAATATCCCACATATCATAATGTTGTTACTTTTCCGTTTTATTGAATATAGCCGAAATGATAGCCTGATTATTGAGTGAAGGAAATCTAGAGACACCCAGAAACTTGGCGTTTAAGGTAAACTTCCATACCACAGGCATAGCCACTACTGTCAGCAGGCGTCCATAGCCTTGACAGGTTTTCCTTTTAACCCTTAGATGAGCATGTATCCTTGATAAATATTTGAATCGTGTTTTCCAAAAAGAACACTATCCTGGTTTGGTAGCCAGATGGTGATAATGCCACTCACTAGATTGTAACTTAAGTGAACAAGCCGACTCGTGATGAGACCCCTTGTCCTTTGACAAGAAAATGTCAAAGGCCATTGCCCTAGTGTGATAGCCATAATGGGAATGTCACTTATGTTATTATCCTATGATCATGATAGGTTGGCTTGTGATGAGACCCCCTATTCTTTGTGGAAAATTTTTATTACTTATCTTTATTCCTTTTTTTTTTTTTTTAATATTTGAATTGTCTTTTCCTGAAACACCACTATCCTGGTTTGGTATCTAGATGATGATAATGCCACTCACTAGAGTGTAACTTAAGTGAACAAGCCAACTCGTGATGAGACCTCTTGTCCTTTGACAAAAGAAAATGTCAAAATCCATTGACCTAGTGTGGTAGACATAGTGGTAATGTCACTTAGGTTAGTATCTTATGATCGTGGTTGGCTCGTGATGAGACCCCCTATTCTTTGTGGGAAAAAAAAAATTGTTGTTGTTGTTTTTTTTTTAGAGGTGTATTAAGGGAGGCTCATCTACTCCTTAAGAGTAAGGGATGGCGTAAAGAAGTGTAAGGATGCCAAGTAAAAGTGTGCCTAAGAATCCTTATTATAATACAAAGGAAAGATATCATTCACGTGTATTTGTATGTATAAGGGAAAAAGAAACGAATTATGGTGGTTACAGGTTATGAACAAGGTTTAAGATATTTTGAAGAAATTAATCCAAAAAACAATTTGATAAGGTATGGGAGATAGTCCACAAAATAATGATAGATCATTGTGATGATAATTATAAATAATGCTGGTGAAAATTATTTGGTGAAATTCGTACCCCAAAGGAATGGCTTGGCGTTTTATCAGCAATGTAGGGAAGGAACGAAGAAATGAACAACAGGCGTGCAAAAGGAACAATAAGTGTTCAAAAGGAACAACAAGTGTGCAAAAGGAACAACAAGTGTTCAAAAGGAACAACATGCATGCAAAAGGAACAACAAGTGTTCAAAAGGAACAACAGGCATGCAAAAAGAACAACAAGTGTTCAAAAGGAACAGTAGGCGTGCAAAAGGAACATCAAGTGTTCAAAAGGAACACCAGGTGCGCAAAAGGAATAACAAGTGTTCAAAAGGAACAACAGGCACGAAAAAGGAACAACAAGTGTTCAAAAGGAATAGTAGGCGCGCAAAAGGAACAACAAGTGTTCAAAAGGAATAGCTGGTGCGCAAAAGGAACAAGTGTTCAAAAGGAATAGTAGGCACACAAAAGGAACAACAAGCGTTCAATATTTGTCCGTTTACTGCTGTAAAGGAAACAAATGGTGGATTTTCCATGAAAGACAAGGTCTTTGTGACAAGATAAAGAAAGAGTGAGGAACATCAACGATTGCTTTTTGTGTTCATTATGATTTTCTCAAGTGGATTTCATAATAATAAACAAAAAGGAAACTAATAACACAATAAGTTCTACAAGAAAACTATATACAATATGTACAGTGTCAACAAAATTCATCATTTATGGAGTTGGGGTGGCTGGGTAACATTCCCAACCAGCCAAAATCTGAACGGTAGGATCTTTACTTACTTCCTGGTAGAAGGATTATTTTGAAGGCGGATGATGGTAAAGTCGTAGCCGGTGCCCATTAACCAGAAATGGAGATCCAGAGCCATCGATGGTGCTTAAATTGACCGTGCCATTATCATGGACTTCCTCAATTTCATATGGTCTAAAGATGTCTAAAAACAACCTTAGTATAACATTAATTTATCAACCCGAGGATTCATCTTTTATCTCAAGAATATAAGCAAAGTCTACGTAGATAGCTTGTAGAGGCTAAAATCATGTAGTTAAAGCAAATCTGAGTTGATCAACAATCAAGTTCCTCAAAAATTCATTAAAGATTCTAGGAATTGAAATCTAATGCTGTGAAATGGAAAGGAACTAATTAATCTATTGAATTCATTTTAACTAAAAACAGTAATTAAATCTAAATAAAGACTTGCAGAATTGACTATCACTATGAATCAAA
This sequence comes from Picea engelmannii, assembly GCA_009831015.1. Taxonomy (NCBI): domain Eukaryota; kingdom Viridiplantae; phylum Streptophyta; class Pinopsida; order Pinales; family Pinaceae; genus Picea; species Picea engelmannii. Next base: position 712,953 of record ML783379.1, on the reverse strand, counting down.
TTACTGGAAAGAAAAGGCGAATCACTCTATCTATGGAAAGAAACAACGACTGTAATCTAATCGAAAGAGACAACAATTGTACTTATATTGAAAGGAACAACAACTATATCTTAACGGGAAGGAACAACAAATGTAAACTAATTGAAAGGAACATCAATTGTGAATCTAAGTAAAAGGAACAATGCATATGAAATTATGAGGAACTGTCACACATCAAACCTTAGTAATAGAAACTGGAACAAAAACCATCTAATGGTTAAGGAAATGTATATCTCTTGCACGCAAATGATATAAAATCATCAACACACTTATGCATTCATTTAAATACTGTAAAAGAGAATCGAATCACAAAACATAAATTGAACTGATACAATTAAAGGTCGAACAATAGCTCCTTCAGACTGGGCCCTTGGTCCTTAGAAGCACTGCTACTCGAAACTCAGTATGTAGAAATGGTAAAACTTTTCAAAGCTTTTATTGATTTCATAGTTGGTACAACATTTAGAAAAACTACTAACACAGAGCAATTTTAAGTTATGGATTCTTGGGTGCAATTCTTCTATATCCCTTCCAGGATCTATTACCCCTTATATATTACAATAATCTGGGTAAATTAAGTTATCCTGAGGATCGTGAGATCCTCAGGATTTCTTTACTATTATAAAGTTATAATATAAGAAACTCGATAATCTTCAAAACTTCCTTGCGCCATAAATTCCTCAACCTTCAATAGCTTGCGCATCTTCAAGATTTCCTTTTCTATCACGAGTTTGACAATATTTAACCAATCCTGTAACAAAATCAAACAATTCCAATCATATTTTAGGATCTATGTAATCTAATTTCAACAATAACACTATTCATAACCTAACAGACACAAATATCTACAACCAAAGGAAATATAAAGTGGATCCACTATAACAACAACACACATCAACCTAGTTATTCTTACCAAGCATTATCCTACCTGCGTAGTTATGTCTCATATCTAACACAATAATGCATCTACATAATATTGAAAGGTAAAAGAACAAGATCTTACAATACATGCTTCCTTACCTCACAATACTCCTCTCTTAGAAATAACAACCATCACTCATCATACATCATGTAACTCTCCAACAAACCCATACAAGGTTCTATTAACCTTTATTTATACATTACAATAGCTCACCGATAGCCTTAGGCCAAAACCTAGGTGTCAAAACCATAGATACCAAAACCCTAGGTGTCTAAAACCCTAGGTCACTTGACCCATGTTTTTAGGGCTTCGCCAGCCTATCTTTTCTTCCTTCCCATGAGGTTCTCCAAAGCATCCAACGATGGATTTTTTCTCTTGTTGAGTTGTCCATGATCCACCTTCCTTGCTTATTTTTATTCCTTGATCTCCTCGTCCAATGACTTGCTCTCTCAGACTTTTCTCCATCATTTCTTCTTCTTTAACCACTTCGACCTAATCTCAGTCAACCTTCCTTCCATACAGTTCATGTTTTTCCTTTTCTCCCTTAATATTCACTTCCTTCCATAACCAAGGGCCAACAAGCCCCCAACACTCACCTGTGACTTGTCCCAAGGCACTTTGATCTGAATATTCTATTTTAATTTGACTTCATACTACGTAGGGTAGCCTATGATTTCTAATCTATCCTCCCCCAATGTGTGCAAAATTTATTTTCCGTGGTTGGTACCCAGTTTCAACTGCACCTGGTACCTAGACCTTTCTCCTTCTATTTTTATCGAGAGTTGCGAGGCAACTGGTTGTCATAGTACAATTTCAACTGGCTCCCATTCACCAAACCTTCCTTCCATTCCCCATTCAAAGTCTTCAGCTGGGAAACTCCTCCTTCTGTGACACAGATGACCTCGTATGGCCCCAACTAATGTGTTCTGAACTTCCTTGGATGCTTCGTGAACTTGTTGTCATATACTAATACCAGATCTCCTTGCTTGAATGATTTTTTCTTGATATGCCTGTCATGGTAGGTCTTTTCTCATTCCTTTTGAACCCACTGATTAAATCCTGCAATGAATCTGTCTTCTTCTAGTTCAACCAACTGCACGAGCCTCTATTGAACAACACCAGTGTCATCTATATCTATGAACACTACAATTTTCAGGATAGGAACTAAGTATTCCATGGACACAACTTCTAGGCCATAAACCAACTTAAAGGGAGTCTGCATTGTTAACTTCTTGCAAGTGGTTCTATAGGCCCATAATATGGTTGGTACTCTCAAATCCTAGTCATCTCTGTTTACACCACAAATCTTCGTCAACGTAGTCTCCAAGATCTTATTGAATGCTTCAACTGTACTATTTTCTTGTGGGTGATATGGGGTGCTCTTTTGGTGATGAACTTCAAATTCCTGAGTCAAGGCTTCAATAGTCTTATTAATAAAATGTGTACCTTGATCACTCATGAGTATCTTTGGGCATCCAAACTTGGTTATGATATCATCAAATATGAAATGCATAGTTGTAGTTTTATTATAGTCCTTAACTGCTCTTTCTTCTGCCCATCATGTCAAATACTCTATCACAGTGATTATGTATCTAGTTCTTGTGCGCTTCCCTAGTGGGTTGATAGGTCCCACGAATTCAATGGCCAATTTATCAAAGGCCTATAAGGTTAGCTAGGGTGCTAAAGGAATCTCATATCTTCTAGAAGGTTTCCCAACTCTTTGGCATACATCGCAGGCTTTGTAGTAGTCTTTAGCATCTCTTTGTAAAGTAGTCCACCAGAGGCCAACTCGCAGAACCTTGTGTGTTGTTTCTTTTCTTGCGTAGTGTCCTATGCGATGCCTTCGTGTTCTTCTGCCATAATCAATAGTATTTCTTATTCCATAAAACATCTCCTCAGGATCTCATCATGTCCCATCTTATATAGTTGTCCAACTATAAGCGAAAAATCTGCAGCACGCACTACTAGTTGTTTCTTCTGAATGATTGTGTATTCACGAGGTGTTATTCCTATTGACAGAAACCAGACTATCTCTGTGAAGTGATCATCAATATTTATAATGGCCAACAACTGTGCATCTAGCAGTGTATGCTCCAAACTAGTAGGTTCCTCTCCATGTTCCAACCTAGACAAGTGGTTAGGTTCCTTGTTCATCCTTCCTGGTTTTACCACAATCTCAAAATCATATTTCTGAAGAAGCAAAAGTGATCTGCATATCCTTCCCCCCAACACTAGCTTGTTGACTAGGTATTTCAATGTGGAGTGATCAATGAACATCTTAAAGTGTCCTCCTAACAGGTAGTGATGAAACGTCTGCAACGCATACACCATGGCTAACCCTTCTCTCTCAGTGGTGGTGTAATTGATTTTAGCTGTATATAGTTTCATCGTAGAAAAGGATAACAGGTGGTCAATGTCTCCTTCTCCCAGTTGTGCTAACATTACTCCTAATGCAATAGAGGATGAATCAACATGCACATGAAATTCCTTACTCCAATTTGGGAAAACCAGAATAGGCACAGTAACCATTTTTTGTTTCAGTGCATCGAAGCTTTGTTGGCATTCTTCTGTCCATTGAAACTAAAAATATTTCTTCAAAAGCTTCTCCATGGGTGTTTTGATCTATGTGTAGCCTTTAATGAAATTACTGTAGTATCCAATATGTCCTAGCACAATGCATAACTGTTTGACTGAAGTAGGAGGGGGTAGATCGACAATAATGAGAATCTTAGATGGATCTACTAGAAATCCCTTATTACAAACAATATGGCCTAGCAACACTCCAAAGGGTGAAAAGAAGATGCACTTCTTCATGTTCAGGGAAATCTGGCATTGCTTGCACTTATCCAACATTAGTATTAAACATTCAATATGATTTTGCAATAAGCTAAAAAAGGTTCAGTCATCAAAATAGGCTTCCAGAAATTTATGTAAAAACTCTTTGAATGCTTCGACCACCACCCTAGAAAAGATAGCTAGTGCATTCTTCAATCCAAAAGGAATCACTGTTTATTGGTAGGATCCCCATTCTGTTGCAAATGTGGTTTTGTGGTGATCTTCCTTGGAAATCCCGATCTGGTGATAACCTGAAAATCCAGTGGTGAAGGAGTAGACTTCCTGTCCTCCTACATTATCTAACACTTCGTCAGTAAATGATGTAGGGAATGGGTCATGCAAACAAGCATCATTCATATTTCTGAGATCTACACATATTTCGATCTCTCCTATTTTGTTATCCTGAACCATAAGAGGGCTAATCCACTCTGATTCTTAAATAGGTTCTATGATTCCTGCTTCCAGCATTATGTCTAATTCAATATTCACTTTCTCCTTGTATTTAGGGTTCAATATGTAGGGTCTTTTCCCAAATGGCCTTGCATCTAGTTTCAAGGGGATCCTCATCTCTCCCATGGGTCCTTTAATTCCCTTCATATTAGTGAACTTGGTTGGAAACAATTCCTGATATTCATGTAGTAACTCTGTGATCTTATCAATAGTGGAATCATCCTAGTAATCTCCAACATTAGCAAGCTTAGGTTCTTGTTCCATTCCAATGTTGAATTTATTGATTTTAATTTCCTATCCAATAAAGGGTATCTCAAATCCTGGTCCTTCGACGTCTCTCTTTCCTTCTGTTTCTGTGATGTTCACCTTCTTAGGATCGTCGTCTTCATCGGCATTGATATTGTAACATCCTTGCAATTTCTAAAGAGGTGCAATCCATTCATCCTATTCTTGCTCCACAGGGAGGCTAGGTGCTTCCTCAAATACTTTATGTCTTACAACCTATAATGCTTGATCTACCAGAGGGTGTTGAATTTCAAATAAAAATGTAGCTACAAAATTCTGGGTCATACCTTGCCAATATGCAATGATGAGGTGCAGTTCTGCTTGCAGATACCAGTTGATAGGCATTGTGTCCAGAGTGTTAATAAATTTATGCATCCACTTCTCTTGAGGAGTGTTGTTCCAGGCCTCCTCACAACCTCACACATGGTCTTTCAGACAACTTTGACCTGTGCACCTAACATCGCATCCTTCAACTTGTTTTGAAAATCATGTTGTCATCAAAGTGCGACATTGTATCCAGTCCACAATGTTCCTTTTATGTGTTCCCCACTATCTTGTTGGAGTAGATTTCAAATCCTCATCCAGTGCCAACCGTCTCTATTGTACTGGTACAATTTCTTCAAATTCCAGTAAGAAAGTTTCTAAGTGATTCAAACCATCAAATGTGGGTAAATTACTTACTGTTGTGTCGATCCAGTGAACTTCTCTAGTCAGTTTAGCACATCTTTGTGTAGATACTTCATACATTTTATTCTGCCAGTTTTCCAGTGCTTCTTCTGAGTCTGATGAACATGCGTTGTCACTTCGCCAGCTTAAATTCCCATCTACTGTAGGATTAATGTAATCATGTTGTCTTGCCGTCAATTTGTATATATTCTCCAACTCATATGCGCGATATTCTTCTCTGATGGGCTTCGTGTATCTGCGAACTTCATCAGGATCCAAAGGTGCAATGACCCTAAGGTCATCACCTTCAAATGTCATTCTTATTTTCTTCAAATCAACAACAATAGAATTGTTGAAATCCCAATCAATTCTTAATAGCGTGGGATAACGACAACTATCATCAACTATATCAATCACCTCGAAGTCCACAAATGTTCTGACCCCATTGATGTCGACAGGGACATGTTTCAATATTTTGAAGGGGCTCACAGCTTGTTGATTGGCCATCCTGAGCCTGATAGGGGAATAAATCAACTTAGGTTTTCCCATCAGTGCCCAGGTCTTCTTCTTCATGACATTGACCTCCAACCCTAAGTCAAGGACCACATATTCTATATCATAATCTTCGATCTGAGCACTAAGATGTAGCTCCTTATTTGTCCTTCTCTTTTTGGATACTTGATGTACTTATTTACTAAGGGATCTACCTTTCCCAGTTCATACTGTCTGATCAATTTTTGTATCTCTTTTACAGTGCTTTAATCCTTTATCAAATTAATGCAAGTGCATAAAAATTCCATAATCTTACTTACCTATTTTCCTTCTCTAGGTGAAGCAGACCGATCAAATGGCAGAGGCATTCCACGTTCTCTTACTTCTGGTCAAGCCTTTGATGAAGAAGCCTATTCTCTCCCAAATTTGTATCTTTCTTCCTCAAATATTTGTTTCTCTTTCTTTGGATCAAACTCTTGTGTCTTCTCTGCATCTTTTCTGACTCCTCATTGTTCTGTAGTCTTCCCTAGAGTCACCCTATCTTCTCCTGTAGCAACTCCTCCTCTAGTGATTACAACGACTTTGGGATCTGCTCTGCGAGGTTTTTTTGTGATTAGTTGTACTTGTTGTTTTCATCCTCGTCATTCTTGAAGTTTGGCTAATAGCACAGGGCAATATTCTATGACATTTTCAAATGAGTTGCAGTAACTACAAGTGGTACAAGGGTTTTGAAAGTCCCTTGCCAAATGAAATGGTTGTGTGCAGTTATAACAAATGATCTGGCCTTGACCTTGACCCATACCTCCTCCTTGTCCTCATCCTCTGAATCCACCACGAGGTTTGAAGTTTCCTCTTCCTGGGGAATTATATTGCATAGTGTTCCCTTCTTGCTGTACTTTGCCTTGAATTTTGTATATATCCCTTGAACTTTCATGCATGAGGTCATAGGACCTAAAATCCCTATAATCATGACCTACTGACTTACAAAGTGTGTAATACAGATTTGTAGGTGTCTGTTGGCATAGGGGCAGACCTAGGGTTCAATGCTCAAGAGCGCACCAACAAATCCCTAACTACTGACCCTTTTAGCAACACCTGCGAAGCATATGAAGTCTCACCCGAGGTAGAGGCAGGGGTGGTTGCAAGACTCGGGTGTCTACAACCTTAGCTGAGACACAACTTGTGATTCTATCCTTATAGTGCACTTATCATTGATTATTCATCAATATTCAACCCTTCTTGTACTTGACAGATAGCACAAAGCATCGCAACATTCACTTAGATATAAGATATTTAAGAACTTAGAAATAGTAAAATAGATCAGATCCAGTAGATCAACACTAAGCATATTCATACACATCAGATCTAACATTCATACACATCTAGGAAGCACAAAGCCTAAGTATATCTATCTAAATATATCAAAGCACTTAGCAATGGAAGAGATAAACGCATCAAATCAAAGCACAAAGAATAATACACAGATTTACGTGGTTCACCCCCTCCCTGGGGCTACGCCCACCAACTCTTCTTCTTTATTAGTGTCTTCAATCAGTTACAACACAAAGCCACTCAAAACCCTTACTTCACACAGGACAAAAGATCTGTGCAATTTGCTAGATCCTTCTTCCTTGTACTTCATCACAAAGCCTTCTACAACCTCTTACAACAACTTGCACTTAGATCTGCAAGCCTCTTACAATCATGCACGGAGCATTTACAATCCACATCCGATCACATAGATATAACTACTAGCACTAAGCCATCGACCATTCTTACATTACCTAAGTATATATTTATACATTACAAAAGTGGGCCTAAACGTGGGTAAGCCCACAGGCTGACATCCCCTTCCCATTACATTAACCCAAAACCCTAAAAGAGGCCCAAAAGTGGACCGATATCTCATAATATCTACTTTTCTTGGCACTCCTTCTTTGACTAGCTGTCGAAGTCCTAAAATAGGTCAAAATGACCAAGGTTATCCCAAAACTTGGTCAAGGGCCAACATGCCCCCAACACTCACTTGTGACTTGTCCTGAGTCACTCTGGTCTACACAATTTTGCTTCGAAAGCCTTGATCTTGGCTCGAGCTGCTTTGACTTGCTGCTTCGCTATGGCCTCCTGTTGGGTGAATGATAGGATCACTGTGTCATTTACTGGTCCTTCCAAGTGTTGTTCTACAATGATGATGACTTACTCAAGCTCTGCTCCCTAGATTTTGATCTCGGAAAATAACATGCATGCCTTGTCTTGCACCGATTGGATTCGCTGAGTGATTTCCATCACTTTTCTCTGGATCATATGTATATTCTATTGAGTTGTGTATTGTTCATGAGATATTTTCATTCTATCCACTGCATATAGGGCCTTCAGCTATGCCTGTAATGTATTCACATGCTTCTTTGCTTCTTGGAGTTGCGACTCCAACGCCTGTAACTCTAGATTCTCTATAAGGTTCTCATAAGTTTGGGTGCTCTGGTTACTGAGCTGCTTACACTCCAAGGAAAGAGATTTCAATCATTCAACTGCATTGCGAGCAGTTGCATCTCGTTGATCTCTTATCTCCTGAGGGATCTCGGGCACAACGCAGAGTTCTAGATCGATGATGCACTGCTGAAGCTTTTGTATAACTTATTCAAGCTATGCCACCTGTTGTGGAACTTTCTCTTCAACCTGTACTTCAATAACAGTCATAGAGTGGAGTGCTCTATTGATTAGTTCCTTGTCTTCAAGATGCTCTACAAGAAACTGTTCCTTGCTGTACTATAGATCTGCTTTCTCTTTGTCCCACTATACTTGAAGCACAAATTTTTCTCATTCGGTATCACTGTGCTGCTCGACAAGTATTCCCTGTACCTATATCAAATCCTGGGTGGCTTTTGTTGTTTCTTCTTGAGCTTATCGAAAGCGAGCTTCGACCATATCAACAATCCGGTGAAGTTGAGCTAGCTCATCTCCTGGTTCTAATGTCCCTGCTGTCAGAGGCATAGTGGGGACTGCGTGGCTAGACTGGAGTGCCTTCTATACTCCTTGGAGTTCAATCTCTATATGGTTATACATCTTCTCCTGCTTCTCTATTATCTCCTTTGAAACATCATTTACCATTGCAACGATGAAATCAAAGTCATCCAATGTGAGGGTAGTTCGCATCTTGGTTACAAGGGTTCTAGGTTTCATTCGGGAGGAAGATTTCAAAGGTGAGACCTTCCTTTTCTTCGACGAGTCTTCTTCATCCCTAGGAGGTGGTACTTTTCCTTTATATTGTTCAATTTCTGTGCCTTCTATCTCTTCATCATCACCTCCTTTGTCTGGGGTGATAGAGGTAGTCCTTATAGATGCACTGTCTACTTCGTGAACCTCTTCATGATTCTTCATTTTGCTTGGTCATGGTGTATCCAGTATAGTCTCTGGGCTATTAATATCGGAAAACTATGTGGGGTTCGCTGGAATGAGAAGGTTAGTTGACCAATCCTTGGTAATCTCTTCGATGTCTTCCTCGGTCAACTTGTAATAAGACTGCAACTATTGCTTGTGTTCATTAGCTCGCGCTGTTATATAAATGAAGTGGTGATCCGCGCTAAACTTCATTAAGGGTGTGAATCTATGAAGAATGTTTGGGGTAATGCGAGGCATAGCCTAGATGGCGATCTTCAGATGGTTGTAGTATACGTGGAAGACAACATTCGAATGCCATTGCTTGCTCATATTGGTCGAGTATAATAGGGTACTGAACCTCGCAGCCAAAGGTTCAAATGGCTCGGTCTCTGGGAAAGTGGCACCTTCCGACATCTCCCATGCTATGAAGGTGATCAGTATGAGAATCCAACTAAAATGGAACTCATACCCTTGGTCTTGCGTTTCCTTGCAATCCATTTCGAGCTGATTCACCAATTACTTCGCCCAATTCATTTGAATTCCTTCTGTGCACTTCCCTGCGAGATCATCTACGAATCCAGTTACTTGGGTGGGCCAGTTCTTGTGAAATAGCTTGCCTATGATCAACTAAAAGGCAAGGCGCACTGCATCGCTCTGAATAGAGGCTACCTTGTAGCCTCGCGTGCCCTTCTCGACATTGCCATAGGTTTCTTTGATCTTCACTGCTAGCGTTCTGTCTGTGGTCTTTCCAGGATAAAACTACTGTGGGTCAAGGCCCTGCATGCTGAGTCCTATGATACGGTTAATCAAGGTCAGATCCACTATGACACAATGGTTCAACCACAATTAGCCTTTGTGATAGCAAGACAAAAGCAACTTTACGCACACATTCACCTCCTTGTGCCTGCCAAAGTGTGGGATCTTCATGACATTCAACAATGTTGATTGTGCGAGGTTCTAGGTCCAAGACTATGGGATGATATTCAAGTTCTTTCCCTTCATCTTAGTTAGATACTTGTGTGGGGTGAGCATATTGTAGACTCTCCTATCATCGAGGTTGAAGTCGCTAAACTTCAACGCCGCGAGCTTGTCCTGATCGGCACGAACTATGTGCACCCATTTCGGTAGGTACATAGTTATCATATCATACTCAAATTATTGGGGCACACTATCATGGTTGATTTCACCACGTAGAGGGGGTAGGTAAGAAGGAAAAATGATCAGAATCAATTTATCATTCGCGAGATCATCCTTATGCTTCGTTCGCTTCTCATCGACATGTCGGGATGGTTTGGCTCGAGCAGTGGATGGAGAAGTTGCTACTCCTCTTGTTGATGATGCTTGGACTCTGGTGGACATTCCTCTTTTCGACATGACTCTCTCAGTCAGTAAATCAAGGAGGACCTATGTGACAGATTCTTCAACTGTGGTGATCTTGTCGGACATACATGCTTGGGAAAAATAATTGGGGTCACGATGATCTTAGATACTGCACTAGGATGAACAATCAGATCACAATGACCACTGTATACAATCACTATTTCTGTGAGCTTCAAATTCTTAGTTGACAAAAGTGTTCTTTGAGCATGGCGCGACAAGATAAATAAGAAATTCGGCAATGGTCTGCTTGCAACAGGTATGAAGCTTCCATTAATGTTGATCTATCTATTATGGCGAGGTCCAATGGTCTGGTGGCGATCCTTTAATTCTTTTATGCCCATTTGGGGTGGAAGTCGAACGGGTATATCGGTCCAACGACTATATTGCTTTGCCATGATGAAGTGCCATAAGTCGTTGTTATGATATCTCGGTGAAACTCAAATTCTACAAGTTTTCTTTTTGCAATGTTCCATCTGGAAAAACCTATAACTTTTCAATCTTCTCCCTATTCTTACTTAAATTTCTAGCCTTCTTCCCAGTAATATTCAACTCGGTCTGTCTTTTTTCATTATGATTCCTATATTCTTTTAGCATAGTCGTTGCACGCTGTTGAGATTCTCTCCGGGATAATAATTCTTCTTTCTCTGGGACAAGTGCTTTAGTCTTCTATGAGCCTTCTGACATTCTTCCAGCTTCGACATAGTTGTCTCTAGTGTCAAGGAACTTCGATCTGTTCTTCTGTTCTTCAATCAACTGTGCAATCTTCTTGGTCATAAAATCTTTTAATTCTTGTTTCTTCTGTTCCAAAAATTTTGTTTCTTCCTTCCATCTAACTTGACTCTGTCAATCCAAGGTTTTAAAAGTAACATAGGAAATGGGGTGTTGTCCTTAATAAATTTAATAATCTCAAAACCTTCTTCAGTCGAAGTTCCATTAACATTTGTAGATATCTGAGTGAGCCTTCCACATAGGTTTACCAATTTTCCTAAGATTCCTATTCCTCCTAGTGAAGGGGTCATGGAAGGCTTCCCTATAGCTTCCCACGTTATCTCGGTCATGATATTCATCTATGTTTCCTCATCTAGAACATAATCAATGTCGAATTCCCCTATCCTTACTTTGATGCATTCTTTTTATTTAAAGATCTCTGATAATATGACACGTCGGTGTTCATTCATGGTTTCTGTTAAGCCCTAATATTGGCTCATTACCACTTAATTGGGGCATATTAGATTAGTAATGTTATTTTATTTATGTCGGATTTAGTCCATTAGTTGTGATTTATATTAGTAATGTTATTTTATTTATGTCGGCTTTAGGCCATTAAAACCTCCTAGTCTCCTATATATACCAAGGAGACATTTTCATTTTGAATCATCTTGTACT
>ML783379.1:678186-695770 GCA_009831015.1 Picea engelmannii | reverse complement strand
CTTGTACTTGAACATTTAAGTGGGGTAAAAGGAGGTTGCCCCCTCGAAGAGGCTTATTATCTGATATTATCTCTTTTTCAAGGCGTTGAGTACTTTTCTTGAGGTTTTTCTATGCTATATTGATGTTTGGTTCTTAACAGTTTCTTTCATCTGAATTAATACTTTCTCTGATTCTTTTTGAGGTTCTGCTATCTCTGGAGCTTCCTTAGGATTCAGATTCATTCCTTTGAGCCTAGAAATCATTCTGGGGAAATCCAATACTTCATGATCTAGAGCTTTGCAACAAAGACAAATAGGTCCTCCACCAAGGCATTCCTTATCTAGATGACTCAGTTTTCTACAACTATAACAGAGGGTTAATCCTCTCTTTCTTGTAACTGATCCCCAACCTCTTCTATACTTCGCACCAGGATCATAGGGGCCAATCTGCAAAAAAATATTTCTAGGATCCTGCATCCATTTGTTAGTCCAAACATTCTTTCTATACATAGGTATAACATATCTATCACTATTCTTATCAGATCTATTCATATCAAACCTTCTTTCATCTAACAATTCCCTAGTTTTCAGGCTAGGACATAATCTATCAAGAATACCAAGATCCATGTTCTAGAAACAAAAAATTTCCACTTATCTTACTTCTACAAAGCACAAAGGTTTCATATCTAGAACTTTCTTACCTTTATCAGAGCACAAAGCTTACGGATCTTACCTTTTTTTAATCAGAAAATTCCACTTTTACCTTTCTTAGAATACAAAGTGTTCATATCTTGCTTCTTTTCTTCAGTATCAACCTCTTTTCTCGCAGATCTGATCTCTTTCTTTCAAATCCGACCTCTTTCTTTCTTGGCACAAATCTTCACAAGTCAAGTAGAACATTGCGCACTAGGGCAACAGTTCTATGCACATAACATTCTTTGCACAAAACTTCTTCTTCTCTAGTTCCCAGTAATCACAGTTTTAGGTCTCAACAACGAAACCATTTGTTGGCACAGGGGTAGACCCAGGGTTCAATGCTCAAGAGAGCACCAAAAAATCCCTAACTAATAGCCCTTTCGACAACACCTGCGAAGCAGATGAAGTCTCACCCGAGGTAGAGGTAGGGGTGGTTGCAAGACTCGGGTGTCTACAACCTTAGCTGGGACACAGTCTTGTGATTCTATCCTTGTAGCGCACTTAGCATCGATTATTCATCAATATTCAACCCTTCTTATACTTTGCAGATAGCACAGAGCATCACATCATTCACTTAGATCTAAGATATTTCAACACTTAGCAACAATAAAATAGATCAGATCCAGTAGATCAACACTAAGCATCTTCATACACATTAGATCTAACATTCATACACATCTAGGAAGCACAAAGCCTAAGTAGATCCATCTAAATATATCAAAGCACTTAGCAACGGAAGAGATAAACACATCAAATCAAATATCAAAGCATAATACACATATTTATGTGGTTCACCCCCTCCCTGGGGCTACGTCCACCAACTCTTCTTATTTATTAGTGTCTTCAATTGGTTATAGCACAAAGCCACTCAAAACCCTTACTTCGCATAGGACAGAATATCTGCGTAGCTCGATAGATCCTTCTTCCTTGTACTTCAACACAAAGCCTTCTACAACCTCTTACAACAACTTTCACTTAGATCTGCAAGCCTCTTATAGCATTTACAATCCACATCCGATCACACAGCTCTAACTACTAGCACTAAGCCATCAACCATTCTTACATTACCTAAGTATCTATTTATACATTACAAAAGTGGGCCTAAACGTGGGTAAACCCATGGGATGACATCCCCTTCCCATTACATTAACCCAAAACCCTAAAAGAGGCCCAAAAGTGGACCGAGATACTGTGATCTCTGCTTCGCTTGGCGCTTCTTCTTCGACTAGCTGTCAAAGTCCCAAAATAGGTCAAAATGACCAAGGTTATCCCAAAACTTGGTCAAGGGACAATAGTGTCTGAACATATTTTTTCATGTAATATCATTCACCAGGGAGATGTCTATTTCTACATACCTCGCACCAAGGTAGGGTAACTTGCTGCAAAGGTCTCGAAGCTCCAGATGCCAAGTACTCATGAAAAAGGGGCCATTGTTCTTTGTCATGGCATTTCGATTTGCATCTATTACACTAGATGTCTTCTCTCTTATATTTTCCCTTGTCTTTCTTCATATCTTTGACCTGTAGAGACAAGCTCGTTAACTGACTTAAAATTTGAATCATACCTGAGAAGGATTCTCCCATAGGGGTTGATTCTAGCTTCATGGCAATCTCCAGTGCCTCAGCCTATGAAGTAATATTCTATTGCATCACGGGGAATCTGATGTGTGGTAAGAGGGAAGCAATGAACCATTCCTTTTTCTGCTCATCCGAGATATAAAAAGTCAGTCGGTCTGTTAAGGTTTTAAACCTTTGATCAAAATCCAAAACAGGTTCAGCTACTCTCTTCTTTATTTCTTTCAACTCTGTAATGCATTGTGACTCCGACTTGGGTTTCTTGAATTCTGAAACCAACGCATTCTTGATCTCATTCAATGGTTTAAGCTATGCAATTCCTTGTACAATTTTTATGTACCAACTCAGTGCACTGTCTCTTTGGGTAGTACTAAACTGAGCTCGTTTAACATCTTCGTCGGTGACATTCTTAATACTTCATACAACTTTACATAGAAACCAATGTTGATCGGGATCTTCAGATCCATCTCCTCTAAAGGTGGGTAACCTCATCTCATCTGCCATAGATCTTCCTAGGTTTCCTGACTGAGTGTGCATTTATCCACTTGTACCAATGCTCTGGTAACTGATGTTACTATGGTTACTTAATGTTGTTAAACCAATAGGAGGTGTAATAATACTTACTTCAACAGTCTGTGTAGTCCCTGAAGTTTCTGACTCTTCTCGACAAGGTTATTCAGTCTTCCCTTCTTCTGCCCTAGCGAAATGTGAATGTGATTTGCTTAGTGACTCTTCTTCTTCTCCACTGTATAACTCTTCTTCCTATGTTGGTTCGTGATTCTGCTCAAACAAGTCCACCATAGGGACTTCTCAGAAGATTCTCCCACTGCGCGTGTGTCCAACCTCTATGTCGTTATCGCTATCTGAATTCTTGAACATTAGCTCTCAGTATGACCCACTACTATATCTTCAAGATGTTCTTCTCATGTAGTAGAATCTTGATCTTCAACTTCAAAAAATGTAAAAACTTTCCTCTAGGTCCCTTAAAGAAATATCTCTCTGCTAGGCTATATGACTCTACTCTGTCAAAAATAAACTCGGTGATATACCCTCCAATGGTACTATCAAATCAATGATCTACTACTCTCGACACGACGTTGTAAACTCTCTTGACCTTATTGATCAGAGCCGACATCCAAACCACAGGAGGTATAGATATGATCTCAAACTAGGTATCTGCTAATCTTGCCAGCCACTCGTATAGCTCCTTATGAATCCCTCCAAAGAAAATCTCATGTATATCAGTAAATATATACCTTCCCAACCAGTCCTCTATGCTAATATTAGAGTTCTTATTCTGAGCTTTAGCGAAGTCCTTTTCTTTTTCTTATATCCACTTCTGAATCTCTGTCTTCGATGGAAGACACCTTGACATTCCCTCAAGAAGATCCCTATCCTGGCAACAAAACCATTTGTTGGCATAGGGGAAGACCCAAGGTTCATCTCTAACAACGCACCAACAATCCCTAACTACTAACCCTTTCGTCAACACCTGCGAAGCAGATGGAGTCTCACCTGAAGTAGCAATAGGGGGTTGCAAGACACAGATGTCTACAACCAGAGGAAATATAAAGGGAATCCACTATAACAACAACACACAACAACCTAGTTATTCTTACCAAGCATTATCCTACCTGGGTAGTTATGTCTCAGATCTAACATAATAATGCATCTACAAAATATCAGAAGGTAAAAGAACAAGACATCAAGCACTCACAACACAAGATATACATGGTTCACCCTCTCCCTAGGGCTACATCCATAGAATTGTTCTTTATAATATATTAGGTTAAATATTACATTTCTATCTGTGCTCTTAGCTTGCAAATCTTCTCTCTTCTCTCTATCTCCCCTTCCCTGTGCACCCAGCTGTAGGGTTGATCTTCGCACCCAGCTGAAGATATTACAATACATGATTCTCTTACCTCACAATACTACTCTCTCAGCAATAACAACCATCACTCATCATACATCATATAACTCTCCAATGAACCCATCCCAGGTCCTCTTGACCTTTATTTATACATTACAATAGCTCACCGACAACCTTAAGATGAAACCTAGGTGTCAAAAACCTAGATACCCAAACCCTGGGTGTCTAAAACTCTAGGTCAGCTTGACCTGTGTTTTTAGGGCTTCACCAGCCTATCTTTCCTTCCTTCCCGTGAGGTGCTCCAAAGCATCCAATGGTGGATTTTTCCGCTTGCTGAGTTGTCCACGATCCACATTCCTTGCTTATCTGTCTTCCTCGATCTCGTCTTCCAATGAATTTCTCTCTTGGACTTTGCTCCATCTTTTCTTCCTCTTTAACCACTTTGACTTGATCTCCATCAACCTTCCTTCCTTGCAGTTCACATTTCACCTTTTCTCCTTTAATATTCTCTTCCTTCCATAACCAAGGGCCAATAGTATCAAATAATTTACAAGAGTTAACGTTATCAGGTAACAAAGGCCTATGTAATATATGGAGTTTTATATCCTCAATAGACCTTACAAAAGATGAAGTAAAGCATGAACCAACTAACTCCAAGGTATCAAATACATGGTTTGCGGCCCTAGGTATGGATTGAATATTGAAAGATAAGAACCTTTTGTTAGGTTCCTTAGCCTTTTTATATTACTGTTTGAGGCGAGGGTTATGAACCACATATTTTTCTATTATTTGGTTCACAACTAGCTCTGAATCCTCACTCACCAAAAATTTGTGAATTCCTAAGTCTAATTCCTTTTAGAGGCCATGTACTAATGCTTAATATTCATATATGTTATTGGTGTTAGGCAAATCTAATTGAAAAGAGAAAGGGATTTCCTTTCTCTTGGAATCACATAGAAATACCTCAACACTGGATCCATTCTTGGATTTGGCACCATCAAAATCCATGCTCCAAATCACTTCATTTTTCTCAGGGGGGGAACATGAAAATATTCTTCGAATAAAATAGTATAATAACCCATCCTTGTGTCTTGAAAAGACACTTGTCTCATGTTGTAGGAAGCATGTACAACCTACTCTCGATATTTTGTCTCTCTCCTAATGACAACTTCTACACCCTTATGAGGAAAGGCGAAGTGGGTTCATTCCATGAAGTAACACAACTTGTTTTACCTTGGAGGATCACCCTCTTCCTAGAAACATACCATATGCTTCAATTGTATATTCTATAATTACATGTATGAGAATGATTACATCAAAATCCTATTTGAAAGAAATGGATAAGTACTTGATATAACTATTGTTTTTATAGTCCTTGAATACAAAGCTAGCAAATATTGACAAGCACATGTGCACTCAAGACCCAATATCCTCATAACTTGAAGGGGAATGAAATTGTTCCTTTCTCTTGTGTCAATGACACAATTATGGAGAAAAAAATTGGAAATATTTATCAAGACATAAAATGGAGGAACTGCCAGGTCTAAATTGATGACATCATATCCATCCTTAGGTTGAGAGGATGCATCTTTGGAAAGAGGGGATATTAGTTCTATTCATGAAGTAGGAGGGTCTTTTAGGACACATGAAAGGTTTTAAAACTAAGTAGGTTTCCTAAGAGAATCTAATAATGTCATATGTGTTGGGATCTTCACTAGATATTCAACTACATTATAAGGTCCTGGTATTGGGAAGAGTGGAGGTGGATCATAAGGAAAGTTTTCCTTTTTTAGAGCCCAAGGAGCTCTATTATTTGGAGAAAAAGGTGATCTACCAGTCATGATAACTTTGTTTTTTCCATTTTCTTTAGGATCAATCCCGCCCCCCCCAACACCCTCCACTTCTTGTGAAATTGGTCTAGAGGTCTAATTCCTAGTTTCTACAACAAAGTTTCCAAAAAAGGAAGAGTTATCATCATAAGGCGTAATATATTGCATGACAACTTGATCATTTTGAGAAGTGGAGGTAATTTTTTTTATTTATTGGAGGTAAAGGTGCCTTTCCTCCCTTGGAAAATTCCAAGTGATGTGTATATGAGTAACAATACTTGTGATCATGGAAGTATTAAAAAAAGTGACACCAATCCACTTTAACAACATTATTCTTGGGAAGGGAAGTAGGAAGAGGATGAGGTATTGACATTGAAGGAGTAGTAAATTGTAAGTCATTTACTTTTCAATTCATGGAAAGGATTTTATTGTTCATTTTCATTAATAAATTCAATGTTTCGTAGCTTTCCCTTTCTTCCATCCTTTATGTTTGGGTAGGTAAAGGATTATATTGAGTACCCTCTATTAGAATCATTATTTTTAGGATAGAGTTAGAGGTTTGTCCATAGTTTTCAGAGTCATGCCTTGGTCTTGGGAAGACCAAGGCATTCCTAAATGAGTCATAGTGAGTGTGTTCTATTCATGAAGTAAT
The DNA here is from genome assembly GCA_009831015.1 of Picea engelmannii. Classification (NCBI taxonomy): domain Eukaryota; kingdom Viridiplantae; phylum Streptophyta; class Pinopsida; order Pinales; family Pinaceae; genus Picea; species Picea engelmannii. The sequence continues at coordinate 689,167 of ML783379.1, read as the reverse complement.
TAATCAAATGAAGGTTAATATGCATGTCAATAGAGATTTAATTCATAGGTTTGAGTCAAAGGGTGTTGTGTCTATCTCATAATACACCATAAAGGGGTTTAAGAGTCCATCATGTTGAAAGATTTGTAAAATTCCTTATGTTCCTAGTTTAAAATCATATCACAAAGTGGGAAATTATGTGTCAAAATTTGAGTCATAGGTTAGGGATGAAAGTCATGTCAAAAGAGGTATCATGGTTCATCATCACATTTGATGAGGTCAGAAAAGGGACAATTATTACACTCCATGTCATTTGTACCATTGAAAATCTTTAAACATATGCACGCTACACAAATTCGCTATGCAAATTACTAGAATTTCCTTGGGAGGTCTTGTCATCTATGAACAAGTACTTTCTTTTTCAAATCCACTCCTTTTCCACTCATGCATGAACATTTTCCACCTTTTGTCTATTTGTATACACCCTCGACATGTGCATAAGCCATAATCTCCTAAGCTAGATTCAAATCCCTCTGCTATGCAAACAATCCCCCTCGCTACGCAAACACTGTGTATATTTCCCTCGCTATGCAAGCCCTGTGTAGTATCATTCGCTATGCAAAGCCTGTTGCTCTATTTTTTTCTACACATCCCTTATTTTCTTTTTCATTGTATTAAAACATTTTTCAGCGCATAATATTTTGTGAGAATATACAAGGGTATAACGTGCAGCTGGCAAAGGATTTTTCCATGAACTTTAATGGTGTCCAAACAACCATTTTTGAGGTCATTGTTCTAGTATCAGAGGAGACTATAACAGCTACAAAAAATATTCCAATAGAGGAAGAGAAATGGTTTAAAGGTATGCCTCTGGAGCTTATGTTTTATATTGATTTCCTCAAGCCTCAGTATAGAAAGAAAAAGATTGGTGTGACTATCCCTAGGGAGTATGTTTTGGAACCCTATGAGAAGCTCTTGAGATTAATACAAAGGTGTTTTACTTGTGAGGGGAGGTTTGATAGGGTATATCAATACCACATAAGGATCCTCATGGATTTCATAGGGAAAATTCCCCTAAACTTACCCTTTTACCTGTATAGAAGCCTAGGAAAAATGGCAGAAAAAATCCAATCCAGGGTTGACTAGCTTAAGAGAAACCTGTTCCATTTGTCCTTGGTGAAGTTTTTAGTGGTTGAGGAGATAAGAAATATAAATAGGGACTGGGATTCATTCTTAACCTCGGTAAATATTCCCCTAGATCTGAAAGGATATACTCCCTTGTCTGCTTAAAGACTAGCTTCTAATAACTCAGGGGTGAAAGAAGGAAGTACTGCTAAAAAAGGAAAAGGAAAAGAGATTGAGGGCTCATCACCAAGCTAGCTAGTTCTGAAGAAAGGTAGGAAACTAAAATTCATTTATGAGCCAAAGGAGACACAAGCTCCCAGTAAACCACTGACAAGATCATCTGCTAGGAGGCTTCCCATACCCACAGTGCAGACAAAGTTTGTTGAAGTTGTAGCTCAGGAGATGGATGAAGAGTAGGTAAAGTCAGGGGAGAAATGTTCATAGGTCAGGGAGATGCAATATCAACTCAGGGAAGTGTTGAGCACTCAAGACACCCTAAAAAGGCTATGTCAAATTTTACTTTTTGGGTACCACTTGATCTTTTGCACTGTCTAATTCAACCTCAGTATGAAAAATGTTTTCTTTTCTTTGCATTTTTGTTCCTCATTTAAGTATCTCAAAAGAATTCTTGAACATGCAAAACCCATAATTTCAAAGACTAACATTTAATTAAAATAATCGACAACCAAAACTTTTCCCCGACACACTCCAAGATTCGACATTGGGAAGAACTAAAGGTGAAAGAAAAACACTTGAGAAAACCGCAGTTGCTGAGCATCGATCCTCATCGGCATCAGAAAAAGGAAGTTTGTCTTCTGCAATAGGAGCCATACATAGATATCGTCGATGACCGATCCTTTCAGCATCGGAAAAAGGATAAATGGGTAAGCATTAACGAAGAAATAAGGGCATCACCGATGGTCGATCCCCAATACCTTTTGGCATTGGTAATCCTAGGTTTATTTTCACGCACATATCTTGTTGAAACCCTTGAATCCAATAAAGATACATGGTCAAACCACCTTTTCTCATCTTCCATATGTCGTTTCCCGAGTGTTTAGACTTACGATCTAGTTTTCCCCTGAGTCGTTATTAGTCCTCGAGGCCCAAGTCGCACCCTGAATCAGTTTTTCCACGTCAGCACCATACGATGAAATCAACCAACATCAGAGGTTTTCTCAGGAGGATTCCAATGGGAACATACATAAGGAAATCAATGATTCTCGATATGCCCACTAAGAAAGTGATGTGATGGGACATTTTAGCCCTAAGATACGATGGATCTAAATCATTTAAAGAGCTAATTAATTCCAAATATTGCATTAGATATTAATTCATGTGGAGATCAAAGAATTCATTTGAAATTGATAATAAGAGCACACTACCCTCCGCACCTCCACCGTCAACCCATGAAGAATTGAATTACAGGGATTCGGTGGCAAATCTCATTTGATTTCCACTCATGACCCGAGTTAACTAGTCGATACAACATGATAGTCTCTTCCCCTCTTAAATTCTTTCGAGCAGCTCATAAACAATATCATCGTGCACTAAGAAGTTCATAACATCTGGAGGAGCAAGAAGAGAAATTCATAAGAAGCTTCCAATATCTTGTGAGTATTAAACAACAGATTTTAGCAAGCATTACAGGTATGTACTAGTCCACATTTTTCTGTTTTTTCACCTCACTTATACATTATGATCCAATATTTCTCTACATGCAGGCCCTAAAGGATTTATTCATTTGCAGGAACAATGCCTCCAAAGAAACCTTCCACTAGGAAATCTCTGAGAGTACCTAAGACAAAAGAACCAAATGTAGGAGAAGGCTCTTCCCCAGCTGTCACAAAACAATTGGAATTTACTCCAAAACCGATGCTCGTCATCAAGACATCCACCAAGAAGATTTTCGCTCAGCCTCCAACCTTTGGAGACATGGAGCCAAGTATTGGGACCAAGGCAGTATTCCCATGTTGGGAAAAACTTTTCAACAAAATCAAGTGGGAGGAATTCCTCGAATATACCCCGCACAATGACCACAATACAAGGAAGCTCGACGACGAGGTTTTCCCCAATATCCAAAAAGAATACCTGGACATGGTAGTGAGAATAACTCCATTTTTCCCATGCACTGAACTCCTGAAGTGGATTATCGACCACATAGACACTCAAAGATGTCTAATTAATGATGACAATGGCAAGTGTGTTGGGGTTTTCCTTCCAGTGGAAGTGCAAAATTACTACAAACTCAGAGATCTAGAAGAGCGGCTGAACACCAATTTTGTTGTAAGCTTCTATCAGAAACATGACACTAGCAAGGTGATGGCTTCGTGGTGGAGAGAGGATAAAACATTCACCAATAGGACCTCTGGATGGTACCCAATGACTAATTTAAGGGAGACATATATCTATCTAATGACTCTCCTCTACCGGTTTCATGGGGAGAAAGATTGCTCCAGGTTTTCAGAGGCTTGGATGCCTCTAGCCTATACTATATCCATTTCCAGGACAGGTTTTAACTAGGGTGCCATCATCTCCAAACAACTAAGCCCTTGCATACAACAGGCTCAGACATCGAAAGAATGAGAGACTCCATCTTTCCACATGGAATCTTATCTATTGGATGTCATTTGTGCCAGAAATTCCTTTGCTAGAATGAACTTGAGCTGGCACACCTCAGAACTCCTAGTCCATGTATATTTTGACATCTTGTTGGAGAACAGGTACAAGAAATCCTATTATCTCATCTGCGATCATTTTATCACATGTATTCATTTTTTGTTGTTCAAGAAAGAGTTCCCAAGACTGTCGTAGGTGGCCAAAAAGATGATATCAAAGGTCGGCCACTGGTACCTGGATGAGCATGATACCTACATCAAGGTTTTCAGAGCCACCAAAGCACCACACCTGTTACCTGTGTATGTCCCCGATCGACTAGTATTCGGGGAAATCTGTTATCAGACCATCCTGCAAGGTTATAATGCTACTCTGGTAAAGGATAAGAAGCGAGCATTCATACCTTATGGATTCCATATAGGTTTCTACATGGTAAAATATACCGCTCAAGCCAAATAGGAGGGTTGAACCAACTGGAGTTCTGATTCTAGAATGGTCACTTTTGCAAGAACAACCCAAAAGGTTTAGTCTTGAAGCACGCATCACAAGTATCATCTTGTTGGCCATACGCCCATGACAAGTTTGAAGATGAGATCTTCACCGAACATTCTCAAGATTGGGATGAGGTGATGAAGAGGATGGTTGAACCTAAGGCAACCAAGTTCAAGGCCATGAGTTGGGATGAGAAAGTGACAGTCCTTGAACAATCAACTCAATAGGCCCTCAGGGCCAAAGAAGAAATGATATCAGTCGAAGCGGTGGAAGCTTCCCAGGAAGCCACTGAAACGGTCAAGATTTCCTAGTTAACCCAGATACAGGATAGGAATTTCCTTGAGGCTCAGGATGCATGGGAGAGAGGGTTACTCATGTATCAACAGGCACAGTAGATAATGAATCAGATGTGGGATAACCCGGACCTCATCAGGATGTCAAGGCTTCTGACTAATAGCCCAAAAGAAATCTCTGTGAGACCAAGAGGCCTTGATTTCATAAAACTTGATAACATCACTGGGTTAGACAACCTTGAATCCAAAACGCCACCAGTCGGATCACTGATAGGCATCGCAATGCAGCCAGAGGCAACCAAGGTATCAGTAGAAACAAGTGCATCAGACCCCCTCCATGAGCTAATTAAAATATATGATGATGATGATGAAATCCCAGAGGTATCTCTCGGGATCCTTGTGCATGTCGAAGAAGAAAAGGGATTGGAGAAGATGTCTTGTCCCATCTCTAGCCCCCAAACATAGGAGGTCGTGTCGAAAGAAAGGGAAGCCGAAAGTATCCTGCACACTAAAATACCCAATGCGCTGGAAACCCAAGCGGATGTCCTGAAAGACGGGTCAGGGTCAAGCGAGCTAGAGGAAGGAACTGTGCAACAAGAAATTGACTTTTCAATGACCGATGAACAATTAAGTATCGAGTCAATCCATAACACTTCTATTTTAATCGACGCCCAAAATCCCGATGAGCAAAAAACAAAGGCCGAGCCTTCAAAGCATAGCAAGGAAGTTCAAGAACCCGACCTTAAAAAATTGCACACCATCAAAAGTCTAGGAAATACAGTCACATGGGGTGATCAATAGATTCCTGAATCGGTGGACAAAGTAGCTGATATATATTTCATCGCATATGATCAAAAGAGGAAGGCTATTTTCCAATAGACCACCAAGAAAAGGAGGATTACATTGGACCGCTTCATCCTCACCACTACAGAGGAAGAGTTGATAAACACAGAAAACGCCAGAACATTCAAAATTATCAATGTAGGGAGAGAGATCTTGGATGCCACCCTAGACAGAGCTAAAAAGGATGAAAAGGAGCTAGTCTTCTCCTTGAAAGAACTGGAACATTTGCGCCACCTGGCTAAGTATTATCAGGAAACCACATAGGCTGTAGTGTATATGAGGAGTGAGTTTAAAGAGGCCTAATGAAAGTTCACAAATGAGAAACATCTTTTCACTGTGAATATCGTTGAGCTCCAGGAAGATACTCTCATGGTACTCATGATGTGAAAGGATATGGAGTGGTGGTGCGGAAAGACACAAAAAACTATGGAAAGAGTCGACTACATTGGTGCAGTCCAACATGGCTGAGATAAAGAAGAACATGACATCCGATTATTGAGTGAAAGTAGTCTTGATCGCATCAAGAGATCAACTGAATATTGGGCTAAAATGTCTCAAGAACCACACCGGGAAATTCAAGAGCAGTGGGACAAATGCGAGAAACATTGGGGTAAAATCAACAAAGCAATTAAGGATATCAGATTGCCCGAGTTCGGCATGCCCAATGACTTTGTCGACTTTCATGAAATAGTAAAATTGCACTCTAGGAAGGATTCATTATGGGCCGAAGAGATAGAAAAAGTGACTGACACAATGCCAGGACAAGTGCAACAGTTTATGGAACACCGGATCAGAGCCCGGGCTATAAGTACCAGTCTGGCGAAGTACCAGGTGCTTGCGGTGGATATCAGATAAATTTACGTAGCCCCGATGGAACAACACCAATTTCCATACGCCCATGCCTATGAGGATCTATTCGTTAGTTGGTCAGAGTATGAGAAAAGTCACCCTTTCAAAGGGACGCCTTGAGTTGACTGTTAGAAAACTGTTAGGAGAGAACGCCACGTGGTGAATTCTTTTCACTTATCTACACTTAGCCATTATTTTTAGTTGAATTTTATGTTATAAATAAGAGCATCGACCAATTAGTTAAGGGTCGATGGTTGTTGCAAGAAACTCTCTTTTCTGGTTTGTTAAGAATTATTTTGAAGCTATCCTTAATTGAGAAGTCCTTCTAGACCAGAGACAAGTTATATTTTCATCAAATTCATGTGTGATTGTACGTGGAGAAGAATTATTTCCTATCTCATTTCATGAATAGATGTTGTGACAAGTAAGATCTATTGAATCTATTGTTAAGTTATCTAATGCAATGTTTTACAGTTCTTTTCTTTATGATGAAGATTAATCGTTGTGTTATTATGTGATGGATGATCAAAGTAGGTGAATTATTTTGCTTTCCATTATATTATCGCATATGTGTTTTATTTCTAATAATTAAGTGTCTCAGGAAGTAATTGGATTCTCACATGGTTAATGTATTAGTACTAGGCCTTGTGGTATAAAATTGTCATCTGCATGCTTGAGTAGCGGCTTATCCCAAGCTCAGCCTCTTCTCCAGTAGATAAACTTAATCTTCTTTGTTGCCAAGTTGGTTTATACTGGCTTACACTTCATATCGGTTCCACCCAAGAGAAAATACAAAAAAGAGAAAGTCCAAACTGAAGGAGACGTCTTCACAAGAAAACATAAAACCCATCGATTAAATTGGTTGGATTCCAAGATATAGAGAATCATTCCACCATTAAAATCTACAGATTCTAATTGGGCCTTGGTGGCAAGTTTGGTTCTTGTTGTTGAACTAAGGGACTTAGGACCCATCAACATGAATTTCATCATGTTATAGCTTAGTTTTACCAGGAAAGCAGATAATTGAAGATGAAGCTAGCAGAGAAGGCTCATGAGGCACAAACACCACAAACCAAGGAAGATCCTAAAAGTAAAATATCGAAGGGAAAGGGATTTTAAAAAATTCCTGAGATTGCAGTTATAGTCAAGCCTTCAACTCCTATAACAAGGTCTTCAACCAGGAAAAATGGTGTAGATGTGTAGGGACATGATGTAGCAATGGAAAGATCCCATACATCACCTGGAGAGGGTGAGAAAACTTTGAAATTGTTAAAAAAACAGTGAAGAGAGGCCTAGGACCTGATTATCCAACTCAAAGAAGAGAACAATTCATTAGAATAGAGGATACAAAGGAATTTCCGAGAATGTGTACCAACCACCAAAATTGCTTGTGAAGTACTTTCAGTTGCCCAATTCAAATTGAAGAAGAATGCACGTTTATCAAAGAAAATTCAGAAATTAAAGAGGGAGAATATGTCATTGAGAAAGACAAACAAGGATTTAAGGTTGCAAGTGAAAATTGATAAACAAGGTAAATATAGACTAAACCTTCTTCCTGAAATGGTAGAGATATGAGTAAGGAAGCCTTACAACCTTGTGTTTTTGGGTATGAGGTCATCCCGAGTTTTTTTTTATGTCATATAAGTTGTGGGAAGCATGTATTTGACGTTAGAGAAAGTTTTTCACAAGGGTGACAACATAAAACATTTTCTGGGCATGGTTGTTGTTCTGGCTGATAAACTATCATACACAACATTTGCGCAGAAAGTTTTCGCTACACAAATGTTGTAGACTTATCTAATTAAAAGGGACAGCATGAAGTGAAAGGAATATGATTTTTGAGGTAAATATAGGTTCACAGTCATTTGTTTCCACCTAGATCTGCATGAGTTACAACAATATGGAATTTTCTATGCAAATGTTGTAGGTAGCACTTGCGCAACAATAGCCCAAATTTTCTGCGCAAAGGTGGCAACGTTGTCCAATGAGGCATAGGATGACTTCAAATTATTTCCAAATGTTCTCATGATTAATCACAATAGCATGGTTGAAATTGTCTCAAGATATATGATTGTAGAAGATATTTTATGTTACATTAGGATGGTCAAAATTGGATCTTCTATTTTTAGTAAATCATGTGGGAGTTGTTCTCCTTGAAAGCAGCGATATCCATAATTATAGGAATCACTAGTTTGACTCCTAGAATATTAGTGTGGCAATAACCTCTTATATATTTAGATTATTTTGATGTAAAAGGGGGAGTTGGAAGAAGTATAGTCATTTTTCTTGATATTGCAAAACTTTTATGAATTTGAATGAAATACAAATGCAAAAATCCATAATTTTCCAAGAAAAAGATTCTAATGGTGGTGTCCTGAATCTTGTGCTCTAGTATTTGTATGTACTTCTTGTTTCTTATTATTCATCCAAATTTCATATGTTTAAATTGGATATTGCAAGGTCTAAAATTCATCTAAATTGTGCTTTATATTTCGAATGATTTAAACTTTTTTTTTCTTCTCTTAACTGGTCATAATTCATCTTTCATGGTGCTCTGATTCTGTTACATGTTTCCATTTTCTTTCACCCTACACAACAAACTAAAATACTGAAAGTTCATCACCTAATTTAGACTTTGTTCCTATTGGAGCTTCCTTTTCCAAGTGGTTGAAATATAATTCTTAAAATCAAAAGTTGGTTTTCAGGCTGTCTTTTACTTTATGATCTTTACCCACTGAAAGCCTCAATACCCCAACATGCAAAGTGGGGATGGCCGTTATAGTTATAAATCATCGTCACTTAACCATTAAGAAAGTTTATCACTTTTATTACCTCGTGCTATCATGCTTCGGGAGTTACAAGTTGCATGGTCTTCAAACTCCGATATGCGAAGTCGCGAAACGACTCCAAAAGTTACCCTGGTTAGTGTCAAGAGTAAATCCTTTAAACCTTGCTTAAACATTATTGTGCTTTCGTGACTCAGAAATCACTCCCTACAAAAGACACATATTTGTGACTCTGATCCATGAAGTTGCGATTTCCTTCTTTAGACATGTATTAACTAAAATCTTGGGCAACGTCACGGGTAAAAGGCTAAATCACGCCATCACGATTTCGGGTATTTTGGACTCCAAGACTAGGAACAAAATCATTCGAGACGGAGAACACCGAAAAGAGGTTTCAAGGGATGAAAGTACAAAATTTAAGGGACTTAACTGAATTAATTAATGCCTTAAAGGACCCTTAACATACATAGTCTACGGATGAGATTTTTGAATGTTTCTGCATTTCTTTATTATCACAAATCTTTTAAACATTTATGGAATTGATTTAAATCTTTATGAGTTAATGGAAAATAAGATCTCGTTTCATGCCTAAATATTTCCATTAAATGACTTGACCGTTCTATCAGCAAGGACTCACGCAAAGTTGAAAGATCAAAGCAAGGGAGTTTCTTTCATTATTTCAATTTTATTTCTATTTTGCACGCAAATCTTTTTTTATCAGGATAACTTTTGTTTGTATTTACAATTCTTACTACAGGAGATCTGAGTATAGAGTTCTCTATCATGGCTCCATGAAAATCATCCAAGGCGATGCTGAGAGTTCAGGTTAGGGCTCAGAGTTTGTTTTCGATACTTCACCCTGAAGTATTGATACTGTCAAAACCTAGACATACATCTCCAACATTCTTCAGTCCGAATCAGTGAATTGTTTAGATGATTCCACCTATAACGAGAAGGATTATTTGGCCACCAAATACAAAATTGTCATTCAAGAAGAGATGCATGAAATAGCAGCAAGGCCATGGCTCCTTCCCTATTATGATATGATCAGATGGGTTCTATACCATGTGGATATCCTAACCAGGACTATTATTAGCGAGCATAAGGTGAGGATTGGGACTTTTAGACCAGAACATTTGCAGACAATGTATCAGCTGTCACCCACACCAAACTTCGCGTACAATGCCGAGTTTCTGGAAGGTTTCAAGGGGAAGGAATGAGAGCAATATGGAAGAAACGTTTTCGATCTAATCAAGGATTGGGTTTCGCACCCCGCAAAATTTAGGGTTGATTGTAATGGAATTTATTCAATATCCTCCTTAGAATCGCAATTTAGTTATATAGCAATGATGTCCTGTAGGTTGTATGGGAGGGAGGACACCACACACTGTTTCCTCCCGTGGGTGCTTTTGATTCATACAGTCGCTGAATGTTTTTCTTTCGACGGGGCCAAATTGTTGTTAGACAGTATAACCAGTCAGATTACCGAATATCGAGCACAAAAGGTGAGTGGGAAAGCATCTTCGTTTTTCATGTCCACCTACATCATGGATGCTTTTTTTTTCATGACACATTTCCCTCTAATGAGATGGAGCTGGACTCCATCTAATGCTAAGCCTATTCATGTCTATCACTCGAAACTTTTAGAGGACAAGTCCAAAGAATTCATATACGAGATTTTCAACTGGGTAATGGTATCGATGCATGTCTCCATAATTGGTAACCCACCTCCCAGGATTTCAGATAGCATCGTGGCCAACTTGAGTAGTGTTGGACACACCTACCACACTTACAGGGGGGGTGAATGAGTGTGGGGCTCTTTTTCCCAAAACTTCCCTCTTGCACAAAAAATCACCAATTAGCATTCAACATTTATTCATTACCCATTGTTTTCATTTATAACCAGTTATATGTGAGCACATATCAACAACATATATTAGCAATATATCATCAACAAGTCATCACCACAATGAACACAAAGAACACAAGATGTATGTA
>ML783379.1:662772-676588 GCA_009831015.1 Picea engelmannii | reverse complement strand
CTATACATTTTTCCAACAATGCATCATATACCAATGGAACCACATCGATCCATCTTCATCATGTATCAATGACAACTCATTGATCCATCTTCATCTATGCATTCTCATCAAGTACAATACATATTATATTACATAAATCATCAATCAATCAATCCTTTGACATCAATCAATCACTTGACATCAATCAATGACATCAATCAATCAAACCATTGGCATCAATGACAACATGATCCAACAAGTAGTGTGGTTGACTGGTATGTAGAAGCGAAGTTTTCATACATCAGGGTTTTTGGCGCCTTTGTTCCCCCATATTCTCTACCACTATTCATGCTCGATAAGTTGGTATGTCATGAAATCACCAGGAAAACTGTGCTCAGTGGCATAAGAAAAGAGCTCAAAGGATTTTCAAATAAGGTATGGCCGCCCTTCCCCATTCATTTTAATACATATTCTTTATTAGATTTCAGACATGCCAAAGCCAAGGCTACGACCTTAGAGGAATTTAAATTGGTCAACATCAAGTTTAAGAAACATGACCCACATAAGGTTGTGAGTAATCACATGGCGAATTGTGGCCTGAAAAGATACAAACATGAGCATTCGCCTCATGACGACATCTTCCAAGGTGCGAGATCCTATGCTGAGGTCCTAAGTTGGATTCAAGCCCTGTCACCCAGGGATATGTTCGATTTCTTCAAATTTCAGGAACATTGGCGGAGCTGCCTTCCCCCAGTTTTACAGGGTAAGAACCCACAGAATATAGATATACAACAAATGGAAGCCAAGGGCTCAAAAGATTCAGGTCCTAACTATGAGGAAAATCAGGAAAAGACAGAGGAAACTGGGAACCCAGAATAGGAAGTCGAGATCCCCAACCCATCAAGCAAGCCAGACACGGTTGTTATCTCGGAGAAACCATCCAAGGAAATCGATAGTCCCATCGCTTCTATCACTCCCCTATAGTTCACAAAGGGGACCCCTGACGCATGATGGATTTTTGGCAAAGAACTAACGCCCATTACTGTAGAAGAGTTGCCTCCGAATGAATTTTTCTTCGATAAGAAGAGAAAGGTCATTTTGAAGCAAGATCTTTACCAAGAAGTGGGCATAGTAGCCAAAAAATTCAAAATCCTAGCCGATGGGAAGGCCATGAAAAAGGAGGAATTCGCCACTCAGATAGCAGGGACATTGGGGGCTTTTGCTATAGCCAACCAATATTCCGTCGGATCTCTAAAGGAATAGTTAAAGTGAAAGAACCACTTGATTAGTACATTGGAGGCTAAGCTAGCTACAATAGAGGTAAATGCCAGAGAGCAGTTGAACATAGGTCTAGAGAAATCCAGAGCAACTGATCAAAAGAAAATCGAGCAGCTTAGATCTGATCTCGAGCAAATACATCAGTCAGCCTAGACCAACCAAGCACAAGTAAGCCAACAAGAAGAACTGATAAGACAGTTACAGTTAAAGTTGAATTCTACCAAGAGCCAAGTTATAGATATCGAGATATTTCAATCCCAAGCCATTGAGATCTGAAAGAGAGTGTTAGTAGCTCAGTAATATTTACTTGCTAAAGTGGAAGCCATCCAAAACCATTTCCATACCATTGACCAAGTGCTGAAAGACATTTCTTTGAGAGAAAGAGAAGCTGGGTTGGCTCAAGTCACTTTCCAAGAGGCTCTTATAGCCATGACGAAAAAAGAAATGTTCAGTAGTTCCAGACTTTCCATCTCAAAGAAAACCAGAGGAAATATCTTGCTGAAGGCGTGGGAGCCTAATATATCAGAAAACAAAGAACGAGCTAAAGAAATGAGAAAATCTTGTGAAGAAACTTTTGGCTTGATAAATGAAAGTTTGTTGGATCTCGATAGGGAAAGCAGTGCTGGGACATTGGGCCAGATCGATATAGCCAAGCACCTGCTCGATATCAAGGAGAACGAGGAAAACGAACTGGCTGAAATATCATAGATAAGCTATATTGATATCATCCAAGTGGATAAATGGTTAATAAAACCAAGTGTACAGTTATGTTCTATCATCACTGAAGACTGAAAAGTAGGAGAAAGGTTGCCATAGTTAGTGAAGGATTGTTACACTTTTGAGGCAAACAACCAAACAGAGCCTTCAAAGTTGATAGTCCAATTGATCGAAAAGTGTGTCAATTGCATTGGGTAGGCGAAAGGGCAGGTGTCTAGCGTCAAATGATGACAAGTATTACTCTGTTCTATTTATGGGGAAAGAAGAGTAAAGAAAGGAAGGTTCTCTGCTCGCATGAAGGAGGGAAAAGACAAAGAAGTGAAACGCTTAAATTTCCCATTTTGTAACTGAAAACTTCTGGAACGATTGAAATTTGAATGTTTAGAAGTTTGTATGAATATGCATTTTTAAGTGAGAACAAGGGCTAGACCTTTCTTGCCCGATTGTAATAGAGACTTTTTTCCTTTTGAAAATTAATACAAAGCAATCCAAATATTCCTGATTCTGTGAAGACTGAGTTATGAGTTTTGTTTTCTCTGTTATCTTATATTAAATTTCATTTCGCATATATATTTCTGATGAATGCTTAGCTGCAATTTAGTACAACTTCTACTGTGGTGACCAACTTTTTAGTCATCTAATCGCTTTCAGTTTTTCCTTTGTATCAACTATCAATAGGTACAAGACCTGTGAACTTTTTAGATCTCTATATTTTATGCTTCGTCATATTTCTTCTTGCCTTTTTCTTCTTCTGTTTACAGGGCGAGATTCTCCCTTGATGGGAGCCCCACATTGTCGACAACTTAATGTTTTCTCACATTTCATACATGATTCTTTAAAAATTTAACTCAGTTACAGGAGAAGGTCTTTTGTTTGTGTTCTACCTTTAACATCAGATTCAAAAATTCTCTTTTATACGATCAAAAAATTGAAGTAGCATTTTAAACCTTGAACTTTCTTTTCAATTTCTGTTCCTCCATGACTGTGCCCGTTGCAAGAGAACCCAACATTGAACCTGAACTATCGGATCAAACCAACATTTATTTGAACCTTTTTGACACCATACTTAAAACTACCATCACCCGGGTAGAACTCGAACGTTCATGGGCCACAATTGAACGGGATATAAGCATCTAGGAACGTTTGGAAGCGAGACAGAGACAACTTAAAAATCAGCCTTAGCTTCCTTTCTCAAAGGTTGATTCTTCCCTTTTTTATCTTTTACTCACTTTTGAATGCCTGGACCTTGTACTTTCTATCCTTAAGTACAGACTCTGGAACAACATCTTTCTGGCGCCGTTGTCAGGGACTGAAGTTACGAAACCTTTTCCCTGGGAGAACGACATTTTTGTAAGTTTCTACCCTTTGATAGTGAACAAAGAGTGAACACCTTCTAAAGGCTATCTTTTATCATTCACTTGGTGAATCCATGTTTAAGTAAGCTAGAATCCGGTCGAAGGAACACCAGACAAAACCCAGATGGTAAACAGACCACGCCCGTTTCCGATCCCGAAAAAATACTGAAAACAAGAGGTTCCCTTAAGCCAACCACTGTAGTCTACCAGATTAGGTACACACAACCCAAGGCTAAGATTTCTTTTGAACCTCTAACTTCGCACAAATCCCCCCCTAAAACCCTCAACCCAACTTTAGCTCTCCCTGAAGTTAAAAATGAAATTCATCCGACAACTTCTGGCATACATAAAGGTGAAAATCGCTCAGTAAATTTAACAGCGATCGATATCCCATCGACTCTTCAGTTATATTTCTCGACCTCGTTGAGTCTCGAAGAGTATACCATATACCCAGATTCCACACCAGTGGGTTCCCCTGATTACATCTCTTGCAAATCCGAGGAACCAAGTCCTCTCATCCCTTTCCCCCCTTCTTCAGTTTTCTCGTCTCTCGAAGAAGTTAAAGATTCACTTTTATTGTTCCAGAACCCTCTGTATAAAGCACTGTTTTCTTCTCCAATATTATCGATGGCGGCTGCCGGAGGGGGAGGTGGAGGGGTTTTAGGAGGAGGAGGTGGAGGGGCTCTGGGAGTAGGAAGGGGGGGGGGGGATCCAGAAGGAGGAAGGGGAGACCAAGGGCTTCCCTCACCTCCCAGAGTTTTCACTAAAGTAGATGCTAGATATGTGCCTCTGGTCCTACCTGTCCCTCTTCACGACCTTCTTGAAAACTAAATGAAAATATTATCTAAATTTACAGGGGAAGGGGACCTGATCGCGGTCGAACATATAAATTTCTTTGATCAGTTCGCAGATATCCTAGGTCTTGAACACAAAGGCATATATTTGAGGTTATTTGTTCATACTTTTGAAGGACAGGTACGAACCTGGTTTCGAAGTCTACCTGCATGTTTGATATTATCCTATGATGCCCTAGAAGACTCTTTTCTTAGGCAATGGGGCGAAAGAAAAGAACATTTGTTCTATTTGACCGAGTTTGGGTATTTAAAGAAAAAAAATTCAGAAACTGTTATGGAATTCATTCAAAGGTTTAATAAGTTATACAATAAGATCCCATTCAAAGTTAAACCATCCCAACCTGCAGCCAAGGTAACCTTTGCGGGAGCCTTCGAACCTGATTTCGCACTTCTGTTGAGAGAAAGGAGAGGGGCTACCCTAACCCGAATGCAATATGATGCCATAGAGATCAAATCTAACATGATGGCTTCTAGAAAATTAAAAACAAAAGTAGAAACGGGAAACCGAGGAACCAAACATTTTAGGGAACAAGCGGGATCCTCAGGGCCTAGTAGATCCTCAGATGATAAAATGGATGATATGGCTAGGATAATTAAAAAGCTATCAAATAAGATTTCCAGAATGGATCTAGATCAATCCAAGGTAGATCCATTCGTTAAGAGGGAATTCAAAAGAAACCCCAACCCTCAAAATCAACAAAGACAGATTAAAATGAAGACCAAAAAATTCAAACTCCGTTAAAAAATGAAAATTTTATAGGAGGAAATGACCTGCAAGATTCTGAGGATCTAGAAGAAGATGTAAACAATTTGGGTGATGACTGCACATAACCTCATTTAACTAAATAATATTATGAGAAGTTCTTGAACACATAGCAACTTCAAATAAAGATGATGACATAAACAACACTGATGTTTCTGTCTATCAAGAAATGAGCGATTCTATAATGGCTGAGGTCCAACATAAGTACAACCTAAGGCCTAAAAACAAACCTGTGTCAACTCCTCAACCCAAGAAAATTCTTCGTAGAGTTGAAATATACGAGCCTGCCCCAAAATAGACCGAGATACCTAATAGCAAAATAAAAGGGGTAGATTCACAGAATCCCAAAGTAAAGGAGGCTGAGACCCAAGAAAAGAAACTAAGACAGCTGAAACACATACACCGGTAAAGAAACTCACAGAAAATAAATCAGCACAAACAAATAAGTGAGAAAAGAAGGAATCTGAGGTTTCAACCAGAGAAACGGAAAAAGGTGGCGCAGGTTTCAGCCTTAAAAATGTGATAAATAAGATCAAAATACCAATCCCTCTGGTCAAATTAGCAAAGAATCCTATGTATCGAAAGCAGATAACCAAAATGATATATTTTTCGGATCTAGAAAGTCACTCTGACATGATAAAATTGGAATATGATAAGCCTAATATCACTTTTGGTCCGCATTTCAAGGGTGCCAGAGACACGATCACTCCCTTCTATATTACCATGAATGTGCATGATCGACCACTACATAACTGCATGCTAGACTCTGGAGCCTCACATAATGTGATGCCCAAGTCTATTATGGACATACTAGGCCTCAATATCACCAAGCCTTATGGAGATCTCTACGCTTTCGATTCAAGGAGAGTTAAGTGCATGGGTATGATAAAAGATTTAGTAGTCACTCTTGCACAGGTTTCAGTGAAAAGTGTCCTCATGGATGTAGTTTTCGTCGATATACCCCCGAAGTATGGCTTGCTACTATCTAGGTTGCGGGGAGCCAAACTTGGGGGGTCTCTTCAACTAGACAATTTAGTCGTCTATACAGGGAAACGAGGATAGCATACATAGTGAGTGACCCACAAAATCCTAACAATTATCCTGTTTATGTTGCCGATCAAGATCTAGGGAATTGTATTTTGTCTTTTGATGATGGTGTAAATAGTTGTACAGAAGATAATTACATAGATGAAAATGAATCGAGAAAGATAGATGAAAATATGTATAGCACTGGAATTTGGAAAATGTTTTTTGACGGTGCCTTGTCATATGAAGGAGCAGGTGCAGGAGTATTGTTTGTAGCACCTGAAAATGAATTTGTTATTCCTTTCTCTTACAGGTTTCAATGGGATATAGACTACACCAATAACGTATGTGAGTATGAGGCTCTAGTCTTAGGGTTGGAAGCTGCCAGGAAGCTGAACATAAAAAACTTGGAAGTCTACAGAGATGCAGAGTTGATAGTGAAATAGATAAATCGACAATACCAGGCCAAGCACCCGAGATTGAGATCTTACAGGAATTGTGCCTGGGATTTAATAGAAAATTTCTTCTCTTCGATAAATGTTCATTTCATCCCACACACTGAAAACCTGCAAGCCGATTCATTAGCCAAAATAGCCTCAACATTTCCCCCCCCCTACAACTTTCAAACTAAGGTACCACATAGAAGTGAGGAACAAACCTTCCATACCAAACAACATCTAGCACTGCGAAGTGTTTGAGGATAACGAACAAATCAGAAAGTTCTTCAAAATGGTGGATGACTTCGTCGAAACTCACATTGACCAAGAAAACCAAAATGACCACACATGGATCATGTAAGAGGGAGAGGATGCTCAGGGGTTCCAGGAAAAGATCGCAAATCATCGCATGTTGATTTTAAAGAACAATCAGATTCCAAAGGGACTAATCCCTCTGGAGAGACTATTTGACCAAAATGATATGCCCTTAAAATATACTTTGCAACCCCAACCAGAAGAGGTTGAAGACTGTGACATAGGGACCAAAGAGGATCCTAGGATAGTAAAAATATCAAAGTATCTCCCTCCTGAGAAAAAAGGTAAATATGCTGATCTAATCAAGCAGTATAAAGATGTTTTTTCTTGGTCATACGAAGAGTTGAGAACCTATGACACCACTGTGATTGAAAAAAAGATACCCCTAAAGCCTGGTGTCAAACCTTTTAGACAAAAACTCAGACAAATCAATCCTATTTTATTGCCCGTGGTCGATGTCAAAAAGCTCCTGGATGCAAAAATAATTGTACCACTGAGATACTCTGACTGGGTAGAAAACCTGGTTCCGGTTAGAAAGAAAAGTGGGGAGATCAGACTGTGTGTTGATTTTAGAAATCTAAATAAGTCCTCCCTCAAAGATAATTACCCTCTACCCAAAATGGATCACATTTTAGAAAAAGTAGTTGGGGCAAATAGGATGTCTATGATCGATGGGTTTTCCAGGTACAATCAAATTGCTGTCAATGAGCATGATAAAGAAAAAATAGCCTTCACCACCCCTTGGGGTACATTTATGTATGAAAAGATGCCTTTTGGTTTAATGAATGCAGGTGCTACTTTCCAACGTGCTATGGATATCGCTTTCATCGGTGAAAGGGACAAATTCGTGGTTATCTATCTTGATGATCTGACCATTTTTTATAAATCTGATGAAGATCATCTGATACATCTCAAGTAGACATTTGAGAAATGAAGCAGGTTTGGTTTGTCCTTAAACCCCCAAAAGTCTCACTTTTCTATGCAAGAAGATAAACTCTTGGGCCATATTGTGTCTTGAGATGGAATTAAAATTGATCCTAAAAGGGTTGAAGCTATAGAAACCATAAATATCCCTAGGAATGTAAAAGAGATTCAGTGATTCTTAGGAAAAATAAATTTTTTTGAGGAGATTTATCCCAAACTTTGCTGAAATAGTGAAGTTGATCACAGATATGCTAAAGAAGAACAGTGAAGTGAAATGGACAACAGAAGCCAAAGCATCATTTGCATGCATCAAGAAGGTTATAAGCGAGGCACCCATAATGGCAAGCCCTGATTATCTAAAATATTTTCTTATTTTCTCGTTCACCTCCGAACACACACTTACCACGATACTCCTCCAAAAAAATGAAGAAGGTTTCGATCAACCAATAGCCTTTTTTAGTAAAAGACTTAGATATGCTGAACTCAGATATGATATAATGGAAAAGAAATCATATGCTATGGTGAAGGCATTAAAGGATTTCAGAACCTATGTGTTATATTCCAAGTTAGTTGCGTACATACCCACCAGTTCCATAAAAGACATTTTGGTTCAGTCCGACAGTGATGGGAAAAGGGGATGGTGTCTTGCTAAAATTCAAGAATTCGACTTGGAGATAAAACTGATGAGACTAGTAAAAGGACAAGGTTTGGCTAAGCTCTTAGCTGAATCAAATTTCATAGCCCTCGAAATAAATATCCTATAGGGATGTGAAGAGTGTGTGGACATGAACGAGCTCGATGAACAAATAGATGCAATCAGAATCGAAGAGAAGTTTCCCTCATTGGACTGGTATAAAGACATAGTGTCCTACCTGCTGACCTTGAAATGCCCGAGTGAATTATCTCCATCTAAAGCCATGATGTTGAAGATGCATGTGGTAAAGTACTGTATATCTGAAAGCCAATTGTATTGGAAAGACCCACTAGGCTTCTTGTTGGTTTGTTTAGTTGAATAAAAAACAAAGAAGGTCATAAACGAATTTCACTAAGGAATGTGTGGAGGACATCACACCTGGAGGAAAACGGCTTATAAGATCTTGAGGCCAGGATATTATTGTCCCAAACTATTCTCATATGTCAACGCCAAAGTCAGAGCTTGTAACCCTTGCCAATTGTTCGCAGGCAAGCAAAAACTCCCAACGCTACCATTGGTTCTGGTCAAAACAGAAGCCCTTTTTCAACAATGGGGACTAGATTTTATAGGCAAAATTAACCCTCATTCCAACGCTCAACATAAATGGATCCTGATTGCTACAGATTACTTCACTAAATGGGTGGAGGCTATTCCAACTAGAAAGGCAAGGAATTTGGTGGTAATGGATTTCCTAGAAGAGAACATTTTGTCTAGATTCGGCTACCCCCAAAATATAGTCACAGATAATGCCCATTCATTTAAATCTATGGCTATGGTCATCTTTTTCTAAAAGTACAATATCGTGCTCGTTCATTCCACGACATATTACTCCCAAGGAAATGGGCTAGCCAAGTCTTCAAACAAGAGTCTAATCAGTATAATTAAGAAAGTGTTGAGAGAAAACAAAAGATCTTGGCATGTGCATTTGAAATACTCTTTGTGGGCGAATCATATAGGTACAAAAAAATCTATTGGCACTTCTCCTTTCCAAATGGTATACAGGACCGACGTAGTATTACCTATAAATCTAGCGCTTCCCATAATGAAAATTTGGCAAGATGAGAAAGAAGAACCAAATCATGTGACAAGAAGAATAAACCAGTTGATTGAAGTTCAACATCACAGGGCCGAAGTGGACGAAAGGATGCAAAAATACCAGGACAACATGAAAGCGTTATTCGATCATAAGGCCAATGACAAAGAATTTCTCCTTGGTGATTTGGTTTTGAAATGGGATTCTAGGAAGAAAGACTTGGCAAAACATGGTAAATTTGATCATATTTGGTATGGACCGTTCAAAGTCACAACTCCTCAAGAGAAAAAATAGTTTCTATTAGAGAATTTGGATAGTAAAATCCTCATCGCCCCTGTCAACAACATTATTTAAAACACTATATGCAATAAATGGTTTCCAAATTTTCCACTGTATATGTCGGTTTGTGTTTTCTTTTTATTTCATAACTTTTCTTTGGTAAGTCTACTTTCATCACAAATAAAATAGTTCAATGTTTTTCTAGAAGTATGGATACGAAATTTTCAATGCATTCAGTTCTTTTAAAACCCCAATACTCTTCGTGTTGTTCCCTTACAGGATCCTGGCTTGCAGCCCAAATGAGTGAAAGGAATAAACAAACGGTCATATATCAGAGAATCAATTCGCCGAAAACATGTGATAGAAATTTTTTTCCGTTATTTTAGAAGAGAACGAAATGGTAAGGCAAAGGTACAAATTCTAGAGATTTCTATATTTCAAACGAATTTTGCTAAAGTGCCATGAAGGTCTCATAAGTATGATCTTTTCGCTTGATATGTCATTAAAATAACGACTTCTTACTCTGGGTCCTAAAAGTTTCACCTAGATAAAAATAAGAGGTAATTAAAATAAGTAGAGAGAGTAAAGAGTCTCTGAGAAAGGGTTCCAAGAGTCGGGTTTAATCCATGACCCCTGTATTTCAAATTCCAGACCTTTCTCCGTCGCCCTTTTTCTATCCTCAGACTTACCTTATTAAAAAACCAAACACCTTTTCGAGGTTCCCACAGAGGGAGAAGAGGTTACGTTTTAGATTGGAAGATGGAAAATAGATCTTAGAAAGTAAGCCAACCCTCATAACTCCTTAGTCTCCTACTAAACAAAGTTATGCGTAGGTTGATCCTGACTCTTCTAGGTTTTTTAATAGTTTTCGAAGGATTGAGGCTTGCTCGAAGGAAGACCCTTGGAAGTAATTTTCCCCATTTTCCCTACGAGCTAAGGTGTTTTGAAAGTTACGAGAAGGTTGGTCCCGAGTAATCAAAGAAAGTTGACAGACCTCAATTGTGAATATTACACATATATCATCCCTGGTATACCTTATACAAACTGATTTCCCCCACTTCGTGCTTTAAAAAGTAAAATATAAGATAGATGGTGAAAGGAAATTCACATTTGATTGCCCCCATCTAGTCCAAGGAGACGATGAAAGGAAATTCATAAATGATTTCCCTCGTCTTAGCATTTAAATGCATAATTATGATTCGAAGTGGTGAAAGGAAATTTAGTAAAAAGGGCTAGATAACTTCACCGGGGTACTAAACAGGCTTGCTGGCAGTGAAGAAATATCTGAGATATCTGTAAGGCTGTCATACGTAAATTTCACTCTACTCTGGTAATCAGCCTATTCGAAACCAGATCTGCATCCCAAGTTCAGACAAGACTCCCTGATTAAAAGAATGGAATTTACTTCGTTTGATGCAAGCCAAAATCCCAAGAATTGTTGAATTTACTAGGACTATTTTGATTATCTTAAAGTAGACCTGAATTCAGTATCAAGAAGGAGAAAGTCATCGAAAGGGCTGCAACTGAGTTTAGAACACAATTGAATTTTGAAAATATTTTCAGAAGTAAAGATGAAATCTCTTTTTTCCCTCTGTATCCCCTTCCTAAAACAAGTTTTGCAGAAAGAAACCAATGACTCCATTTACCCAATACAGGCACGTGGTCTACTATTCTTCCCATCCCACAGGAAGACAGGATCCCTAGTTGGAGCTTATGTTGGAGCTTCCTTTTCCAAGAGGTTGAAATATAATTCTTAAAACGAAAAAGTTGGTTTTCAGGCTATCTTTTACTTTATGATCTTTACCCACTGAAAGCCTCAATACCCTGACATGCGAAGTGGTGATGGTCGTTATAGTTCTAAATCACCGTCACTTAACTATTAAGCAAGTTTATCACTTTTATTACCTCGTGCTATCGTGCTTCAGGAGTTACAAGTCGCATGGTTTTCAAACTCCGATATGTGAAGTCGCGAAACGGTTCCAAAAGTTACCCTGGTTAGTGTTAAGAGTAAATTCTTTAAACCTTGCTTAAACATTATCATTATTTTGTGACTCGACGATTGCTCCCTCTAAAATCCGCATCTTCGCGAATCCAATCCATGAATTCGTGATTTCCTTATTTAGACATGGATTAACTAAAATCTTGGGCAACGTCATGGGTAAAAGGCTAAATCGTGCCATCATGATTTCGGGTATTTTGGACTCCAAGACTAGGAACGAAATCATCCGAGATGGCGAACGCCAAAAATAGGTTTCAAGGGATGAAAGTACAAAATTGAAGGGACTTAACTGAATTAATTAATTCCTTAAAGGACCTTTAACATACACAGTCTACGAATGATATTTTTGAATGTTTCTGCATTTCTTTATTATCACAAATCTTTTAAACATTTATGGAATTGATTTGAATCTTGATGAATTAATGGAAAATAAGATCTTGTTTCATGCCTAAATCTTTCCATTAAACGACTTGACCGTTCTGTTAGCAAGGAATCACGCAAAGTTGAAATATCAAAGCAAGGGAGTTTCTTTCATTATTTCAATTTTATTTCTATTTTGCGTGCAAAGCTTTTTTCATCAGGATAACTTCTGTTTGTATTTACAATTTTTACTATAGGAGATCTGAGTATAGAGTTCTCTATCATGGCTCCACGAAAAGTGTCCAAGGCGACTGTTGAGATTTTAGGTCAGGGTCAGATGTTGTTTCCGATACTTCACCCCGAAGTATTTATACTGTCAAAACCTAGACATACATCTCTGACATTCTTCAGTCCGAATCGGTGAATTATTCAGATGATTCCAGTGATAACGAGAAGGATGATTTGGCCACCAAATACAAAATTGTCATTCAAGAAGAGATGCACAAAATAGAGGCAAGGCCAAGGCTCCTTCCCTATTTTGATATGATCAAATGGGCACTAGACCATGTGGATATCCTGACCAGGACTATTATTAGCAAGCAGAAGGTGACGTTTGGGACTTTTAGACCAGAACATTTGCAGGCAATGTATCAGCTGTCACCCACACCAAACTTTGTGTACAATGGCAAGTTTCTAGAAGGTTTCAAGGGGAAGGAATGCGAGCAATATGGTAGAAACTTGTCTAATCTGATCAAGGATTGGGTTTCGTACCCCACAAAATTCAGGGTGGATTGTAATGGAATTTATTCAATCTCCTCCTTAGAACTGCAATTCAGGTATATAGAAATGATGGCCTATAGGTTGTATGGGAGGGAGCACACCACACAATTTTTCCTCCCATGGGTGCCTCTGATTCATATAGTCACACTACTACATATTGTAAAAATTCCGACGTTTTATTTGCGACGTTATGGACAAAATTGCCCATATTGTCGCAAAATAGAGGAAATTTATAAAAAAAAATTCATGTTTCCCAATAACATCACTCTTGCCACGTTAACGTCGGTCTTGCCACATTAACGTCGGTCTTGCCACGTTAACATCGCTCTTGCCACATTTTCCACTGGAACGTCTCTCTTGCCATATTTGTGAAGCTGTATGTCGCAATTGCCACGTTAACGTCGATCTTGCCACGTTAACGTCGCTCTTGCCACGTTTTCCACTGAAACGTCTCTCTTGCCACGTTTGTGAAAATGTATGTCGCAATTGCGACGTTTTCGAAACTAGGTTTTCCCCTCCAACGATCACCTTAGTATGTTCACCAAGTCAAAATACCAACGGTCACTTAGGACTTTTTTACGTCGGAATTGCGACGTTACAAAATCTATAAATATGTTGCATTTAACGGATGTTGCGACAAGTTTGCTATAATAACGACGCTTCAAAAAGGGTTTGCGGGTCTTCTCGGCGAACAAAAAATAGATATTTGTTTCAGTATAAGTATGTGGGGAAGAATGTCAGAAAACATTAGAGCTGGGAAAAGAATTAAAGAGGGTGAAAAGGGTGATGATAAATGTTATTGCCCTTGCAAAAATTGTTGTACTAGACATCCCGAAAGAGTTTTAATAGCAACAACTACAAAACATTGTAGAAAATATGGGCACATGGACGGGGGATCAAATGAATATCGTCCTATGGTATATACATTCATTATCTGTTTTAATATTTATTGGGTTTATTCATTATTGTTCACCAAAAAGTCCCTTTCATTATTATCTATTGGAGGTCATAAAGAAGAGGAAA
>ML783379.1:621763-637818 GCA_009831015.1 Picea engelmannii | reverse complement strand
TTATGGTCTGTGGTATCCCATAAATCAAAGTCTTCAGTTGACTGCTTATTCAGATGCAGATTGGGCAAATTGTGTTGATGAGAGAAAAAGCACCAGTGGAGGAGCATTCTTCTTGGGTAACTCCTTAGTAGCCTGGATTAGTAAAAATCAAGGTTCCATTTCTTTATCAACCACAGAGGCAGAGTACATTGCTGCTGCTACCTGTTACACATAGGTATTATGGATGATTCAGACACTCTCAGACTTAGAGGTAAAATACATTGCACCAATCCCAATTCATTGTGATAACACTAGTGCCATCAGTATGTCTAAAAATCCTGTCTTCCACTCCAAGAAAAAACATATTCCCATAAAATATCATTTTCTGAGAGAGAAGGTCACCAATTAGATTGTTTAGGTCCATTACATTCCCACTACAGAACAAATTGTAAACATCTTTACTAATCCCCTAGCCAAGACACCATTTGAATATCTCAGACAGAAGTTGGGTGTCATTTCGTTTCACACCTAAAAGAGTCCATCTTGTTAGGGGGATATTTGTATTGTTTGAATATCTAATGCCTCCTAAAATTATTGCAATAGCTCAGGGGGAGCATGTCTCTTCTTTGACATTAATGTCAAAGGGGGAGAAAAGAATTTGGGTGCCTTAGTTTCCATCAATGCCAAAGGGGGAGATTGTTGGCAAATGTTTAACAGGTAGTGCATGCTTGTCATTGATGGAAAGTACAACAATAAAGATGGCATGAGTACATTAAGAATGTAATAGACGGGCACCAGAAGTATTTTAGGAAGACGCTACAGAGCAAGCCCAATAAGTTCAGAAGAGATAGTGCAGAGGATTGTTGGCAGGTTATTATCAGGCAAAGTAAGCTTGTCATTGATGGCAAGATCAGAGTATGCAGCGAAGGAAAAACAAGGAAAAAGTACCCTCTGGAGGAGAAGCGCCAGTGATCACTGGATCTCATCCTAAATTCTTGATGGCCATCAGATCTGAATGAAGACAAAAGGAGCACATAGATCTGGAGCATAGATCTCAGGCGTTAGATTTGAGCACAGGATCCAACCACCATTGGATCGAGGAAAACTTGCACGATCTTTAAAAGTGGAAGGAGTAGAGGGCTCACAAATCCCGAAAGCAGGAGGACCGTCCATATTAGGGGGTTATGTGGACCGTTGATCCGACTCCCTATCATAGTTTTGGGGATTGAGAGTTGGATATGTCAAAGAATATTGACATCAAGAATCCCAAAATCACGATGTGTGAAATCCCGACTGAATCTGAACCGTCAGATCAAGATGTGATCTAGACTATCGATCCGACTCATGTCAGCAGACCACGTCAGCTAGGAACATGTGGCACAACCAGGTAATGACAAGTGTCAGACCGATTCAACATGCCAAGCACATGTAAGTCACGGATCAAGGTGACACGTGGCAGTTATTTAACACATGTGACGTCACTAGACTTACACCATGACGGAGTTTCGAGGATCGCGAGTTGGAGATGTCAAAGAATATTGACATCAAGAATCTCGAAATCGCGATGTGTGAAATCCTGACTGGATTTGAACCATCAGATCAAGATGTGATCTAGACCGTTGACCTGACTCACATCAGCAGACCACGTTAGCTAGGAACACGTGGCACAACCAGGTAATGACAAGTGTCAGACCGATTCAACATGCCAAGCACATGTAAGTCATGAATCTGGGTGACACGTGGCAGTTATTTAACACATGTGACATCAACAGACTTACACCATGATGGAGTTTTGAGGATCACGTGTTGGAGATGTCAAAGAAACAATGCATCAGGAATCTCAATTTCACGATATGCGAAATCATGATGTAATCTGAGCCGTCAGATCAAGATTTGAACTAGATTTTTGATTCCAGTCAATGGAGAGGCATCGGGGATCGAGAGTTGGACATGTCAAAGATTATTGACATCAGGAATCCCGATATCGCGATATGTGAAATCGCGATTTAATTGTAGCCGTTGAATAGAGATCAGATCTGGATCGTTGATCAAACTTCATATCGGAGTTTCGCGAATCACGACATAGAGAGGCAAAGAAATCAATGCATGAAGAATGTTGAAATCGTGAAATCATGATTCAATCGTAGCCGTTGAATCAATATTATATCTGGACCATGGAATCACAGGACATGTGTCAAGTGATCAAAATTTTGTTGACTTGGGGTCAACGGAGCATAGTGTCAAAAATCGTGAAATGCGAAATTGCGAAAGCGCCTTATGCAAAAGGCTGTGGTCACAACCCTTGGACACATCAGCGAGAGATGAAGGAAAGAGATAGAGAAACCAAGCTCATTTTCGGGGATCACGACTTGGAGAGGAAAGAACACAATGCAACAAGAATGCCGAAATGCCGAAACCCGATTTAAAGGCAATATTAATAAAGCTCATCCAACAATGTAGATTAACCTGAAGGAGATCTGAGGGCTACTATTGCATGACACAGTGAAACTACTAGAAACCATTGATGGTTTCTACCAGAGGATGCGAAGACACTTTGGGATGACTGACAGAGGAGGTGAAGAGTCTCTGAGAGGAATGAAGATGTTCGTGGAAGCGATTGACAACTGAGGAGTATTGAGGCCTGTAACTGAAACAAAGAAGGTGAGTTCAACTATCACAGAGAAGATGAAGAGTCTCAAACTGCCAGAGAGGCTGAGGAATCTCAGTATAACATACAATGATGCCGGACATGCGGGGCGAACCACCAGAGAAGCCGAAGAGTCACGATGATGATCAGACAGAGCACTCGAGAGGTGCAGGATAATGGCGTGGAGTCAACATGCAGAGGCATTGCGAACATTACATGCACAAGGTGCATAGAAGCTATAAATACATGGTACAGAGAAGATATGGGGTTGTTGTTGTTGTTGTTGGTGAAGGTGATTCATGTGTGAAGAAGGAGGAGAGTGCAGCAGCTGGATAACACAGAAGAGGAACTGTGCAATGAATGGACATGGCGCACAGAGCATAAAAAACGGAAGAACAAACAGCGCAAGTGATGTGTGCAGAAAGGCAATGAGGCAGATAGAGAAACTAAATGCAGCAGAACAGTGATGAGTCTGGTAAGCTATTGTTGAACATCATATCACTGTAATAAGTTTCAGTAGAAAATATTAATATTTCAAGGTGGTTGGGAGGAGCTAGGGAGGACTGGTGTCCTGAAAGGTTCAAGTGGGTTCTTGAACACAGGGAGTTGGTGCTTCCCTCTAGTTGGTGCTAGAGAAAATAGGGAGTTGGTGCTTCCTTCTAGTTGGTGCTAGAGAAACCAGGGAGTTGGTGCTTCCCTCTACTGGGTGCTAGAGAAAACAGAGAGTTGGTGCTCTCAGCAAGTTGCAGCTTGCAAAATCGAGGTTGTAGCCTCATTATGAGTTGGTGCTCATATGTATGATACTGTAAATAATGTAACTATTAATTATCATATAAAGAAAAAGAGGTTTTTACCCTGCATAGGTTTCCTCGGGAAATATTTGTCTCTGTGTTTCTCGTATATGTGACTGACACTGAATGTGCCATTGTTTATTTCCCTGCATTAATGTGATCATCATTCAGTGTTTCTGCAAAGAGTTTAAAAGAAGCATAATTGTTTAAGCATGGTAACAATTGATTTACCCCCCCCTTTCAGTTGTCCAACAAGTTAGCGAAGGATTGTTACACTTTTGAGGCAAACAACCAAATAGAGCCTTCAAAGTTGATAGCCCAATTGATCTAAAAGTGTGTCAATTGCATTGGGCAGGTGAAAGGGAAGGTGTTTGGCGTCAAATTATGACAAGTTTTATTCTGTTCTATTTATGGGGAAAGAAGAGTAAAGAAAGGAAGGTTCTCTGCCTGCATGAAGGAGGACAAAGACAAAGAAGTGAAACACTTAAATTTCCCATTTTGTAACCGAAAACTTCTGGAACAATTGAAATTTGAATGTTTAGAAGTTTGTATAAATATGCATTTTGAAGTGAGAACAAGGGCTGGACCTTTCTTGGCCGATTATAATAGAGACTTTTTTCCTTTTGAAAATTAATACAAAGCAATCCGAATATTCCTGATTCCGTGAAGACTGAGTTATGAGTTTTGTTTTCTCTTTTATTTTATATTAAATTTCATTTTGCATATATATTTTTGATGAATGCTTAGCTACAATTTAGTACAACTTCTACTGTGGTGACCAACTTTTTAGTTGTCTAATCGCTTACAGTTTTTCCTATGTATCGACTATCAACAGGTACAAGACCTGTGAACTTTTTAGATCTCTATATTTTATGCTTCATCAGATTTCTTCTTGCTTTTTTCTTCTTTTGTTTACAGGGAAAGATTCTCCCTTGATGGGAGCCTCGCATTGTCGACAACTTAATGTTTTCTCACATTTCATACATGATTCTTTAAAAAGTTAACTCAGTTACGGGAGAAGGACTTTGGTTTGTGTTCTACCTTTAACATTGGATTCAAAAATTCTCTTTTATATGGTCAAAAAATTGAAGTAGCATTTTAAATGTTGAACTTTCTTTTCAATTTTTGTTCCTCCATGACTATGCCCATTGCAAGACAACCCAACATTGAACCTGGCCCATTGGATCAAACCAACATCACATTGAACCTTTTTGACACCATACTTAAAACTGCCATCACCGGGTAGAACTCGAATGTTCATGGGCCACAATTGAACGGGATATAAGCATCCAGGAGCATTTGGAAGCGAGACAGAGACAACATAGAAATCAGACTTAGCTTCCTTTCCCGAAGGTTGATTCTTCCCCTTTTTATCTTTTACTCACTTTCGGATGGTTAGACCCTATACTTTCTAGCCTTAAGTATAGACTCTGGAACAACGGTTCCTATGGGAATTTCAACATACCAGTCATTGTTTTCATTCAATTTTATGGGTTGACTCCATTTCCAAAGAGATACCATACCTCCTTGCCAACAAACCTTATATAAATCTATCCAATTATCAAAACCTAGCCATTGTTTTTAGCAAGAAAACCTATCTATCATAGACTAAATGACAAGAGAGATCCATCTCCAAGCTGTATAGGCTAGTATCCAATTCCAAAGTGGTTTTGTGGTAAACTTTATAGCTTTTTTATTCATCCAAGCAAATTACAAAGTGCTAACATCTTGGTGTCATTGTTAGGGACACTTGTAAATTTTTTCCCTGGGAAAGAATGAATAAATTTTTCATATTTGATTCCTAAGGGTAACAGAGAATCTTACATAAGTTAGGATGAAACATTTACCCTGGTGAATTCATGTTTTAATATTAGTTGCAGAGAGTGAGTTTATTTTTTGAAATCTTGGCTCCTCAGAAGATTTACACTAGGAAAAATCCAGATGCAGAGCCTACAACACCTGTGTTTGATCCTGATAAACTCCTCCACAAGAAAAGGGATAAAACACCTTGCTCAAATATTTTCTTTGACATAACTTTTTCCTTAGCTAAATATGGAGTAAAATGTCTTAATGATCTTGATTTTGATTTAAAGTTTGAACATATCTTGTTTAGATCTAAATTTGAAACCAACTTGACTGAGACTATATTTGATGACAAGAATTTTAAATCATCTATCCTTTTTGTTCCTTGTCAAACTATAGTAAACCTTAGTCAGGTTGTGCAACCAAATCAAACCTATCTTAGAGTCATGGAAGCCAGATTTTCTCCTCTTGCCTTTCCTTCCCAATTACATGATTTACCTCATAATTATGCCCAAATAATTAAATCATATGATACTGAAGAAAATGTTTTATCCTGAAAACACTTATATTTTTTTAATGACTTTGTTGACCTAGAGGAGGTAGATGATGAAGATGTAAAAATAAGACTATTTGCACAAATTCTTTCAGGTGAATTCAGAAAATGGTTCAAATCTCTTCCAGCAACAAGCATCCTTGATTTTGCATCCTTTGAAACAAACTTCCTTGCAATATGGGGAGACAATAAAAACCCCTTGCAATTGTTAACTCAATATAATAACATAAAAATATCACCCAATGAGATAATACAATAATTTTCAACCAGGTTCATGAGGGCCTATAATTCAATCCCAACTGAAGTTAAACCCCCTCCTGGAGCTTCCCAAATCCATTATGCTAACTCTTTTGACAATGAATTTTCCTTGTTGTTGAGGGAAAGGAGATCTACCACACTAGATGATATGATGAATGATGCAATTGAAGTAGAGGTGAATCCAATGGCATCAAGAAATATTAAGCACAATCCTGAAATTGATATGAAAAAGGTCCAAGGAGAATCCCAACCTTCAAATTCCCAGTCATTAGGTGAAAATTTTGATTTAATGATGAAGACTATGGAAAGGTTCATGGAAAATTTGTCCTTGGATAACAAACCTGCCATCGGAGATCAAGATGAAATCCAACCTAGGAATCAAAATTTCATAAGAGCACCAGTTCCATAGATCAAACATAGAGACTAGAGAAATCAAGGTGATCAACAAATAAAACCCCCCTTTCAAAATAACTATGTGAATGAAAATTTTGATGAATCTTTTGAAGAAAATATATATTGATGTGATGATACTGAAACAAATGTGTTCTTAATCAAAGAAGAACATGATCAATTTATGGATGCAAATGATAAGTTTATGTAGGAAAATGATGATTTGATGTCAATGGAATTAGATGAGTACAAAAAGGGATATCAAAATTCCATAATGCAGTTTCAAAAACAATATAACCTAAGAAGTAAAAAATTGCCTCCAGTTTCCCAGAAAGAAATAAAAACAAGGACCCTCAAACAAGTGCATCCTCCTCAAATCAGCCTAAAAAGGACATCCCCATAAAGGATGTGAAGGATAAATTAAAACAACAAAAAGATTCCCCAAAGAAGGTCCTTGATATGCAAAGGAATGTAATCATCAAAGAGGTAGAAACAATTCAGTCTCCTTTTAATTTTGAAAATGAGATGACTAAGATTAAAAAATTTGTACCTTTCAATGAGTTAATCAAGGATGTTGAGTATAGAGGTCAAATCATTAGAATGTTGAAAATGGAAGAAGCATATGACACACTAAATATACAAGATGATCATCCTGCAATACTATTTGGTCCTCGAGTGGAATAATGTGGTGAGGATGGTGATGTTCCTCCATTTTATATCAGTCTTAAGATTCATGACATGATTTTGCACAATGCAATGGTAGATTCAAGAGCCTCACATAACTTAATTCCTAAAGTGATTATGGATGACTTATTCCTAGACATTACCAGACCTTACAAAGATCGTTTCTCTTTTGATTCAATAAAGGTGAAATGTTTAGGTTTAATCAAATATCTATCTGTATATTTATATCAGATCCCATCAAAAAACTTGGTCATGGATGTAGTAGTTGCTGACATTCCTCCTAAGTTTGGTATGTTGTTGTCAAGGTCTTGGGATGTAAAATTGAAAGGTACTCTACAAATGGATATGTCTTATGCAACTATACCATTTTTTGGTCAGGAAAGGAGACTATACAAGGAAGTATTGTTGAAGTACATGGTGAGAAGCAAGAGTAAACACAATAATCATCCCATTTATTCTGTTGATACTAAATTAGGTTCTTCCTTTTTTTATAATGACGTGTGTTTTGAAGAAGAAATTACAAAGGTTCTTTATATTCCTATGAAAGATGAAGTGGAACATCAGTCAGGAAAAATTTCAGACCAATAGGGAAGTGAGGAAGATGAATTTTGATGGAGCTTCCAGTAAAGAGGGAGATGGAACAAGAGTTTGGATAATACCTCCTAAATCAGGTTCAAAACTTTTCTCTTATAAATTTGCTTTTGATTGTACAAATAACATAGATGAATATGAAGCATTGATTTTGGGTTTGAAAACATTGAAATATTTGGGGTCAAAGAGGATAGTTGTACATGGATATTCTGAGTTAATAATAAATCACGTTAAAGGCATCTACCAATCCAAAGGCCCTAGGATGAGGGCATACAAAAATCTGGTTTTAGATGTACTTGAAAACTTCATAGAATATATCCTTTCAGTAGTTCCAAGGGGACAAAATTTAATTTTTGATTCCTTAGCAATTGCAACTTCTGTTTTCAAGATTCCTATTTACCCTAACAGGAAATATGAGTTTGAAGTCAAACATAAACCAGAAATACATGATAATATCAAGCATAGGTAGATCTTTGAGGATGATAAAAAAGTGGAAAGGTTCCTCCAAATGACTGATGAGTTTGCTAATTTAAATATTGATGATGAAAATTTCTTTGAACAGGAAGAGGAAGACCCGGGTATGTTTCAGAATGAAGCCTATTTTCTAAATCAGATTGCAGGTAAAGACATTGTTCAACTGAAGAATAATGTAATCCCTAAAGGATTGGTTCCACTTGAAAAGATTTTTGACAACAATGATGTAGCAAAAAACCCCAAAATAACTGCAAATGAGGAAGAAATAGAGGATTGTGACATTGGGACTAAGGAGGATCCTAAAATCATCAAACTGTCCAAAACACTTAGCCCATAGGTCAAAGAGAGATACATCAATTTAATGAAGGATTTTCCAGATGTGTTTTCTTGGAGCTATGAGTATTTGAAGGTTTATGACACTAAGGTTATTCAACATGTGATCCCTGTCAAAAGTGATCAAAATCCTTTCAAACAAAAGTTAAGAAGAATGAATCCCCTGATGTTGCTTTTAATTGAGAAAGAGGTAAGAAATCTTTTCGATGCCAATATTATAGTCTCACTAATATTTTCTAAGTGGTTGGCTAACTTAGTTTCTGTCAGAAAGAAAAGTGGTGAAATAAGGTTGTGTGTAGACTTCCAGAATTTGAATAGGGTCTCTCTCAAGGATAACTACCCTCTTCCCAAGATGGACTATATTTTGCAGAAAGTGGTTGGATTAGAGAAGTTATCAATGCTTGATGGTTTTTCTGGGTACAATCAGATCATGGTGCATCTTGATGATCAAGAGAAGATAGCCTTCACAACACCCTGTGGTACATTTATGTATTCCAAAATAACTTTTGGGCTTATGAATGCAGGGGATACATTCCAAATATCTATGGATATAATTTTTTTTTATGAGAAAAATAAGTTTTTTGTCATTTATTTGGATGATATTACTGTTTTTTCAGATTCTGATGATGAACATCTAAAGCATTTGAAAAGGGATTTTAAGAAATGCTGGAGATTTGGCATATCACTACATCCCAAGAAATCCAATTTTGGAATGAAAGAAGGAAAACTACTTGGACATATAATCTCAAAATAAGGAATAAAGATAGATCCCAAGAGGGTGGCTACAATTCTGAAAATTAACACTCCGAGGAGAAAAAAGGATGTATAGTCCTTCCTTGGAAGGATAAATTTTCTGAGAAGATTTATCCCAAATATTGCAGAAATTATAAAGTACATGACCAACATGATCAAGAAAGGAAATGAGATAAAATGGACTCAGGAAGCTAGGAAATATTTTGAAGACATAAAGATAGAATTGACCAAAGAACTAGTACTAGCTAGTCCAGACTTTACAAAGGATTTCATTATGTTTTCCGTCGCATCAGAACATACTATTGTTGGGGTTTTATTGTAGAAAAATGAGGATAAATTTGAGAGGCCCATATCCTATTTCAACAAAACTCTAAGAGACTCTCCATTGAAGTATGACATCATGGAGAAACAAGCATATGCACTAGTAAAGGCCCTTAAAGAATTTAGAGTTTACATTTTTCATTATCAAATTGTTGCATATGTACCTAGTAATGTTGTGAAATATATATTGACCCTATTAGCACTCTGTAAATTTTGTTTGGATGAATAGACAAACGACAGAGGTAACTATTGCAACCTACTTCAGAGCTAGGCACTAGCCTACTCAACTCAGAGAGGGCTCTCTTGTGTCAGTTAATATATCTTTGGAAATCAGTGGTTAGATTTGGTTTGTTTGGGGGAGATTTTATAAAGTTGTCGATGAAGGAAATGGGGTGACATTTGGGGCTATGGAGTTGAAAATGAATAAAGCAGTGACAGGTCATTGGTAACTATCTAGAGGAGAAAGGCTAAATGAGGCAATGAGTCTGATTTTTTTTAATTGAAATATGCATGGTGAAAGAAGAAAGGAAAATGAGTAACTACATTAGATCATATCAAAATGAGTTCTGAATTAGTTAAGAAAAAGATTACATAATTTAAATTGCTAAGTCGAGAGCGTCGTAAGATGAATTCCGGACTTTTAAATCTCCAATTTAAAAAGAGGAAAATGTAAATGGAATTTCAAAGACACTAGAAATACGCACTACGGAAGAACACATAACTCATATAACATCCATTAGAATATTTTCATAAACAGTTCAAAATGATTTTGCATTGTATATTCACTTTGGCTCCAGAGATTTACAAAGTCTTCCTGCTATGAGGGCAGGCCCCTCTTGGGTCTGTCCAACCATTCATTCATGTTCGTAATAGTATATAAAGATAAATTACATATGGGATTCAAAATGAATCGTCTTCCCCAAAGTACTAAAAATATTTGTCTGTTACAAAGAGTAACATCCAGCAGCCGAACTCCTATTTTCTAGGGGGTGTTATAAAAAAAAATTGACATATCTGAGGTTTTTTGTCTTCAAGGCCACTTGTCAATATTATTACAAAATTCTTTGACACACACTAAACTTAGCCTGCAATTTATTTTAGCTTGGCAATTTCTTCTTTTAATGTATCCAACCATGCAGGTTTGTTTTCCCCAACGCTTTCGACTGCTTCAACTTTTACCTCTATCTTCTGACACTTGCTCCGTTTCCTCTTGAAATATCGCATATGGTGCTAACTTGGGTAACTTTTGATGATTAAATCCTTCATGATGGGATTTAATCTGACCTCTTCATCTGTTCCTGGCTCTCTTGAAGGCTTTGTATAAAATTATGTTGCTAAGATTTGAGCAACCAGTTTCTCTTTCTTCTTCGTTGATGAATTTGTCATATTAGTTGAAAATCCTGGTTCACTGAAGGCTACTTGGTTTGGCATATCGATCTTCCCTGGTTTTGTAGAAAGCATGAACTTATCTTCCTTAGCTGAATAATTTGACCTGTGATTACCCTGTTCTGAAGTAGAACGTTAATTGTCTAAAACAAAATAATGTAGCCCATGTTTTGAATGAAAATTGTAATTGAGTGCCAATCATGAACTACTGGCAAGAGTACTTGCAATTACGTTGGTTTATCACATTTGGACAATCTATTTCGAATGATGATCCTTCGAGTGGCATGAGGTGATTTGATCGGTCATTATCTACACGTGATTTTTTGATTTGACATATTCAAATGACATTAGAACACGTGACATCGGGGCATGGTTGAGCCATTTTGTGCTTACCCACTTTTCCCCCTGATATGATTCTAGAGGTGACATGTGTCTATGGTTTGAAACCACGGTATTTTCCTCGGCATGCTCTCTAGTGCTTAACCTTCACGCTAGTTCTTTGCCTGATATGTCTCCTAATCTTTGATCTAGACTGCTCGAGATCTATGGTTTGTCGGGTCCAATTAATTCTGCATCTCCGCCAATTTTATCCATGTCCACCAGATGTGACCCCACCTGCTAGTTTGACACTCCTCTATATTGATTTAGCATTCTACCAAATATTGAGATTTGGATTCCAAGAAATTTTTATAGTGATAACATAGGCTCCAATTGGGGATGCTACCCTCCCCACGAGGTAGCAAATAATGCGTAGTCTCGGTGCCTCATCCATGGGATGCTCCCTCAGCATGTGCATACCTTGTTTTGTCCTAGAGACTGAATGCCATACATACTACTAAAGATCTAACTGAATACTTTATTTGGAAATCAAAACTTGAACATGCCCAATCATCAAGCTTATTCTCACCTACCTATCCTAACTTTTGAAATAAAAATGCCAATCAAGTAAAATTAAAATGCCAATGCAGCCACGCCAACATTTTATCTATTTCTTGTTTGCTTTGCACATGCTTTCTCCAAAGCCTGTTCATCAACAACTCTTTTGATAAATTGCATATGAATTTGAGTTTTAGACTTCCAGAAACATTAGGACTATTCATTGCTTCTAGCAAAGCCGCAAATGGATCTTCCAAAGAATGTATAAAATAACAACCACATATCATTTCTTCCACGACATTCTGTTTTTCAGGTGATTGATCCTCCTGATTTTTATCAAGAGACTGAAAATTCATCTGAAACTGCTGGGGGAAATGACCTTTTGGATTAGAAAGTGACACAGGCTGAAAATAAATCATCGGTGTAAAACAATCCATATATAATGCTGACGTTGTGATGCCATTATCTTTACTTCTGAGCTTACAGTCCTTTCTAAGAATTAAATTTTGATTGGTAGAATTTTCCATATAGCATGCTACAGGATATGAAAGCCGTAAAAAATTGCTTCTTCTTGGTAGACAAGAACAGAAAGATAGGTCTCTTCCACAAGTGTTTGTTTCCTTCGCTCTATTTTTTCCAGTTCTGAGAACATTTTCAAATGAAATAGCAGCAATAGATTTGTCTAGTTTTCCATGTATTCCAACAAAAACATTCATACATTCATGAACATCTTCAAATATGACAACTATATTATGTGCATCAAGGCTATCTTCTTGTTCATCAAACAATTCTGATTTGGTTTCATTAAACTTCTGGAAATTTGCTTGAGGACTGTCATTTTGACTTTCAAATGAATGAATGGAAATAAGTTCCCTTTCATTATCTTTCTATATTTCTGATTGAAAAATGGCATACGCTGTTTTTTTGCTTTCTTGAAACTCTATGTCATTTGTTTTTTCGTTGTTTGGAGTCTCCATAGAGGCAGTTTCATAATCCTCATCCATGTCTAGGCCAATTAGAAATTGGACCACCACATCATTCTCAGGGGAAGAAAGACAACTTTGAAACACTTCGTCTTGCTGGAAATATTGTTGAATATCTTTATCAAGCTTAGAGGGAGGAAAATGACCTTTAAAAACAATTTCTTGATCAGCTTCATATTCTTTTTCAAGATTGTAGTTGAGCACAGGCTGCAACTCTGAATTGAAATATCCTTTCATGTAATTAGCTACATGATCGTTTAATGCATGTGAAGGTTGTTGATCTTCCTCACTGACAACAATTTCCTCATGTAAAGCAGTGCTATTGGAGTCATATTTTCCTGTTTCCTCTGTAGTCCCATGATTTGTTTTAAGCAATTCAAAGGAATAAAATCATAATGGAAGATGATTTACATTTTCAAATTCTTTTCTTTCCTCGGATTCAATAATATGACTGGAGGATTTATGATTTGAAACATTATAAACATTTTGTTTCAACAATTTAAAAGAAGTAAAGAATAGTGGCAAGGTTTTTTCACTTGTTTCCAATCCCTCTCCATTTTTTTCATTATTGTCATATACATGTTCCTCAATTCTTTTAGATTGTCGAACACACTTACTTTCAGGTTTCTCTTTAACCAATGGCTGCAATTTCTTGTCAATTTGTTCTAGTGAATCAATGTGATTTGACATCAACACACATTCCATTGCTTCAATGATGATCTTATAATTTTCTTTCAGAAATTTAAATGAAGAAAAGCATAAAGGTAAAGAATTTCCTTCAGCTGATTCAATACTTTCTTCTTGGTAACTGTGATATATAGTATGATCACTTTCATTATACTGCTGAAAAGGGACATTTTTTGATAGAGAACATGCAGTTGGTTGTTCTAGGAAGTCAGCCTTATAATCATCATTATATTCATCATATATAGGCAAATCAACAATATATGCAATGTCATTCAACAAGAACAAACTTGGAACATCAGCCTGCTCTTCAACAGACTGATTTGCAAACTCATCTTCTTGGATGTTTGCAAATGAATATATGAAGAAATAATCTCCATGCTCATCAGGGGATTGTTCAAAAACTAAATTAGCACCTCCTTTTTCAATAAGTGGAATACAATATTTTGCAAAATCATTATCATTGGAAACTTCAATGGGACCTATGATATTGTCAATTCTATGCTCAAGATTCCAATCAAATTTCTGTTCATATTCACTATTCTTGAGCATTCAACCCCACATTTTGAATATGTTTACATGCTTGGACATTGTGTTGAATTTCCTAAGAATCATTAAAAAATTGTTGTAAGGACTTAGGTCTTCTTTCCATCAGGAGGAAAGACAAATCAGGATGAAGAGTAGTTGCATAATGGAGCATGGCAACAACTTCAGTTAGTTGAATTTCTTTGGGAAAATTGTAATAGGCATTGGAAAACCTTCTACTGAATATAGAAATATTTTCATTGCTCTGCTTTTTTAAATCATAGAACTCTATAAGATGTAGATCCAAAGATTTTTTCCTGCCCCAAAACTTTTAAAAGACATCCTTCAATACCTCCCATGAGCTAATTGTCTCTGGCTGTAAATGTTTAAACTGGTATTTGGTGTCCCCTTTCAAGGATTGAGAGAAATCCCTCATACAAACATCATCATGGTCAATCTCAAACAAATCTACAAAATGCTCAAACCCTTGGATGTGTTTTTCAGCTGAGATGGCATCAGGTTCCCCATCAAACATAGGTAGGTACTCGTAGTGTTTTGGAGGAAAATCATGAAGGATGTGGGGTAAATTTAAGGGTCGGTATCTATGCTGAGTCTTGGAGGGTGTTGGATCAAGTGAAGAAGGAGAAATATCAACCTTGGTCTCATGAGGTTCATTAAATCGATTATAGTCATCACATGGCTCAGATGGATTTTTTTTATCAAAATCAAAGATATTGTGAGGATATGCATGTACAACTTTAAGAGGAGGATATACAATTGCAATATCATCATAATCATCATTAGAGCGCATCAGGTAAAGAAAAATTTGTCTATCATGTTCAAGGAAGGACCAGAGGCAACTTATAACAAACATAAAAATACTTTGGAAAAAATCCAATTTTAAGTACTTGTTTTCTTTCATAATTCCTTTTCATACCTCTGTCAAGGGATCTCATGTTCTAGTGGATTCTCTGAATTACATTTGAAGCTTAAGTGAAGTCACCAATAATGTTTTGGAAGCTGGATTCGGCATTGAGAGTGGATTCGCTATTGAAAAATTATTTTTTTGGAATCTTCTACCAGTGGAATCA
Source organism: Picea engelmannii (assembly GCA_009831015.1). Classification (NCBI taxonomy): domain Eukaryota; kingdom Viridiplantae; phylum Streptophyta; class Pinopsida; order Pinales; family Pinaceae; genus Picea; species Picea engelmannii. Next base: position 622,696 of record ML783379.1, on the reverse strand, counting down.
CCTTCAAATTGATTTTTGATGTGTGGAGTCACCATAGAAGGAATACAACCAATATGTGCCTAAGTATATGTTTCTCTCAGACCTTAGAACTCAACCATGCCATTCTTTCCTAGGGAAAAATTTTCAATTTCATCCCCAACAAAGACACCAAAATGTTAGCACTCTGTAAATTTTGTCCAGTTGAATAGAAAAATGACAGAGGTAACTATTTCAACCTACTTCAGAGATGGATACTATCCTGCTCAACTCAGAGAGGGATCTCTTGTGTCACTTAATATATATTTGGAAATCAGTGGATAGATTTGGTTTGTTTAGGGGGGGGTTTATAAAGTTGTTGGCGAAGGAAAGGGGGTGACATTTGGGGCTATGGAGTCGAAAATGAATAAAATAGTGACAAGTCATTGGTAACTATCTAGAGGAGAAAGGATAACTAAGGTAATGAGTATGAGTTTTTAAAATTGAAATTTGCATGGCGAAAGAAGAAAAGAAAACGAGTAACTGCATCAGATCATATCAAAATGAGTTCTTAATTAGTTAAGAAGAGTATTACATAATTTAAATTGCTAAGTCGAGAGCGTCATAAGACGAATTCCAAACTTTTAAATCTCCAATTTAAAAAGAGGAAAATGTAAATGGAATTTCAAAGACACTAGAAATATGCACTATCGAAGAACATATAACTCATATCACAACCATTAGAATCTTTTCATAAACAATTCAAAATGCTTTTGCATTGTATATTCACTTTGGCTCCAGAGATTTACAAAGTCTTCCTGCTATGAGGGCAGGCCTGTTAAGAACCAAATATCAATATAGCATAGAAAAACCTCAAAAAAAGTACTCAATGCCTTGAAAAAGAGATAATTTCATATAATAAGCCTCTTCGAGGGGGAAACCTCCTTTTACCCCACTTAAATGTTCAAGTACAAGATG
>ML783379.1:606514-616661 GCA_009831015.1 Picea engelmannii | reverse complement strand
ATGTTCAAGTACAAGATGATTCAAAATGAAAATGTCTCCTTGGTATATATAGGAGACTAGGAGGTATAATTACAACTAATGGCCTAAAGCTGACATAAATAAAATAACATTACTAATATAATATGCCCCAATTAAGGGGTAATTAGCTAATATTAGGGCTTAACAAGGCCCCTCTTCAGTATGTCCAACCATTCGTTCATCTTTGTAACAATATATAAAGATAAATTACACCTGGGATTCAAAATGAATCATATTCCCCAAAGTACTAAAAATATATGTCCGTTACAAAGAGTAACATCTAGCAACCGAACTCCTATTTTCTAGGGGGTTTTATAAAACAAAACTGACATATATAAGGTTTTTTGTCTTGAATTCCACTTGTCAATATTATTACAAAATTCTTTGACACACACTAAACTTAGCCTGCAATTTATTTCATCTTGGAAATTTCTTCTTTTAACGTATCCAGCCATGCAGGTTGGTTTTCCCCAATTCTTTCGACTTCTTCATCTTTTACCTCTGTCTTATGATATTTGCTCCATTTCCTCTTTACAACTTGCGTATGGTGCTCACCTGCGTAACCGTTGATAATTAAATACTTCATGATGGGATTTAATATGACCTCTTCATCTTCTCCTGGCTTTCTTGAAGGCTTTGTATACAATTTCATTGCTACGATTCGAGCAACCAATTTATCTTTCGTCTTCATTGATGAATTTGTCATATTATTTGAAAATCCTGGTTCACTAAAGACTACTTGGTCTATCGTATCCATCTTCCCTGGTTTTGCAGAAAGCGTGAAATTATCTTCCTTAGTTGAATAATTTGACCTATGATTACCCCATTCTGAAACAAAATGTTAATCATCCAAAACAAAATAATGTAGCCCATGTTTTGAATGAAAATCGTAATTGAGTGCCAATCATGAACTATTAACAAGAGTACTTGCAGGTATGTTGGTTTATCACGTTTGGCCAATCTATTTCGAATGATGATCCTTCGATTTAGTTTTCTGACGACACTCTCCTGGCATCACATGGACGCAAAGTACCTGAACGAGTGGCATGGGGTGATTTGATCGGCCGTCACCTTTCACTTTCTACACACGATTTTTTGATTTGACATAGTCAAATGACATTAGAACACGTGACATTGGGGCGTGGTTGAGCGGATTTGCACTTACCCGCTTTCCCCCCGATATGCTTCTGGAGTTGACATGTGTCTATGGTTTGAAACCATGGTATTGTCCCTAACCTTCTCTCTAGTGATTAACCTTCACACTATTTCTTTGCCTGATATGTCTCCTAACCATTGATATAGGTTGCTCGAGATCTATGGTTTGTCGAGTCCCATTACTTCTGCGTCTCCTCCAATTTTAACCTCATTCGCCAGATGTGACCCCACCTGCTAGTTTGACACTCCTCTATACTAATTTAGCATTCTTCCAAATCTCGAGATTTGGATTCCAAGAAATTTTTATAGTGATAACAAACCCAATCTGATCCGGAAAGAACAAGAGGAAAATGGATAACTATCTTGCTAGAATATGATTTGGAAATAAATCCTACAAAGTTTATCAAAGGCCAAGGGATTTCCAAGCTTATGACACAGTCAAATTATGATGTACTAGGAATAAAATTCATTGCATAACTATTAGAAAGTTAGAAGGAAGAAACAATACCACAGGTATTTTAGAAGTTCTTTGAGTCTCCATGGTATGTTGATATCATTTATGTACTAAAAAATTCACAAGCTCCTACCAAAGTCATCAAAACAAAGGCCAGGTTTCTGAAGTTGAAGGCAACAAAATTCTGTATTCTAAATGGCTCTTTATATTTGAAAGACCTAGGGGGGATTTTTCTTAGTTGTTTGTTAGATAATGAAGTCAAACATACCATTGAAGAATTCCATAAAGGTGATTGTGGGGGTCACCATTATTGGAAGACAACAATGCATAAAATATTAAGAGTTGGGTTTTATTGGCCTAGTATCTTCTCAGATGTGTACAAGGAGGTCTCAAGTTGTCATGAATGCCAAATTTTTGATGGAAAAAGAAAATTGTTTCCCTTGCCTTTAAAGCCAATTTCTATTGAAGCACCATTTAGGAAATGGGGCCTTGATTTCATAGGATATATTCATCCCCCTTCTTCATCTTAGAATAGATGGATATTTACATCTACAAACTAATTCACCAAATGGATTGAAGAAGTCCCAACAAGGCAATATATTGATGCTCTCATCATTCAATTTCTGGATTTTTTTTTTTTTTTTAGGTTTGGTTGCCCAGTCAAAATAATAATTGATAATGCAACAACATTTAAGTCCAAGAAAATGGAAAAATTCTGTAGTGAGTACAATATAACCCTTGTACATTCCAATCTTACTATCCACGGGGTAATGGATTAGCTGAATCATTCAACAAGAGCTTGACTAGAATTATCAAAAAGTTGTTGTAGGAAAACAAGAAAGATTGGAGCAAAAAAATTATTTATGCATTGTGGGATAATAGGGTTACTACTAAGAGGTTTATTGCTACTTCACCTTTTCAGATTGTGTATGGAACAGATGCAATTTTTCCTACTTCACTAGGGTTTCCAGTCATGAAACTACTACAAAAATAGGAGGATGAACCAAATGATGCTCAAAGGAAGATAAATGAGTTGATACATGTACAATAGATGAGGGAAGAAGTATACAAAAAGGCACAACTACATCAGGAAAAGATAAAAAGGATCTTTGATAAACATACGAAGGTGGATGATTTCAAGGTAGATGATATTGTATTGAAATGGGATGCAAGAAATGAAGATAAGGGTAAGCATGGAAAGTTTGACTACCTCTGGATGGGACCATACAAAATTGCTACTTATCATGGGAATAATGCTTATCTACTGCAAGAACTAAATGGAGACATCATTGGTGGAGGGCCTGTAAATGGAAAGTTTCTCAAGCACTACCTTACTTAAAGTTTTCTAGTTTGTTCATCTCATTGTAAATAAACATTTGTATATTTAGCAGTTAGAGTCAATAATCAACAAGAAATTGAAGCCCGAAGTGAAGGACCTAAGTTTATGCCGAGTCTGGTTAAATTATGTTAGATAAGTCTTATTAGACAACTTGTTTATCACTTTAGATTATTTTTTATTCAAATAAAGCCCAATGGTTAGGAACATAGTTTGTTTTTATTTGCTACCTCATTAGGAGGATAACATCCCCATTGGAGCCAAATGTTAGCATCATTATTTTTAGGGTAGATTTAGAGTTTTGTCTAGAGTTTTCAGGGTCATGCCTTGGTCTTGGGAAGACCAAGGCATTCCTAAATGAGTCATAGTGAGTGTGTTATATTCATGAAGTCATTAATCAAATAAAGGGAAATATGCATGTCAATAGAGAGTTAAGTCATAGGTTTGAGTCAAAGGGTGTTGTTTCTATCTCATAATAAACTATCAATGGGTTTAAGAGTCCATCATGTTGAAATATTTGTAAAATTCCTTATGTTCCTAGTTTAAAATCATATCACAAAGTGGGAAATTATGTGTCAAAAGTTGAGTCATAGGTTAGGGATGAAAGTCATGTCAAATGAGGTATCATGGTTCATCATCACACCTAATGAGGTCAGAAAAGGGACAATGATTACACTCCATGTCATTTGTACCGTTGAAAATCTTCATACATATGCGCACTGCGCGAATTCACTGCACAAATTACTAGAATTGGCTTGGGAGGTGTTGTCATCTATGAACACGTACTTTCATTTTCAAATCCGCTCCTTATCCACTCACGCATGCACATTTTCCACCTTTTGTCTATTTGTATACACCCTTGACCTGTGCATAAGCCATAATATTTCAAGCTAGCTTCAAAGCCCTCTACTATGCAAACAATCCCCCTCACTACGCAAACACTGTGCAAATTTCCCTCGCTATGCAAACCTTCTATGGTATCACTCACTACACAAAGCTTGTTGCTCTGTTTGTTTCTACACATCCCTTGTTCGCTTTTTCACTATGTTAAAACATTTTTTATCCCGTTGTTTATGCAAGCTTATCCCATTAATAAGTTCACCTCTCATATAACAAAGGTCGGTTTCACCTATTCAAGCCAAACCCTAGCCCTTCTAGTTTGTTGTGTAAGCTTGCCTACTGAGTTTTAAGACATATATGCTTTGAACAGTTTGAAATTTACCTTGCAAAGAAGATATCACAGAACCATGACATCACAGGAAAATAAGAAATAAAAGGAAGGAAATGTGTTGAGGTATGAGACATAATATTTGACTTTGGTAAATTCAGACCCTGCATATAGAATTTCTTTTGAGTAAGCTGGGTGCATAAGATTTTGTGAGAAGATCCAAGGGTATAATGTGCAACTGACAAAGGAGTTTTCCATGAAATTTAATGGTGTCCAGACTAGAAGATTGGTGCCACTATCCCCACGGAGTATGTTTTGGAACCCTATGTGAAGCTTTTGAGAGTAATCCAAAGGTATTTTACTTGTGAGGGTAGGCTTGACAGGGTATATCAATACCACATAAGTCTCCTCATTAATTTCACAGGGAAAATCCTCCTACACTTACCCTTTTACATGTATAGAAGCATAGGAAAAATGGAAGACAAATTCCAATCCAGGGCTGACCAGATTTAGAGAATCTTGTTCCATTTCTCCTTGGTGAATATGTTAGTGGTTGAGGAGCTAAGAAAGCTAAACATGGACTAGTATTCTTTCTTAAGATCAACAAATATTCCCCTAGATCCCAAAGGAGATACTCCCTTGTATGTTTAAAGACTAGATTCTAATAACTCAAGGGTGAAAGGAGGAAGTATTTTTTAAAAAGGAAAAGGAAAAGAGATTGAGGGTTCATCACCAAGCCAACTAGTTCTGAAGAAAGTTAGGAAACTACAATTCACTGATGATCCAAAGGAGACACAGGATCCTAGTAAACCAGTCACAAGGTCATTTTCTAGGAGGCTTCCCATACCCATAATGAAGACAAATTTTATTGAAGTTGCAACTCAGGATATGGATGAAGAGTAGGTAAAGTCAGTGGAGAAAGGTTCAAAGGTCAGGGAGATGCAAAAACAACTCAGGGAATCTCAACATATTATAGCTTAGTTTTACTAGGAAAGTAAAGAATTGAAGAGGAAGCTAATAGAGAAGGATCCTGAGGCACAAACACCAAAAACCAAGGCAGATCCTAAAAGTGAAATATCCAAGGGAAAGGGAGTTTTAAAAAGTACTGAGATTGCATTTACATTCAAGCCTTCAGCTCTTGTAACAAGGTCTTCATCTAGGAAAAAGGGTACAGATTTGCAGGGCCAACATGCAGCAATGGAAATACCCCATACATCACTTGGAGAGGGTGAGAAAACTGTGAAATGGTTAAACAAATAGTTAAGAGAGGCCCGTGACCTAACTATCCATATCAATGAATATAACGGGTCATTAAAATAGAGGATATAAAGGAATTTTCGATAATTTGTACCAGCCACCAAAATTGCTTGTGAAGCAATTTTAGTTGCCCAATTCAAATTGAAGAATAATGCATGTTTATCCAAGCAAGTTCATAACTTAAAGAGGAAAAACTTGTCATTGAGAAAGACAAACGGGGCTTTAAGGTTGCAAGTGAAAATTGATAAAGAAGGTAAAAATAGATTAAACCTTCTTGCTGAAATGACAGAGATATGAGTAAGGAAGTCTTATAGTTTTGTCTCTTTGGGTATGAGGTCATCCCAATTTTTTGTTTATGTCATAGAAGTTGTGGGAAGCATGCATTTTATGTTAGAGAAAGGTTTTCACAAGGGTGACATCATAAAACATTATTTGGGCATAGTTGTTGTTTTGATTGATAAAATGTTATACACAACATTTGCGTAGCAAGTTTTGAGGTAAAAGGAATATGAGTTTTGAGATAAATATAGGTTCCCAGTCATTTGCTGCCACCTAGATTTGCACAAGTTATAAGAAGATGGAATTTTCTACGCAAATGTTGTAGGTATCACTTGCGCAACAAGTGAAGGAATATGAGTTTTGAGGTAAATACAGGTTCCTAGTCATTTGTTGCCACCTAGATTTGCACAAGTTACAACAAGATGGAGTTTTCTACGCAAATGTTGTAGGTATCACTTGCGCAACAATAGTCCAAATTTTCTGCGCAAAGTTGGCAGAGTTGTCCAATGATGCATAGGATGACTTGAAATGCTTTCCAAATGTATTTGGTGATTAATCAAAACAACATGGTCAAAATTTTCTCAAGATATATGATTTTTAAAGATATTTTATGTTACATTAGGATGGTCAAAATCATATCTTCTACTTTTAGTAAATCATGTGGGAGTTGTTCTCCTTGAAAGCAACTAGATCCATAGTTATAGGAATCAATAGTTTGACTCCTAGAAGCCTAGTGTGTCAATAGGATCTTATATATTTTGATCATTTTGATGTAAAAGGGGGAGTTGGCAAAAGTATATTCATTTTTCTTGATATTGTAAAAGACTTTTCTGAATTTGAATGAAATACAAATGCAAAAGTCCATAATTTTCCAAGAAAAAGAATTTAATGGTGGTGTCCTGAAGCTTGTGCTCTAGTATTTGTATGTACTTATTGTTTCTTATTATTTATCTGCATTTCATCTGTTTAAATCAGATATTGCAAGGTCTATAATTATCTAAATGGTGCTTTAGATTTTGAGTGATTTAAACTTTGTTTTTCTTCCTTAACTGGTCAAAATTCATCTTTCATGGTTCTTTGATTCTGTTACTTGTTTCTTTTTTCTTTCACCCTACACAACAAACTAAAAAACTAAAATTTCATCACCTAATTTATCCTTTGTTCCTCTGGGAATTTCAACATACTAGTCCTTTTTTTCATTCATTTTTAGGGGTTGATTCCATTACCTAAGAGATACCATATCTCCTTTCCAAAAAAACTTATAAAAATCTATCCAATTATCAAAACCTAGCCATTGGTTTTAGCAAAAAAAACTATCTATCAGAGACTAAGTGACAAGAGAGATCCCTCTCTGGACTATATAGGCTAGTATCCAGTTCCAAAGTGGTCTTGTGGTTACCTCTATAGATTTTTTATTCAGCCAATAAAATTAGAGAGTGATAACACCCTCATTTCAAACTAATTCATTCTTAGGCCTTCATTTAAAATGGGGTTGCACTAAAGATAAGGGAAACATATCAGATTCCTCCATTTTTTTCTCAATTTCTAGGGAACTAGCCTTGGCCACATTTAAAGTGTGTACTGATTTGTCTTTCAATATGTACTTTACATTTGTATTCATTGCAATCATATAGTATTCAAACAAATTGTTCCTAGATGGTTGGGAAGTAGTTGGGATATTTTTCAAGGTTGAGGTAAAGGATTGATTGAAATTATGAATTTTCTCCCCCTCATGAATGGATATGGTTGTGGAATCAATGAGTAGGGAAGCCACACCATCTTCTCCTTCAATTTTTTTCTTGAACTCTTGGACCATAATGTCCCAATTTTGGATACTATCATTGGGAAACAAGAGATACCATATCATCCCTTACCCTTCAAAGGTACTTACAAGTAATATAATGTTGACATAATGAGTCGTTATATCCATAAGTGTTAATGCATCATACAAGTTTTTATATGTTCCTCGAAATTCAATGGACCAATGACACTGAAATTAGGAATCCGATTTGGGGCATCTAGTGGTGTTTCATGTAGAGGTTGAGCCAACCTCAAATGGGTCTTGGGTTGCCAAGGAATTTCCATTGGAATAGATGTGGAAGGAACACCAATGGTTGTTGGAACAATTCTGGGAATAACCTAAGGGTTTGGAATTGTTGATGGATTAATCGATGCTTTTTTTTAGTATGTTATTTACAATGGGATAAGGGGAAGAGGGTGACTTAGCTTGTACAATAGGAGTAACAAGTTTCTTTGGTTTCCAAGATGTATGTGTATCACTACTTGTTTTCTTTCACAAAATTTGACTTCTTCTAATCCTAGGGGACATTGTTTCTCTAGTCTTAGGATATTTATTCCCTTCCATCTTGCAAGGGGATCATGTAATCTATTTTGATTACACGAGAGGTATCAAAATAATAATCCTACTCTTTATGATGAGGTGTTAAAGTAACCCAACTTAAGCAAGAAGCTTATTTTAGTTATTTTCCAAGTGAAAGGTATGGTATAATAGTTGATGACTACTCAAATGAGGTAGAACAAGTAAGATTAGAAATTTAAAAGGTATGAAAATAATAAATATCGAGGGTATTTATGGATCCCTAATGTAATTAAATTATAAAGGAAAATGAACTATAACACCTACCAAGGAAATCCAAGGAATCACCTGATGACCTTTTCTCGTGTTTCTGTTAAACGATGGGGGAAAATACACCAAATAATTTAGATCTTATGCTTAGTAAAAGTTTGGGATACAAGAAAATCAAAATAGGCTTGCAATATCCCCAATGGAGTCGCAAAAAAAGAGATTTGTTATAAGAAAAATTCATCCGTTGAGATGAATCCTACCTATCTGGTGGTGAAGATGATTAAAACCTCTTTGATAGATCAACATGAGGCAGAGACTACCTACACATCATATGGTCCTTTGTTTAAGGATTGAAAATGGGGAAGAAGGAGAGGTGAGGGACTTGTGAAAATATCTCTTGGGATCACCCAAACTGGGTATTATCCTCCCTTGGCTCCTTGGTTTGACGAAAAGGCTCGGGGGTGGATTTTGTGGACAAGAGGGTGAAAATGAGCTTGTTGATTTTTGGACTAAAAAATTAATAAAAGAGAACAATAGTGTGTTCAATTCCTTATGGCCTTGGGAAAATGTTCTAAACTATTCCTGAGGTAAAACAGGGTCCAGAACAATTACCCTATGAATGACTTATGAAAAATTACTAAAATATAATATTAAAAAAGGCCTTGTAAAGTTACAACCATTCCATTTAATATGGAAATAATTTATGAACAACAATATGTTTTGGCCTTGTAATGCATGAAAACAAGCACAAATTTTCCTGGAATTACCCATAAATTCCCATAATTTCCCGAAAAGTGGTTTTGGGACTTTTAAAGGTTGAAAATTGGGATTTGAAAATGCAATTCAAAACCTTCAAAAAGATTCTATAGCTATATGAAAAGATGTAATTATATGCAAACTAAATTTTACCAAGATGTTGGGTGGAGTGATGAAAGGTTTAAGAATTTAAGCATGTATTAATTATAAATTTTAAGTTGGTTAATCACATGAAAGGATACCACACAATTATGAAGGTCCTCTTCATTAGGATCACACCTATTATCTTGCAACTATTCCACCTAGTATAAACTGAGTGAGCTTGCGTACACCACTTGGTAAAAACATTGAATACCCCATGCGGTTCAGAGAATGAGGGGTTAGCCCCTTCTTATCACTAATGTTTTCATGCTCTTAAGGACACATGAATGGAAGAAGGATACTTTCACAAAGGAAGAAGCTCAAGATGTCAATTTTCACATGCGACTCTATGTGACTAATTTTCAGATCTGAAAATTGCTTCCTAGTAAGATAACATTAAAATCCTATCACTGAACAATTTTACACTAAAAATTATTGACTAAAAATATATGCAGTGAAAACAACAAGATCATAGATGAATCATCAATACATATATGAGACAAAAATTTATGTTTTGTAACCTTGTTAATTTCATAAATTGTGAGGTAAAAACCAACCCTCCTAACCAATAAAAATCCACCAAAATCTGAGGACAACCTTGTCCTCCAATAACCATACAAATAAAAAAACCAAACCTAAAAAATATCGTTGGAAATTTCCTGATCCAGGTGGATATTGGGGGCCACCCACCTTTTCCAAATGGCTCAAAACAGTTTTCTGACCATTTTGGCAATTTACTATTTTTAGCAGGTTTTCACTTCCGGGGCTATTTTGAGGGCCTAAATGAAGTTTTTTTGAGATATAGGTTCTCAATGATAGCTGAAGGAATAATTGAGCCCCCAAAATGAATCTTCTCGACGATACCTTTCCAACGAGCTATCACACACCTAAAATGGAGATCATATGCAAAAGTTACGACCCCGGGAAGTTGATGCACCAACTTACCCAAACGGGGCCCACATGACTTTTGGCGCTTCATCTCCTAGGGTTAGGTTT
>ML783379.1:561932-596586 GCA_009831015.1 Picea engelmannii | reverse complement strand
ATCTCTACAGGATACCAGAGGTAGTTCCAACTACTGCCCCACCTAAACAGTGCTGCAAGGTAGTATCTCATACTAGAAAATTCATCTTCTCCACAATCTGTTCAAAGGGTGAACAGAAGGATACTGCAGCTACCACAGCTTCGGCCAAAGCACCTTCTATACAACAGAAGCAGGTCGACAAGGTTGCAGCGAAGCACAAAGATTCCTTCTGCACACAGTCATCTAAAATAGCCAGACTGGTTAAAAAGGTCCAAACCTTCCAGCCACAGGTTCATGATAGATTTCCACAAACTAAGCAGCGTGACTTCTCCAGCAAGACAAGCAGCTCACCAAGATGCAGATTCAACAAATGTTTTTCCCTCTCCCCCGGGAACTCAACGCAATGGAGAACATTGCTTCCTAATGAGGGAGGATTGATCCAGGTGGATATCGGGGGCCACCCACCTTTTCCAAATGGCTTAAAACAGTTTTCTGGCCATTTTGGCAATTTACTATTTTTAGCAGTTTTCACTTCCGGGGCTATTTTGAGGGCCTAAATGAAGTTTTTTCGAGATCAAAGTTCTCAATGATATTTGAAGGCATGATTGAGCCCCCAAAATGAATCTCCTCGATGATACCTTTCCAATGAGCTATCACACGCCTAAAACGGAGATCGTATGCAAAAGTTACGACCCCGGGAAGTTGATGCACCAACTTACCCAAACGGGGTCCACATGACTTTTGGCGCTTCATCTCCTAGGGTTAGGTTTTTGGATGTCTAGGAATTTTGGCATTCCTGATTATTGTAAAAAGGCCTCCAGAGCCTCATTGTAACCATCTTCTTTCAAATGCGAGTAGCCGTCACATCTCTTCTTAGAGATAAGCTGCCACCATTCTAGCGAGTCTTTCACTCTGTATTTTTACAGTCTCTGTACATTTCTTTTAGAAATCGTGTATTACTGTATATATGTGTTTATGGTTGCACCTATGTTACATTTCTGTTATATTATTGAATATCTGCAATATCTTTGTGCATTTCTTTATTATATCTCCGCTCTCATTTCGTGCCGAAAATAATCTGGATCATTTCCTCTTCCCAAAAATATGCTATAGACCACTTGTCAGTGATCCAAGTGGATATTGGTGGCCACCCACCTATTCCAATTTGCTCCTCATGTTCATTCTCCCTCTAAGGTCATTCTCCCTTTGATTCCACATGCTCCCTTTGAAGCCTAACTCCCTCTGAGTCTGTAAAATCTTTGAAGCCATCTACTCCCTCTGAACTTGTTGACTTCCTTTGAAGTCTAATCTCCTCTGAAAATTCTAGGAGGTTTCTCCTCCCTCCTGGATCATGAGGGTTGAGTCCCTCCGAACTTTAGCTCCCTTTGATCCGACACTATTTGTTGGGTTTCCTTGCTCATCACTATTGGAGCTACCTTCTCCCTATGAATTTAAGCTACTAGTGGGACCACCTACCTCACAAATTCTAGAAACACTCGATTGGCCTTCACTTCCTTCTTCTTGTGAGCTGCCAATTCTTAGGGATAGGTAGGAACTACAACCACACTCTCAACATACTCCTTGAGATCATTTTCTTACAACAAAAGAAGAACTCTTGCATTCTAAGACCAGAAGTTGGTTTCCCCTTCCAACCTATCCTCAAGCTTCAATGTGTTCACCATGGTGACCTGCCTGTAACAAGAAAAAGAACAACACTCCTCCAGTGTTTTATCCAAATATGTGTCTCAATATGATCCCCTTCTCTTCAAATCCAAAGCTTTGATACCATGTTTATTTTCACATGCAACTCTATGTGACTAATTTTCAGATCTGAAAATTGCTTCCTAGTGAGCTAATAGTAAAACCCTAGCTATTATCACTGAACAATTTTACATTGAAAAATTATTGACTCAAAATATATGTAGTGAAAAAAAAAGATCAAAGATGAATCATCAACACATATATGAGACATGAAATTTATGTTTTTTAACCTTGTTAATTTCAAAAATTCTGAGGGAAAAACCAACCCTTGTGTAAAACAAACAACATTTAGGGCCCCAAAACAGCCCTGGAAGTACAACAAGATGTCCTGACATGAAAAAATACAAAATAAGACAGTTGGATTAGGTGAGAGGACACCCCTATCCACCTGGAGAATGTGTGAGGCTTCAGACAACCCTAGAAGTGTAGAACTTATAATTATAAAGTAGTATAGAAAGACATGATGAATCAAAAATGGACACGAGGAGCTAATTGGAATAGGTGGGTGGCCACCAAAATCCACCTAGATCAGTCAACCTATATGGACCTGCTCCTGCCCAGAAAAAATTGTATGTGATTAACCTTACTGCAAACTGTTCCCATACACGACTGTGCCCACTGCAACACACATATACGCGATTCATTTCCTGCAATCCACATACATACGCTATTGTGCTCTCTGTGACCTACATATATATGTGATTCCTTCCACTGCAATCCAAATACAAGTACATGAAACTTTTATAGATACCTCTGTACAATTCACTCTTTGTGACTTCCTCTCTCCTAGGCCATATTTTTTACCCTTGCAGAATTTCCCTTTGTTGAAATCACCAAGTCTCCTAACACAAGTGTAGACTCACATATGATAACTCGATCCTTTAACCATGCGAAAATGTCACAATGAACTATGTCCTTTATATACAAGTCCAATAAGTGATTTTAGTCACCCCTTCTAAACTCAACAATTAATTATAATATTTTATTCCTCTTTGTGTGTGTGACACCCCATCATAATCCCACAAATCTCATCAACTTTCTAATGAGGCCCTACCCTCATTCTAGGGCTGATTTCACTGAAACAAAAATCTGTTCTCGTGCCAACAAATATTCCCACATGCCTAACACCTTGGTATTTTGTGGGAATACCTCCCGAAGATACAATAAACAACACTCCCTCTTAGCAAAGGAGGTATCCCATCCACCATCATCTGGATGTACCTCTCTCATGAACACTAGTAGTGACTCTATCTTCTCTACCAAAGTTGCACTACAATCCTCCTGATTGGTTGCTCCCTCTGTCACCAAAGAAAACCCTACTCTCCTTTCTTCCTAACTAGCTACCTCCTCTATCACTGTAGAAAAATATCCTAAAAATAATAAATAATCCATGGAGGGAACACATCTCCTAGAAGCTTCCTTCCTATGAACCTCTTATCTGGACTCCTCAACCCATGAAACCTACATGTCAATCCTGGAAGAGGCCTCTTTCCCACCTGATTCCAATGATGAATTCCCTATGAATGTATGACTCTCCCTCTGAGCCAATTGATTCTCTTTGATCTCTTTCTCCCCTTGATTCCACATGCTCTCTTTGAAACCTAACTCCCTCCAAGTCTATAAAATCTTTGAAGCCATATGCTCCCTTTGAACTTGTTGTCTTCCTCTGAAGTCTAATCTCCTCTGAAAATTCTAGGAGGTTGTTCCTCCCTCCTGGATCCCGAGGGTTGAGTCCCTCCGAACTATGGCTTCCTTTGAGATGAAACTATTGGTGGGGCTGCCTTCCTCATCACTGGTGGAGCTACTGTCTCCCTATGAATTTATGCTACTGGTGGGACCACCTACCTCACAAATTATAGAAAAACATGATTGGACTTCACTTCCTTCTTCTTGTGAGATGCCAATTCCTAGGGATCAATAGGAACTACAACCACACTCTCAACATACTACTTGATATCATTTTCTTCCAACAAAAGAAGAACTCTTGCATTCTAATACTAGAAGTTAGTTTCCCCTTCCAACCTATCCTCAAGCTTCAATGTGTTCACCATGATGACCTGCTTGTAACAAGAACAAGAACAACACTTCTCCAGTGTTGTAGCCAAATATGTGTCTGAATATTATCCCCTTCTCTTCAAATCCAAATCTCTGATACCATGTTTATTTTCACATGCAACTCTAAGTGACTAATGTTCAAATCTAAAAATTGCTTCCTGGTGAGCTAATAGTAAAACCCTAGCTATTATCACTGAACAATTTTACACTGAAAAATTATTGACTCAAAATATATGTAGTGAAAAAAACAAGATCGAAGATATTAAATCATCAACACATATATAAGACACAAATTTATGTTTTGTAACCTTGTTAATTTCAAAATTTTTGAGGGAAAAACCAGCCTTCGTGTAAAACAAACAACGTTTAGGGCCCCAAAACAGCCCTAGATGTAAAACAAGATGTGTTGACATGAAAAAATACAAAATAAGACAGTTGGATTAGGCGAGAGGCCACCTATATCCACCTGGATAATGTGTTGGGATTTAGACAACCCTAGAAGTGTATAACTTATAATTATAAAACATTATAGAAAGACATGTTGAATAAAAAATGGACACGGGGAGCCAATTAGAATAGGTGGGTGGCAACCAATATCGACTTGGATCAGTCATCCTATACAGACCTGCTCCTTCCTAGAAAACTTTGTATGCAATTCACCTTACTGCAAACTCTGCACATACGTGATTGTGCCCAATGCAACCCACGTATACATGATTCACTTCCTGCAATCCACATACATACACTATTGTGCTCTCTGCAACCTACATATATGCGTGATTCCTCCCACTGTAATCTGCATACAAGTAAATGAAACTTCTATAGATACCTCCGTGCAATTCTCTCTTTGCGACTTCCTCTCTCCTAGGCCAGATTTTCCACCCTTGCAGAATTTCCCTTTGTTGAAATCATCAAGCCTCCTAACACAAGTGCAAACTCACATATCCTAACTCCATCCTTTAACCATGAGAAAATGTCACAATGACCTATGTCCTTTATATACAAGTCCAATAAGTGATTTCAGTCACCCCTTCTAAACTCAACAATTAATTAGAATATTTTATTCCTCTTTGTGTGTGTGACACCCCATCATAATCCCACAAAGACCATCAATTTTCCAATGAGGCCCTACCCTCATTCCAGGGCCGATTTCACTAAAACAAAAATATGTTCTCGTTCCAACAAATATTCCTACATGCCTGACACCTTGGTCTCTTGTGGGAATACCTCCCGAAGATACAATAAAAAACACTACCTCTTAGAAAATGAGGTATCCCATCCACCATCATCTAGATGTACCTTTGTCACGCACACTAGTAGTGACTCTATCTCCTCTACCAAATTTTCACTCAAATCCTCATGATAGGTTTCTCCCTCAGTCACCAAAGCAAATCCTACTCTCCTTTATTGCTAACTAGCTACCTCTGTCACTGTAGAAAAACCTATTGAAACAAATAAATCATCCATGGAGGGAACACCTCCTAGAAGCCTCCTTCCTATGAACCTCTTATTTGGCCTCCTCAACCCATGAAACCTACATGTCAGTATTGGAAGATGCCTCTTTCCCACCTGAACACGAGGAGGAACTCCCTATGAATGTATTACTCTCCTCCCAAATTATAGAAGCACTCGATTGGCCTTCACTTCCTTCTTCTTGTGAGCTGCCAATTCTTGGGGACCAGTAGGAGATACAACCACACTCTCAACATACTCCTTGAGATCATTTTCTTCCAACAAAAGAAGAACTCTTGTATTCTAAGACCAGAAGTTGGTTTCCCCTTCCAACCTATCCTCAAGCTTCAATGTGTTCACCATGGTGACCTACCTGTAACAAGAACAAGAACAACACTTCTCTAGTGTTGTAACAAAATATGTGTCTCAATATGATCCCCTTATCTTCAAATCCAAAGCTCTGATACCATGTTTATTTTCACATGCAACTCTATGTGACTAATTTTCAGATCTAAAAATTTCTTCCTAGTGAGCTAATAGTACAACCCTAGCTATTATCACTAAACAATTTTACATTGAAAAATTATCGACTCAAAATATATGTAGTGAAAAAATAATATCAGACATGAATCATCAACACATATATGAGACACAAATTTGTGTTTTGTAACCTTGTTAATTTAAAAAATTCTACAGGAAAAACCAGCCCTCCCAACCAATACAAATCCACCAAAATATGAGGACAACCTTGTCCTCCAATAACCATAAGAATGATAAAACCAAACCTCAACAATATCCTTGGAAATTTTCTCTAGTCACAAATCTATTGCAAACCACCTGTATGGCCTGATGATGTCACCTGTCATCATGTACGAACCTTTTCATGCCCATAAAACTTTGTATGCGATTCACCTTACTACAACCCGTGTACATACATGATTGTGCCCACTACAACATGTGTATATGTGATTCACCTTCCAACAAACCATGTACATATGATTTTGTGCTCTCTACAACCCATGTATATACCAGATTCCTCCCATTGTAATCCACGTACAAGTACATAAAAATTGCATAGACACCTCTGTACAATTCATTCTTTGCATCTTCCTCTCTCCTAAGCCATATTTTACACCCTTGTAGAATTTCCCTTTGTTGAAATCACCAAGCTTCCTAGCACAAGTGTGGACTTACTTATGCTAACTCCATCCATTCACCATGAGAAAATGTCACAATGACCTCTCTCCTTTATATACAATTCCAATGAGTGATTTTAGGCACCCCTTCTAAAGTCAAAAATTAATTAGAATATTTAAACCTCTTTATGGGTGTGACACCCCATGACAAGCCCACAAATCCAATCAAATTTCCCATGAGGCCCTAGCCTCATTCTGGGGCCAATTTCAATGAAATAAAAGGCTATTATGGTGCCAACGAATATTATCACATGCTTGACAACTTGCTCTCTTATGGGAATACCATTGCCTTTTTTTTTAGATGTTTTGTAATGTTTTTTTTTTTTTTTTTTAATGAATGGGTCCATATAAGTGAGAAATAAATGAAAATAAACAACACTACAAGTACTAAATCACGCTCCCTACTAAAATTGACATCAATAATAGTATGTATGATGGAAGAGAAACCCAACCATCACCCATTCATAGGATTATTCACAACCTTCAACTTAGGTGGTGTGGTACTTTAAGAAATTCAATAAAGAATAAATGAAATTGCCTATGCTACTTATCCCAAAGGAATGGGGTTGAAGCTTCAACTAGTTCCTTAGTTAGAGGGATGGAAATGATCTAATAAAGATTAATTAAATGACAATTTACAAAGGAAAAATATTGGCTTATATGAATACAAAAATGATTGAAAACCAAGATTTTGTCTTTACAAAAGAAGACTATATTAACAATGAAGTGTATGAAATATTTATAAAACCAAGTAAGCTCAAAACAAATGAAAATAAGAGTGTGGGGAGAGGATCTACATGGTTGTTCATATTTTTTTACTTGCTTCACCGCTAGCTCCTTTGCCTCAAACAAGTCTTCAATTGGTTCCCTACTTCTTAGGTGAAGCAAAATTGTTGATATTTTGATGTAAATACAGAATATATTCCTTTGTATTTGTAATGGTCAAAACTTGAGAAGGTTATTGGAATTTTATTGTATAAATCATCTCAAAATAAATTATTATTTTATTTTTATCCTTATTGTAAAAGTAAAAACAACCCCTCTTAGGGTTGCATCTTTTTTGGAGTTAAGTTATGTGTTTAAATAGAGGTTGAGTTCCTCTCATTTGTATACACACACAACTCACCTTCTATTTTGCATTTGGAGCATAGAAAAGGAGGTCTAGCCCAGGAGGTATTGGTTTCTTGGTATTTGGTGTTGATTAATTGGGTTGGTTGTCATTGATTTCAACCCTTGAAGCAATTCCGGTAGAAAATTTTGTAGCTCCAAGAGTAAGTTTGGTAGCAACTTTCGTAGCTCCAACAGTAAGTTTGGTAGCAAAGTTTGTAGCTCTAACAATATGGTTAAGGTAATTAATCTTGTTTAGTGTATAATGGTATGAATATTAGTATATTTGTAGGTAAGACTATTCTAGATGGATAGTACATGTCATTACCTTTCCGATGATATGTGGAACGTCACATAACTCCTCACGGTTAGAGAGTTATGGCCTTGTGAAGTTGGAGAACCCTCATGAGTCATCTAGAAGGTAAAAGAAGTCAAATTATTCTAGAAGCTCCTAGAAGAAGTTTACTAGTCAAGTGGGTGAAACTAGGAGTTAATCATGGGTTAAGTTTTTTCAATAAGAAAGAATTAAAAATAAATTAGTTGCAACTAGAAATGGAGAATTTAATATTTGTAGAAAAGTGGGTTAGAAGTGGACAAGTGGTTAGAAGTGGGTTATCCCTAAAAGAAGGAAATTGGGTTAAGTTGGTTAGAAGGTAACCCCTGGAGGAAGCTAGATAGAAGTGTAAATAAGAGAGAAAGAATCTCCTATTATAACCTATTGAGCACATTGAATATCTATTATTGTGTAAGGTTTATTGTAGGTACTCATTGATACATCTGAAGTTACGCAAGTCTAAGGTAGCATGAAGGGTTGACGGTGAATGTTTTGGAATTGCAGAAATATTGGAAAAAAAAACCCTCGCTTTTGAGGTGTGCACGGTCTGAAGTGGAGAAGGGCACATACGTACATGGGTTGGAAGTATAGCAAGGCACGTACATGTGGAGAAAGACATAAAAACTTTAGAATATGAAGATGCCAGGTCTCTAGAGTCTAAAATCAAGCTCCCAGGAAGGTCTACAATGATCATCTACAACAAATATATCTACAGGTTCAAAAGGTATGTCTTATTTCTATGAGTAGTTGGATTTTTTTGTCTACATGCAAAATGGTTATGGGGGTTTTTGCATTTTCCCTAGAGAGGCTATTGGATGTATGGCACTTACTGTATAAGATATATATACAGAAATATAGTGCTGGTATATTTGATATCTATCATTGGTAAATGTTGTTAGTATTGAGGCACTTCTTGTATTTATTAGCATATAGTTAAGGTTATTTTGTGGTACATGGTTGAGAGCTTGTAGTGTGAAGTGGTTGTGAAGTTGTTCATGCAGTGTGATATTGTATATTAGTGTGGGTTTGATGTCTACTCCATGTGAGGGTTATTACACTTGTTCATGATTATACACACATGTATGGCACATGACTAGAGAGATATAGATGCACTTGGTTAATGGATATGTATGACGATGTATGCATAGGGAACAACTATAGTTTAGACACAGTGACATGTTGCAGGTTGATGTGATAGAGGCATCAAAGGGTCATAGTTTTTTAGGAAAGAGAAAACCCTATTTTTCAGAAGGTGTATGCAGGATGAAGTATAGACAGGTCATGTACATACACAAGCTACAATACAGATTGGTAGCATACATATGCGAGCTACAACATAGATAGGTCACATACCTGTTGGGTTTTTTTGGAACATGAAGGTTACAGATACAGGTTTTTCATAGGCGTACAGGTTGGTTACAGGTTATTGGCACATATTGGTATATGTTTACAATGGTATATCTCATAGTGACAGTGTGGCAGTGGTTTCATCATTTCACTTATATTTTAGGGTGGCGGGATGGGGCAAGGATAGGTGGTTGTATCCACCTTACTATTGTATCCAAAGAACATAGGGAGTTGTATCCTCCTTCTGGTTGTAGCTAGAGAATTGGGGAGTTTGAGCTTCCCTTAGGTTATAGCCTAAAAATATAGGGGGTCAGAGCCTCCTTCTAGTTTCAGTTGGAGAACAAAGTAAGTCGGTGCTTCCAATGAATGTAATTCTTAAAGACATATAATAAAAAGAATTATGTGGTTTTCTCCCACGTTGGGTTTCCATGAAAAAATATTGGTGTACTATGTATCTATATGATTGTTCATTGTTCATGGTTTATTTAGTCTGCAATTATTGGATGATAATTCTATATTTATCATAAAGATAATTATCACTTGCATGCTGTGGTTAAAAGGTTTAAAAATATCTATTACTGATTGACCCTCCTCTTAGTAATCCAACATTTGGCATCTTGGTCTTGGTCTATTTGTGGAGAGTTATAACACGACATTGTACTAGTTGAAGGAATCTATACTGAAGAATTGGTTGTTGGATTTTCTCCCCACGAGGGTTTCTCGAGATATATCTTGTGTTCTATGGTTGTTTATCTTTTAGTGATATTATTACATGCAATTGTTAATGAATGTTAAAGAAAATAATTGTAACTTCTAAAATTATAACATGGTATCAGAGCAGGCTTGAATAGAAGACAATTCGTAGATATATAAGACAAAAGGAGTCATTTTTCTTGATAGGAGTGGTTGTTGGACAAGACAAGACCACCAGTAAGTGTGCCCTAGTGGAGAGAATATTTCCATGGATCAAATCTTCAGAATCCAAAATTTGTGATTTAGGGGTAGGATGACTACCAAAACCAATATTGATGAAAAGATGGAGGGAGATGACAACTTCAGAGTCTAGATGTACAGAGTATCCCTCCTCCTAGAAGAATATGATATATAGAAGTTCACTAAAGAAGAGGTTTCACAACCAGAGGGAAATTAGGCTAAAGCAAATAAAAAGAAGGACATGGTCAAAGTTGTAACGTCTGCCATCCACCCAGGCCGGGGCATGTGAATCCAGATAACGCTCTAATACCAATTTTTAATGTCCCTAGCTGAACCAATAATAGGTTAGGGCACACAACTCTATATAACACTCTAATACAAATTTGTAACATCCCCCAGCCACCCAGGCCAGGGGCACGCTACCTCAGACAGAGATCTTTTGCAGAAATATTCACATATAAACTTAATAGGAAATGAAAGAGATAATATGGAAACATACATGCAGTGAAACACATGATATTATTACAAGAATCACATACATTCACTTAAATACATCATTTAACCATTAAGCACATAAAATATACTTATCTCTTAATTGAAGTACACCTACTACGTGAAGACCTTCCACGGACCTCCCAGCCTTAGACCACGCTACTCATCACTCTCAGCAGTGGGTCACCCTCAAGCTGGGACTAAAATCCACTAGGTAAGGGATTCCTAGGCTAGGCAGGGACAATAGGAAGTTTCACAGTACAATAGGAAGGATTTCCTCCAAGGATCCACTTATGCCCACAACTCACAAACTCTCATTCCCCACATGCCTGTCCCACCCCAAGAGTATACACCTTCACTATCCCACAACCCATTGGCTTCTTCACCTCCCTTTTCAGGGCTTTGGTAATAGGCTGAATCAGGAATTCTCATAGCTCTGTAGCTACTACTAGACTCCCTCCAGGAGAACTCACTTCCTCAGCACACTCTCTCACCTAGAGAGAGTTGCTCACAAGCATGACAACATACTTCTTCTATCCACGAGCCTGACATCCCGGTTCTTCACTCCCGCTCTTAGATAACCAACAGTAGCTCCGGTGAACCCCTTCATAATTTAGATAAGGTACATGTATGTTCATCATTTCGAAAATGCATAGGATATGGCTCAATGCCAGCAGGTTCCAAATGTGCATGCGTGCTCAGAGGTGTGTGAAGGTTTCATTGCATAGGTCAACGAAGGAGGGAAAAAATGGTTGTTTGTGTGAATTATCAGTATTAGTACCTACATGAGTGGGGATCATGGAGAGGAATGGTGAGCGAACCACCAAAATGACAGATTCCCCCCCATAAAACTGCATGCACCCAAGTTGAAACATGGATCTCTTGGGATCTCGTCCCTATCCACTTGGAGTTCGTTTCCTTTTCCCAAAGGAATGTAGGATATCAAGGTTTATTTCCCAACTTTATTATTTTCACGAAATAAATTATAATATTCCCTTGGGTTAAGCCCTCAAGCTTAGCCCCTTTCTCCTAGCCTCTTAGCCCCCTTCCATTACCCAGCCTAATGGAGCTTTATCCCCCATAACTCTTTCTTCCTGGTCAATATACATGAAATGATGTTGTTATATTAATAATATGAATATTTACATGTACAGAACATTCTCATGGCCTTTAAAATCTAGGATCTCCGGCCTAATAAACACATAATCCTACCAGCTTATAATTACTTGGCTCACCAGCCTACAAAACATGTTACATTCATAATTACAACTGGGGCTCAGCCTTGGGATATTAAAAAAGTAAAGAGGATTATTGTAGACTCCATTGAGGACCATATTATTCATCACATATCTTCATTATCCACTCCAAAATAAATGGATTCCTTAACCCGACTGTTTGAAGGCAACAACATCAACCAAAGAATGACCTTGAGAACTCAATTCAAGAACGTGAGGATGTAGACTTCAGAAACCATCCACACTTACTTCTCAAGAGTGAACCATATCAAGGAGAAGATAAAATCCATTGGTGATACAGTGAATGGAGAAGAAATGGTTATGACCACCTTGAATGGCTTCCCAAGGTCATGGGATGCATTTAATCAAGGGATATGCTCAAGAAGGAAGCTACCCAAGTTTAGTAGGCTATTGGAATATTGAAACCAAGAGTAAGAAAGGATGACAATAAGAGAAGAGAAGATGACAAATGATTATCAAGCCCTAGCCTCCCACACCATGAAAGGAAAGAGAAATAAATAACCCTCCTCACCCAATAAGTTTCAGAAGGGCCAAAGAAATAACAAAAATATCAGATGTTTGTGTTGTCATAAAATGGGACACATTTCTAGGAATTTTTCCCTCATTCAGAGACCAAGGGAAAAGAAAGGAGGTAAAATTCATCATGTTCATACATCCGAAGATGATGAGACACCCAAGAAGGTTGCAAAGGAAGATGAATCAAGTGATGAGGAGTATGTTATTATCTCATCTCTAACTGGAACTGTCACTTATGGAAGTGACATTTGGTTGGTGGATAGTGGCGCTTCCAAGAAAACGATAGGTTATAAAGACTCATTTTCTAACCTTACTCATAAGGATTCATCGCACAAGGTGAAATTTGGATATGACTATCAGTATCTGATCAAAGGAGTAGGAGAAACATCCTACAAGTTAGATGTAGGAAAACCAATGAAGATGAAGGAAATTCTCTATGTTCCTAGATTGAAGAAGAACCTTTTCTTGATTTTAACATTGTATGAGAAGGGTTACAGAGTTGCATTTTTTGATGGAGAAATTCTTATGTGGCCTAGAGGGAATCCTTTTTATGATGTTGTGGTGATTGGAATTCAAGAGGGAGGACTCTATAAATTGAAAGGGATATCATATTCGACATTAATTCATGACACTGTCAATCCCAATGAATAATGGAATATGATATTTTATCATCTACATTACAATTCCCTATTGAGTGTGAGAAATATGGTGATGGGAATACAAGAGATCTAGGAAAAACCAAATGACATGTGATAAGGTTGCGCACAAGGAAAGAATGTAAAGCATTCTTTTCCCAACAACGATAGCAGAGACAAAAGAGTATTGGAAATATTTCACTTGGATGTTTGTGGATAGATGTCAACAACTTCACTAAGAGAGTATGTATATTATGTTTCTTTTATTGATGATTACTCACATAAAAATTGGATCTATTTGTTGAAGGAAACATATGAAGTGTTTGGAAAATTCAATGAATTTAAGGCACTAGTAGAAAAATTGACAGAGAGGAAGATAAAGGCCTTGCAATCAGATAATGGAGGATAATTCACTTAAGAGGAATTCAAAGAATATTGCAAGGAATCTTGGATTAAGAAGGAGCTTTCTACTCCCTACAATCCTCAGTAGAATGGAGTAGAAGAAAGGAAGAATTGGACGATCATGGAAGTAGAGAAGGCTATGATCCATGATCAAGATCTATCTATGCATTTGTGGGTAGAAGAATCAAGTACTGCAGTGTACGTGTATAACAAAATTCACCACAAAGTACTTAAAAACAAGACACCATAGGAGATGTTTTCAGGAGAGAAGCCAAAAAGCATCCATCTAAGGATATTTGGTTTCCCTGTATTTGTGGATGTCCTCAAAGAAAAGAGGAAAAAAATGGATCCATCCGGAAAGAATGGAATATGTTTTGGTTACAGTGACACATTGAAGGCATACATGATATATATTCCCAGTCACTCGAAAGTTGATATTAGTCGAGATGTCACCTTCGATGAGAGTGCATCTTTCAACAAAGAAAAATAGGACTATGCAAAAGAGGTTTGTGAGGAGGAGACTGAAGTTACTATAGTTACATAGGCAGAAGCAGTTGAACCAAAGGAAGTAATTCATGAGGATAATGACATGGATGAACCTTAGAGGCTAGCAGAGATGAATTATCACAAGAGAAGACCAACTTGGGCACAGGAGATCATCAGAGATGTAGAAAGATATGGTTCCCTAGAAAAATATCTCATGGAAAGTAAGAAGCCAAAAATGTATTCCATATATGTGGCATGTTTGTGTGATATCATGGATGCAAAATTGTCTAGTTATGAAGAGGTTGTAGAAAAGAAGGTATGGAAGGATTCCATGGGGGAGGAATATCAGTCCATAGTAGAGAATGATTTATGGGATCTGATCCCTAGACCGAAGGATAAATCATGAGTAAGTTCAAAATGGATCTACAAAATGAAACATGCAGTTGATGGAAGTATTGAAAACTATAAGGCTATATTTGTGGCTCGAGGATTCTATCAGAAGGAGGGCATTGACTATGAGGAGACATTTTCTCCCGTGGTGAGATATAACTTGACCAAGACTATACTTTCATTGTCCGCAGTAATGAAATGGAAGGTGCATTAGATGGATGTGAAGACAACCTTCTTGAATGGTGAAATAAAAGAGGAAGTATATGTAGAGCAACCACAAGGGTTCGAGGTACATGACTATGAAATGCATGTGTGCATATTGAGGAAGGGTTTATATGGATTAAATCAGGAACCCAAAGTATGGTATAGCAGGATCGACAGTTTTCTGACGAGATTAGGATTTACAAAGAGCAGTGCAGATCATAACCTTTACTTTAATGTTATGTATGATGGTACGATAATACTATTGTTGTATGTGAATGAATTGTTTCTAATAGGTGTGGAAAATATCATCTCAGAGTGTAAGAGAAAACATGTTGTTGAGTTTGAGATGAAAGATCTTGAGATGATGCATTAATTTTTGGGTCTCTAGGTATAGTAGAGATAGGATGAGATATTTCTAAATCAAGGGAAGTATGCAGTGGAAATCCTGAAGAGGTTCGAGATGTTGGATTACAAGGAAATGCCTACACTTATGGTATCAGATCTGAAGTTGTTGCAGGATATGAATTCAAAGACTGTGGATGTTACTTTATACAGGAAGATGATGGGTTCATTGATGTACTTGATGAACATGAGACCAGATATATGTTTTTTTGTGAACACCATGTGTCAGTATATGGAGCAGCCTAGGAAAATTCATTTGGTCATAGAAAAACATGTGATAAGGTACCTTAAGGGTACATTGGATTATAGTCGCAGGTATGTGATAGACCATGAGTTTAGGTTATATGGATATTTGGATTCATATTGGTCCAACAATATTCCTGATCAAAAGAGTACTTTGGCATATTTATTTAGTCTAGGCTCTAGTATGGTTTCATGGAGAAGCGGGAAGAAGTCATGTATAACACTCATTACGATTGAGGTTGAATATTTGGCAGCATGTGCAACATGTAGAGAGGCAATGTGGATTTGTAATATGTTGTCTGGTTTATTTGGTCTCAAACTGGAGGCGACCTTCATTTGGTGTGACAACCAGAGTTGCATGAAGTTGTCAAAGAATCTGGTGTTACATGACAAGTCGAAACATATCGAGATCAAATATCACTATATCATGGATATGGTGCAGAGGGGAGTAGTGAGGCTTCAGTACATGACTACCAAGGAGTAGTTTGTGGACATGTTGACCAAGACACTATCGAGGATGAATTTTTAACACTTCAAGGAAAATCTTGGCATGGTCCCTCTTCAGAGGAAGTGATGAGGTACATATGCATTGCAGGGTAGTGGATGCCCTCGGGACATGTTGTATCTATTTGAGAGCTACCCACAGGCCTTGGATGAATAGGTTGTGAAGTCACAAGGGTTCACATGATAAGGTACAGATGAATTTCGGGGTAGTTGATGTCATGGTGACATTTTGAAGCTATTTGAGAGCTACCCATGGGCCTTGGATGCATTGGTTGTGAAGTCATGTTCTATTATGGATATTCGATGATGTATAAATTCATATGTTCGACACTCAATGGTGATGAGCTCATGTGGAAAAAAATAATACCTTCATAGTTAAGAGGGAGTGTTGATATTTTTATGTAACTACATAATATATCCTTTTGTATTTGTATTGGTCAAACCTAGAGAAGGTTATTTTAATCTTATTGTATAAATCGGCTCAGAAGAAATTATTTTTTATTGTTATCCTTATTTTAAAAGTTGAAACGAATTGTATTAGGGTTGTGTCTTTTCGGGATTCAAGTTATGAGTATAAATAGAGGTCGAGTTCCTCTCATTTGTATACACACACAACTCTCCTTCTATTGTGTATTTGGAGCATAGAAAAGGAGGTCTAGAGAAGGAGGTCTTAGTTTCTTAGTCTTTGGTATCTTGGTCTTGGTCTATTTGTGGAGAGCTATAACATGACATTGTATTGGTTGGAGGAATCTATACTTAAGAATTGGTTGTTGGGTTTTCTCCCCCATGAGGGTTTCCTAGGATATATCTTGTTTTTTGTGATTGTTTATCTTCGAGTGATCATATTACATGCAATTGTTAAGGAATGTTAAAGAAGATAATTCTAACTTCTAAAATTATAACAAAAATGATTAATCAATTACTTTGTAGTGGGTTAGCAATGAAATTTTTAGTGCATTAATAACATAAATAAAATTAAATAGAGTAGAAAATTGAAAATTAAAAGTATAAAACAACCAATTAAGAAGGTTTTCCCAGAAGGGTGAACTGACCAAAATGGTTAATTTTCCTATTTAGGATAGAAATATCAAAGGAATAAAACTGAAGCTAAAAAACAAGAGTGAAAGAAGCAGAAATGAAAAATTATAACCAACAAAGAAAAGAGGGCTTAAGAGTTATCCTAAGGGACCCCTAGACCTCATTTCACTAACTATGGCTAATATTCCTATCTCCTTCCTGAAATCCACACAAACATTCACTTTAAAGATGGCATACAATAGTTGTTAGTAGGTAAAAGTAAGCAAGTTAAACTCAATGAAATAACAAGAAATTCCTAGCTAACCAATCCCTCTTGGATATAGCTAACATAAATAGTATCTTCTTCTACCCCTCAACCCTCAATTAGATAGTATATAAATCCCTACAATAAAATAAAACAATAAATTAAAACCATTAATAACTCATGATAAATTATAGCAAAGATTAGGTGATATATTCAACCATTCCTGAATTTGTGAATGCTCATTCTCAACAATAGGGGGTCGAAACCAGGAATATGCTATGCTATTGAAAAGGTACCACATTGTCCTACACTACCTCTAGGATTGATTTTCCTTTTTATTTATATATCATAATAGAAACTAATAAGTAATTCAAAGCTATGAATTTTGTTCATTTAGGAGACGTGGGATTTGTGCCCTTCATAGACTAGTCATACGAACTCAGAATTAGGAAAATGATATCCCATTGGAAATATTATATTGATCCCTATAGGGTGAAAACACTATATTTTCTACACAATCAAAATATTTCATTTTATTTCTTATGAAAAACCATGTTCATATGGGACCCACCTGGTGACCAACAAAAGGGTCCAACAATGAAAAATTTTCAAACTGAGTTCTTAGTTCATGAAATATGAACTAAGCATCCTTGACATAGGGAATTTTGATATGGGAAGGTTTCAAAAATAAAAAATAATATTGGGATGGCTATTGGACCAGGACATTTTGGGACTAGTTTTGGGGATCGCGCAGGAGAAAACCACGCGACAATTCAGATAAGGAGCAACATGTGTTGAAGAAAGGAATATAATCAGTGATTTTTTAGGAGTAGCACACATGAAAGGAGGAAGTCAGTTAGAAGTAGATAGAGATTTTGTTCCATTTTGTAACGGGATAATCCCTAATGTAAATGTATAAATATGTATGGGTTTTGGGTAGAAAGTAGTAGAAAAATGGGAAAAGTCGAGAAAAGTTTCTAGAGTTCGAGTTC
This sequence comes from Picea engelmannii, assembly GCA_009831015.1. Classification (NCBI taxonomy): domain Eukaryota; kingdom Viridiplantae; phylum Streptophyta; class Pinopsida; order Pinales; family Pinaceae; genus Picea; species Picea engelmannii. Next base: position 578,618 of record ML783379.1, on the reverse strand, counting down.
AAGTTGAAGTTGGAGACTATGGTATGGATGAGTGAGTTCTGAAATAATTTTTCATTGTATGCATGAGCGACAAGGGAATATTGGGTATAACTAGATTGTCATGTATGAGCACAGTGCACACCTTTTGTAAGAAATGATGTTGAAGAGTAATATAAGAAGCTTGTCATTGTGCATGTATCCTAGTTTGGGGTGAACCACGTTAAATATGGTTTCTTTGTGTATGTTATGGTGTGTTTGTTTACTATTTTGATTATGTCTTGCACTTAATGAATTAATGGTTAATATGAATATGATATTTGATAGTTCTTCTCATATGTTATATGGTATAATGAATGAATGTTAAGTAGACTCGTAAGAATGAATGCCTCGCGTCCCTTCACGACTGCAAAAACTTGGTTCCTGCAGTTGTTGATGTTTTATGTAGCTTTAGAAGATATTCTTACTGTATTTGATCAAGTCAAAACCCTAAAACAATAATGCTAAAACATATTTGTAATGTCGGCTCAAGATATCAAATGATATTGTGTTTTCTATTTGAACTTTTTCAAGTCATCCCACTTAAAGTACATTGGACTACTATAAATAGAGCATTATTCTCCCTCATTTACAATCAAGAAATTGTGCTCCTCTTGTATTTTCTGGGTATAGAGAAGGTCCTCTTGTGCACAACAAAGGAAGGAAGGAAGTACTTCAACTATGGTTTCCATCTTATCATTTGTATATCTTATATTTGTGGATATCTCTCTCTGACATTGTACTTGGTTGATGAATCTATATTGAAGAGGTTTTGTTGGGTTTTCTTCCCCAAGAGGGTTTCCCAGGATAAATCCTTGTGTATACTGTGAATGTCTTTATTTCATTGATTCTCATGTGTTGGTTTGATATCTCTGTGTTATACCTTTAACATGATTGACCCAGGTTCAATTCTAATGGGGTTCTAACAAAGACTCTAAAACTATCAACCCTCCTGGTAAACCAGAAGGTAACGCGGTACATAGAGTGCACTATGCAGTCTCACCCGAGATAGTCTTAATGGGTGACTGCAATACTCAAGTGTTTGCAGTCCAGGATTGAGTGGAGATCTGAGAAGTGTGTGCTGAGAGTTCTATTTAACTTATTAAAGAAATATACTGTCATTCCCAATTATGCATGAAATATAATCAACTCATTCATTCATCATGGTAATATCTAATCATAAAAAATAAAAGAGATACAAGCATTCAATCACATAACACATGTTTTACCATGGTTCACTCCCCCTGGGCTACGTCCACAAAGATCTGGCTCGTAAGCTCTTCTATTGTGGGAGTTCCAAATCTACAACGTCACGCACTTTAAAACTCATCCTCAGTCAGATCAAGATCTATTATGAGGTGGAGTAGATCACACGAGGCTCCTCATCTTGTGATCTAACCCTCAAGATCTACCCTTTTGGACCTCTACAACTCAACCGCTTACAAAACTAGGTCATTTCACAAAGTATTACAAACTAGTTAACAAAACAGGAATACTTCCTCCCGTCGTCTCTTCAGACTCTCTAAACCCGACTATAGCTCTCCTCCATCGAATCTATAAGAATCCCTAAGAATCTCTATAAATACATTTTTGGCTCATCAACCATTACAATGTATTACAAAAACCCTAACCCTAACGTCGTTAGGTCTTCCATGCATACACGCATTTTGCTCTTCCTTCCATCTATCGCTTTCCTCGTGCATGCCTTCCTTCCCAAAATAGCCTTTCTTTTCAATTTGGCCTGCTTCCAACAAGCCCCCAACACTGACATGTGGCTCATCCCAAGCCACCTAACCTATGTGTGCTTCTTCAATCTCCCTGGTGATCTCTTGGAACTTCTCCATGAGCTATGTTGCTTGTGTTTGGGCCTACTCGGTATTCTCCTTGAGTGCATCCAATATCTGCATTGCAATCTCATCGCTAACCATCCTTTCACATTCTTCCTGGGTTTGTGCCATATATGTTTTATCTTCCTCTACCCATGCAATGACCTATGTTGCTCGCTCCTATAGTGGTTCCATTTGATCCTGGTGCTCCTTTTTTTGCGTCTGCATAGTTATGAGTTCTTCCTGTAGTTTCTTCATATCTTGTGCCCCTTTGACACACCCCATGATTGACATTATCTTCTGCCTCTTCTTGAGGTCTTGGATAACTACACTTATCCTTTCTCCTTCCTGGTCCCATTGCTGGACCTGTTGATCCTCTTCTAGCTTCGCCCAGAGCTACGCTGCTTTCTCAAACAATTTGTCTGCTGCATGGAATTTTCGTTTTATATCTTGTATCTGCATTGTTGCCTCATGTTTCCTTTATTCCCTCACCTCCGGTGGATTGGTAGGTGTGATATTCTCCTGGAGATTCTCAATCTCCTGTTGGTATTGATCGATTGTTTGCACAATCTGATCAATCTTCTCTATCACCATGAGTTCGACCGTCTGCGCGTTCTTTGGGATCTTCCCGTATGCTACGACCACTTTCTGCTCCAATCCCTTCACGCATTCCCTCTCTTCTTTGGTATTGAGCTTGGCCTACTTGAATACCAATTCCATCTCATCCTGGTTATCCTTTACCTACTGTAATTCTGTTATATCTATGCGTGCACGAGAATGTACCTCCTGTGTAACAATGGCTTGCAATTTATATAGTGCCTTGGTTGGTATCTTTGACAATGTTGGGTATGTGTTATATTCTTTGCATGTGTGTGTGTGTGGGCGCATCAGATATGACAACTGCATATGATGATCCCTTCACCTAGAGCTATGTCGTGTGCATTGGGCACTTTCCTAGGGGGGTCCCAAGGGGGGTCAGGTATGCCCCCCCTTGGTTACGCATAGTGTTCGGGGTAGAGCCCCGAAATTTTTTTTTGGGCGTTTTTTTGCTATTTTTAGCGGATTTGTAAATTAATCCCAGATTAAGGGATTAGGGTTTTGGTATCTACGGAATACCTAAAAACATTGTATATATTGTATGGAGAATGGTGAGATTTGATATAATGAAAATAAGAAAGGTTTTCATGGTTGAGGGTTTCCGGTATAAAATCTCTGTGTACTTTGTGTATGAGCCATTGATTAATTTCTGTATTGCTTAAGAATCTATATGAATTTATTTACTTCGCAGGTTTAAAACTTACATGTGGTATCAGAGCTCATTTTTGGCTTCAGAGGGATGCCTTTTTTGTTGAGGGTTTGGCTCAGTATTGATAGATCAAGTTTATCTTGGGTCTGTGATAAACCTGGGTTTAGTGGGATATTTTGCAATGGAGATTCGAGTAAAGAAAGAGGAATGGCGAGCTCATCTAGAATTGAGATAGAGAAGTTCAATGGTAAAAACTTTGAGCTATGGAATCTCAAGATGGAGGACCTTCTTATAGACAAAGAACAATGGATCGATGTGGATCCTGGTACACAAGCTATTGGTACACCATCTACAAGCACACAAGCTACTGGTACACAACCTACCAGTACACAAACTACTAGTACACCATCCACTGGTATGTCGAAGGAATATTGGGACAAGTTGGATAGAAGAGCAAGGAGTACTATTCGAATCTGCCTGGCAGATTCGATGTTGTTGAATGTCTTAGGAGAATCTACAACCAAGGAACTATCAAATAAGTTAGGGAATTTGTATCAATCAAAGTCCCTGGTAAACAAGTTGTTTCTTCGAAAGAAGTTGTATCATCTTAGGATGGAAGATGGAGATTCTATGAAAAAACATCTAAATGCCTTTAATACTCTGGTAAGTCAACTTGGATATGTTAATATTACGATTGCAGAAGAAGATAAGTGTATTACTCTGTTATTTTCTTTGCCAGACTCTTGGGATAATCTAGTTGTAGCAATAGGTAGTACCACTCAATCTACATTGAAGTATGAGGATGTAGTTGCATCCTTGTTATCTGAGGAGATGAGGCGAAAAAATAGGGATGGTCATAGCAAAGATGCTTTATTTGTAAGAGGGAATACCCAAGACAGGAACCCTGGTAAGCCTTCGGGATGGAGATATAAATCTACAGGTATATCTAAGTCTCCAAGAAAATCTTGGAGGAAATGCTGGAAGTGTGGTAAAACAGGGAATTATAAGAAAGATTGCAAGTCTAAGAAGGTTGAAAAACCAAAGGGATCTGATAGTACCACTTCCATAGAGGAGAAAACCTCCACTGAAGAAGGAGGTGATGTTTACCTAGCATCTACAAGTACACATGCAGACCATGATGTACGGTTGATCGACTCAGGTGCATCATACCATATGACTCCTCACAGGGAGTGGTTCTCTAAATATGAAAAATGTGATGGTGATGATGTATTCCTAGGAGATGACTCGACAACAAAAATCTTGGGATGTGGAAGGGTTAAGTTTCTTCTAAACGATGGAAGGATTAGAACTCTCCTTAGGGTTCTACACATTCCAAAACTATCCAGGAGCCTAATATCTGTAAGCAAGTTGGGTGATATAGGAGTGAAAACTGTATTTGAAAAGAACACTTGAAAGATGGTACGAGGAGCAATGGTGTTGATGAGGGGAGTTCATTGTGGAACTCTGTACAAGTTTTTGGGAAGCACTTATACTAATGGGTGTAACAGTTCTGTTGTCCTTGAGCAGAAAAATGAAGGAGACAAGACCAATACTGTCCCAGAAAAGAAGGCCATGTTGTGGCATCAAAGACTGGGGCATATTGGAGAAAAGGGCCTTCTAACACTACACGGTAAAGGTATGGTTGAAGGTACGTCTAATTGCACTCTAGATTTTGATTTCTGTGAAAATTTCATATATGGTAAACAAAATTGAGTAAGATTCCCATCTGGTGCTACAAGAGCAAAGGAGATCTTAGAGTTGATACATAGTGATGTGTTTGGACCTGTTCCTATTCCATCCATAGGTAAATTTGTGTATTATGTTTCATTCATAGATGATTTTTCAAGGAACACATGGATTTATTTTCTTAGAAAGAAATCTGAGGTATTTGATAAATTTAAAGAGTTTAAGGCTCTGGTAGAAAATCAGAGAGAGAAGAAAATAAAGGTATTGAGAATAGATAATGGTGGAGAATTCTGCGGAAACAAATTCAAAAAATTATGTAAGGAGTGTGGTATAGCAAGGCAGAAGACTACTCCATACACTCAGCAAAATGGAGTTGCAGAAAGGATGAACAGGACACTGATGGAAAAAGCAAGGAGCATGCTCAACGGTTGTTGACGGGCGAAATTGACCGTCCGTCAACTGGAAGAGTGGAACCAATCTGGGGTTGTCTAATAACCTAAGCCGTTTGGAATGAACCACCCTGACGGGTTTAACGACTCCATTAGCCGATCTAAGGTCCTAAGAAAACAAAAAAAGAAAAACTACTCTAAACTAACTAATCTAACTAAAAACTAACTAAACTAAACAACTAATATATTAATTCTAACTATACATCTAAACTACAAATATATCTAACTAAAATACTAATATTATACTAACACACTAATGAAAATTAATCTCAAACTGACCTGGAGAAACGCTCCAAATTTATCCTGTGTATGATGATCGTTTTAGCTGATCGGAAGGAGGAAAACCTCTCTAAATTATCTAGGAGCTTCTCGTAAACGATAAGCTACAGTGCTATTAAGGTATGATCATAGGACAAACAAAACATAAAAATAACAACAATCTTATAATTTATAAATCTTCACAGTTAGATAAACCTGCATGCAAAGATCTATACATAATAGTTCAATTGATGAAGAAGAGAAATATGTCATTCATTAACTGAACACGGTAATTGTTGTATTTTAGATTAATGAAAGAAATCAGACATGGATCACATTAATTAAATCATATCATTTTGCAAAAGACTATGATAGCTAAAGTAGTCACTAATCAAATGCAAATTGATAAGCATAAACATGAAACAAAATATTAATATTATGAAAGTGAAAGTTGTAGTAGAACATCAACTTTTGTCTCAGTTTGTATTAGGAATCCATAGCCTGGTTCTCCCACAAGTGAGGATGATCCTTATTAAAAAAAATAATAAGTATTTATAGGTTTTCCACAGGGTAAAACCTCCCTATGGAAGTTATCAAAACTGTTTACATAAATCTGGGAAGATATCCCAAGTTTAAGTAAACTAGGAACCTACAATAAAACTAAACACACAAATATCCCCTAGACAGTCCAGCATATCCCATGTAATTCAAATTTACCTGAAAAGGGTAAAAAACAGACAAGTTAGAAGGATCCTTTATTAATAAAATAATAAAAATCTAATTCTACAGACTAGCTACAGAATCTTGCGATTCTGTAGCTGGTCTAAATAAGACACAGAATCAGCATTAAAAGCGATTGAAAATCTTTTTAAAGAATTAAATTCAATTAACATCCAATAGCTATTTGAAAACGAATCATTGAAATTGAAATGGTTATACCATTTGAAATCAAATAGGATCAAGATCAATCAAATGATCATAGAGATACGCATACTCTGTTTATTTTGTTACCACAAAATCGAACAAACATAATCATAATCAACAGTTGTGAAATCTTTTGATATCAATTTGAAACTGATATAATCAAAACAAATCGTAGGCAATTGTTATGCTGCCTTATCAACAGGATATACGATCGAATCCAACAAGATCATTTTCAAATCATTATAACTGTATTGACATAGCAAACGATTCATGCCACGAGTGGATCGACTCAAGCTGGTGCGCAAATCAATTCAGATGAAATCATAACAGGATCAATCAATTGGTAACAAAACTCATAAGAATTATCCGATCGTTTGTTATTGAAAATTGCGGAAACAAGATCGATTGACTTTGATCAAAATCGTTCCATTCAAACGAATTATAACCGGATTTGATAGAGATAACCTGGGTTGACCATTTCGTTTTACAAATCAAATAGAGCAACAATTATAATACGAATCCAACTCATAAAACAATCTTGCCAACTTAGATATGGGATAATCCAATCAGAATAAGAGTGAATCGTACAGTTAAGGTTTTAACATAGTTATTATGAATCAAAACCATTCCACGATTCGGGCGCATTTGCACAGGATTAAATGAGAGCATTGTTTTCATACGAAACAGAGTAGTTCTTTCCAAATTGAAACCGAGCAGAGTTGTATTCCTGTTCTTAGAAGATTACATGACACATCATATTACAAGATCATAACAACCAAACTCATTGAAATCATTTGCTAATCACATCACATGAACCATAACGAAATCAAATCCAAACATGATCGTATTCTAAATTGAGCATGAAAAACTTCATGTTCAAGACGAATTCAATTGAAAGAAAACCATCAATTTTGTTAACTCAATCAGACAAACGAAAAAATCAAATCCAAATGAAGACCAATCAAATCCGATAAAAATCTATCAATGGCTAAACTGAGAATGATCAACTCATGTATCTAAAACAAAATTCCATTTATTTTTAGCAAAGCGAAAAATATACAGGATGAACACATTATGACATAGCCGTTTCGAAATATAAATAGAGCTATTCGAAGACCAAATTTAAAACATTGTATTTATCCGAGGAATTTACAAAAACAAAAACAATATCAAAATTCATACCTGTATGGCGAGCAGATGGCTTGATCACGATAATTTGGAGTTGATAACGGCTGTGGCTGATTCAACATTCTTGAAAACGATGGATCCAGTTGTCTTCTTCTTCTTATCAGTTGCTTGGAGTTTTTCTCTTTGGCTGGTCAACACTGCAACTTGACTTTCCAGTGATTGAATTTTCGATTGGAGTAGGGGAACGCCGATGTAGTATCGTTCCAACCACAAATCACATTGGTCACAGGACAACTGTGTGGGCTTCGAAAGTGCAGGTGATGGTTTGATTATATTGTCAAGGGTTTCATTAGGCAGTTTGATACTAGGGTAGCTAGGATTATTCCTTAGGAAATGGGGAAGATTTGTAACGAAATCATAAGCTGGCTCGGAGGATAGGCCCTGTGAGTGAGGGTACTCACTAGCTAGGAAACGTTCTATGTCAGAGTCTAGATCCTCACTAAGGACAATGGGCTTCTACTCAACCGAGGGTTTAGTAGAGGGAAGTAAGACATGGAAGGGCACGGGTGGCCCGACCTTGGTTTCATTCACCATAGGCTTGTCAACCTGGACAGGGTCTGTATCATAAAAACCATTTCGAGCGATGAAATCTTTCCAACTATCACCGTGTAAACTCAAGTGATAAACAATGATAAGTTTAATAAGTCCATGGTGGAACAGGCTATTGTCAGCCTTCTCCCTTTTAAACCTTTTAGAAATTTTATATAGGCTACGCTGAAAGTAAAAGGGCATATTCAACGGGTATCCCATAAAGATCATTAACAAACGCAGGTGGTAGAGAAACACGAGTCCATATCGACCTTCACAGGTAACAAACTATTTGACTATTATCAAAAGGTCATGCCATCGTGGTTTAAGCAAGGATATGGGCATACCTCTGTCACAATATGTGACTTTTCGGGAGACGAACAATAGTGGCCATGGAACCTCTTCCACTTTCCAATTTTTGAACCAACGTTGTCCTGTGTGGCAGGTAACCCTGTAGCATAAATAATAAACTTCTCATCGATTTCCAACTATATGTCGCCCACCTTGGATCTACAACCATCAAAAGTGAGGGCGAACTGTTGTGCCACAACTATATTAAAACCCTCAAATTGTTGTACAAAGGTGAGCCATCCATTATCCTCCAAGTCTTTCCGGGCATTGTCAAATAATAGCAAGGCTTGGTTTCCGTTTGGCTCGATTCGCACAACTGGTGCCATGGAGCCGAGCACATGGTAAGCCCAGGGTTTGGATCATAACACACATAGGAGCAAAGTGCACGAAGGGTTACCTGAGCTAACAGAGGTAAACGAGGATAAGGGATAGGCATAAATGTCATCCTGYGAAGGTGGTGGAGCTTATCTCTGCCATGCAAAATAGTTATTGCCAAAGTACAACCGTCGGCTTATAGTTGTTCTACCCATTATAGTATAGTTCAACAGTCATGTCACTTGGCCGACCAATGAATCCAAAGGTAAGTGTATAAACCAACGCGCGCAATCAACGTTGTGCCATAGTTTTAAACCATCAACATACAATTTGAAACCAATACCAAATATTTAACCATGCGCCAATGTATCAACTCATATCAATAGTTTAACCAATGTGCCAATGGGTCTTCATATAATCAGCATGCCAATAGTTATGAAAATACGAACATAGGTATCATATTAAAAGATATATATGAAATATTTAACCATAACACCTATGTATTTTCATGAAACCAAAGGTCAAATAGGTCAAATAACATGTAAATCCAAATGCCAATGCATTACAAACTCCATGAAACCAAGTCACACAATCAATCCAAGAATGTACAATGAGTACAGTTCGAAAGTTTTGCCAGTTGCGTAATGGTAAGTGAAATGTAAGCGCAATGGGTATATTGACAAGAAGGATCATGACAGTTCAAAAAATGATTTCAATGCGACTTCGAAAGACTAAGTTTTCACGCTTACAGTCATGAAAACAAAACGAAGGCAAATGTGCAAATGCCGCAAAAATAAAAGTGTCGTTTATTCGAAAATTGGGATGAAAAATTGATGTTTGCAAAACATTGGTGTAGGCAGCTTATAAGACAGTGGAAAAAATCGGATTGGCTACCAACAATGGCGACACACTGGTAGAAGCAGTTATCTCTACCAAAAGGAACAAATTCAGATTAGGACAACAAAGATAATTCCAACTCAAAAATGACAACCAAAAAATTGTATAAACATCATCATTAACCAACTATTCTAGCAGTGTTTCAAAAGATGAAAACTGATAACAATCTTAAGATCATCAAGTCACGATATTAAAGATAAAATCCCCAATACTGTTGACAGAGCCACTACTACCAGCAGGCGTCCATATCCTCGACAGGGTTTCCATTTAATCCACTCTAACATCTGTATCCTGCCAAGAAGTTCTGGATCAGAATAAAGGACATTTTAAGGTTAAGAGGTTTCTTATTTACGAATTTTTATATACCCGACATTGCTTCGCTGCCAGCGGGCCTATTCAGTACCCCGACGAAGTTGTCTTGGTGTCATGCATGCATTTACCCACTGCCAGCAGACCTGTTCAACATCCTCGCGGGTTTACAAGCACTTCCCACAGCTCTTATTAATAATTTATTTTGTTTTGTCTTTTCATAGATATATATTTGAGCGGGGTGACACTGAAAATCATGATATTTTAACACATTTTTTTAGACCTCATTAGAATTTTTTAGAACTGTCCTTTATCAAGATCCGGAGATGTTTCATTTACAAAAACAACTTCCTAAGGCAGGGAGACATCTTTTGAGTCATTCCCTTAAGGAATAGGGACAGTGTAAAAAGATAATAGATGATCATGACATGCTTTACTCAGAGATTGAAATCAATCAACTTCTTTCAAACAACAGACTTTTTCCAACACAGATGTAAATATTAGAAATATATCATTGATGTTTATACAATTTTTCTTAGTAGTTATTTTAGTGGAGGAATTTTCTGTTTGAATAGCTCGGTATACAGGCATGTGTATTTGAAAGAAAACACAAATTGATAAACTCAAAGAAAAATCAAAAACTAAAAGCAAACGAAAAAGCACACAAAAGAAAAATATGTACATAAAATACAAGGGTGTCATCAAGAAAAGTATCTTTTCAAGGCTTGGCAATTCACCGAGTAGGTATCAAGCTGACCCTCAATATTCTGCAATCGAAAAGAACTAGGACCCAACTTTTTAGCAATTAGAAATGGCCCAAGCCACAAGTTTTGAAATTTTGTATGCTCTCCCTTTCCCTCATGCGGTTTGTCCCATTTCAGGATGAGATCACCTACTTCAAAATTCCTATCAGAAGAAGATCTAGCATTGAACCAACTTTTAACCAATTGTTGATGTTGATCTAACTTACGTTTATCTTGGGCTCTTACCTTTTCTAGCTTCATCAAAGTGTTAATTCGGTTTTCCAAAGGGGGACAATCTTCTTCTTGGATTTTCTGCGACAACTGAAGCGAAGGAAGAAGAACGTGAGGTGGAAAAATTGCTTCTCTGCCATAAACGAGAAAAAAGGGGGAGTTGCCTATAGAAGCTTTTGGCGTTACCCTATCAGCCCATAACGCATTCAATAGTGCACTGTGCCAATTCTTGTGATTTTTAACCATCGTTCTCTTGATGATTTTAATCAAGTTCTTGTTTGTGGATTCTTCCAATCCGTTGCCCTGGGGGTAATAGCTAGCAGAATACTTCAACTTAATTCCTTTTTCCAAAGAAAAATCGCTCATCTCAAGAGAAGAAAAGTAAGAAGCGTTGTCAAAGACTAAACAGTCAGGGATACCGAAACGAGTGATAATATTCAAATTTAGAAAGGCAATTACCTAACTGGTGTTGACAGTTTTCAATGCGGCAGCTTCAGAACATCGAGTAAAGTAATCCATGGCTATCACAATAAACTTGTGCTGTTGTGAGGATGGGGGGTTTATTGGACCTATGATATCAAGGCCCCAATGCTGAAAAGGAGAATCTACCGAAACGGGCTGCAGAGGAAAGGTTGGTTTTTGTAACCACCCTGATGATTTTTGACAAATGATACATTTACAACATAAGGCATGGGTGTCTCTAAAAACCGTGGGCCAGTAATAACCGGCTCTTAAAACCTTATGGGCGATGGTATCACCGCCAAAGTGACCACCATCTTCTCCTACATGCAACTCGAGCAAGAATTTTTCTGCTTCGTCTTTTTCAAGACAACACATCAGTACGTCGTCAAAACTTTGACGAAACAGGATACCATTAACTAGATGAAAGGAGGCAGACTTTAACCTTAACTCTCTTCTCTTAGAGGGATCTAAGTGATGAGGTGTTGACCCATGTTCAAGACATAATCTAATATCGTCATACCAAGGACTGACAGGATTTTGTGTGCAACAAATTAAACTTTGATCATGTTGTCTTAGGTCTGACGTATCGCTTTCTTCTTGTTGTCCTCCTGCTGAATCAACAACTAACTTACATAACCCTTGGCCTCTCACTTTCGTTCTTGACTTCAAAAGATAGGACCGGAAGTGCTTGACTTCTTTGAAAAAAATGTAGGCTTGCCGATCAACCACTGGATAGTTAAGTTCAACGCCTTTGAAAGAAAAGCTCATAAAGGCGATGGGTACTTCATTGTTCTCGACGTTCTTTTGGGTTAAGACGGTGGCATAGGAACGGTCAGAGGCAAAAGTATAGAGTGTAAAAGATTGAGAGAAGTCAGGGCTCATGAGAGATGGAGCGTCTATTATGGCCTTCTTTATTGCATTAAAAGCTTGATTTTCTATGGGTCCCCAGTGATATTGGGTGTGTTTCTTGATCAGATTCTATAAAGGCCCGACCATTTCGGAGAAACTGGGGAAAAATATTCTCATGAAGTTGATTTGGCCTAAGAAAGACTACATATATTTTTTGGATGTAGGCGGGGAAAGTTTCACGATGACTTGAGTCCTTTCGGGGTCAATAATCATCCCTTCACTAGACACAATGAATCCTAAGATTTTACCCTATTTTACTGCAAAGATGGACTTTTTGGGATTCAAGGAGATGCTGTATTTACGACATCGAAGTAGAACGGATCGTAAGTGAGCTAGATGATCATCTTTGTTTTTAGAATATACAGTCACATCATCCAAGTAAACTACAATGGACTGATTGATTAAGTCTCAGAAAGTAATGTCCATTGCTCTCTGAAAAGTGGCACTGGCATTAATCAATCCAAAGGGCATTTTACGATAAGCATAAGTGCCCCATGGGGTACAGAAGGTAGTTTTGAGTTGGTCTGGTGGAGACATCAGGACTTGGTTATATCCAGAGAAACCGTCCAGTAAGGATAGCCTCTCAGAACCAGATACCTATTGAAGGATCTGTTCCATGGGCGAGACAGGATAGTTGTCTTTATCAGATGCTCTATTAAGGTTTCAAAAATTGACGTAGAGTTGGATTTCCCCATTTTTCTTCCGGACTGGGACAAGGTTGGAAACCCATTGAGTGTGCCTAACAGGAAAAATTATCTTATCATTTAGGATTTTATTCAATTCTTTTTGAATGGTCGGTTCGAGTTTGGGGTGCATTTTCCTCAGTTTTTGTTGAAAGGGTAAGGTTTGAGGCTTCATAGGGATGACATGTTGTATGATATCAGGGTCGAAAGTTTTAAGTTCATCATACGTCCATGCAAAGACATCTTTAAATTCTTTAAATAGTTTAACAAATGCATCTTTTTCTTGTTGAGAACACCCCAACCCTAGATTAATGCACTGAGGATTTTCATTAGTTCCTAGGTTTACTTTTTCATAAGATAACGAGGAACTATTGGTTTTATAGTTGACCGTCTTTTTGAATTTATCTTCAAAATCATAAAACTTCTCTAATCTAATTACAGATTTGGGTATGGAATTTACCATGTTCGACAGAGCTTTAGGATTTTTCGGATCAGGTATTACCGTAAAATCATGCAAATTGTCATCATGCGTTCATTCGTCTATCACCACGCCTTGAAAGGTTTCTTCCATGTGCATAAAGTCGATGATCTGTTGGTCGTTTTCAAAGACTCTCTAGTTCGTGATGTTGTCGGGAATGGATGGTCAGAAAAGCAGCTCAACAGAGAATGCATCTGGGGACAAGCCTTTTGTAGGAAGAAGTTTAGAAGCTACATTAGCTAATAAATCTGCTTCAGCATTATTTAATCTAGGAATGGAATTTATATTGAAAGCATAAAATTTATTCATTAAATTCCATACCTCAGATTGGTAGCTTTTGAGATGCAGAGAAAGACAGTGGATAGAATCTCTTACCTGTCTAACCACTATTTCAGAGTCGCCAAAAACAACTAGGTTTTGAATGTTCATATCCAAAACTTTTCTGAGACCTTGCAGTAAAGCCTCATATTCTGCAGTATTATTAGTACATTCAAATTCTAGTCTACATGAAATTAATGTCTTGTTACCTGCCGGATCGATAATGACGCAGCCAGCTCCAGCTCCTTCTTTGGACTTTGACCTGTCAAAATAAAGAGACCAAATTTGATTTCCATCGGGCACATGGGACCGTTGCGTAGAATCTGTTGGCTGCATATATGCTACAATCTCAGACTACTATTCTAGATTGATGATAAGTGAAGAGTTGGCCATGAAATTGCCGAAGAAGGTGTCCATCCCTTGTACTTCAGGTGAATCAGCATAAGGTGTGAATGGTTCGTTGGGATCGTTCAAATCTGTGACCGTGAACTTAAGGTAACGTTCATGATTTACCTTGATCTTATTAGGCTTGTCGTTCTCCGGAAGCCATAGGTGAGACCAGTCTGTCGCGAAGTAACCATGTATTTGCTCCGACCACCAGTCCCTTCTTAAAAACAAACCATACACTTCTGGAATATCCACAACGATTATATCAATAACTTGATGAACCTTGGGGTTAGACGATAATCTAATAAGTACATTTTTTAGTTCGTTTATAACCTTAACACAGGTCCGATCAAGTTGTATGATTTTTAAAGTAGATGGTTCAACTTCAGCGTTAATCTTCTGGCAGACAGACCATGGCATCACATTGGATGATGCCCCTGAGTCTACCATACAATTATGCAAGTTTCTATTGAAGATTTCAAAAGTTAACAAGAAAGGAGGTACATTTTTGCGAGTACTAAGAGTAGTATCTTGTGGCTTTTTACTCGCAGTTTCTAAAGCTATTCTATCTACATTATTTACATTATTTACAGGACTTACAGGAAGGCTTCCTTTATCTTGAGGATCAGGGGTGTTTTTAGTGGAAGTCTTCTAAGGGACTTTGTTTTGCACAACCTTATTACTACTTGAATTACCATTTTTTCCATTCTTTGAAATATTTTGTAAGATTTTTTGTAACAAAAATGGGAACTTCAATAACTCATAAATAGAAATGTTAGCCCTTAACTTTTTAAGATCTTCAACAACATCATAATCTAAGTTGGGGTTCACATTACTCTGTTTAGTCTCAGCTGATTTAGATTGCTTTGGAGGCGAAGTTGTAGTTTTTTCGGAAGAAGGTTTGTTTGTTGTCTTACTCCTGGTATTATAAGGATGAACTGTCTCGAAGTTGGCTTGAAAGATGCTATCCGAGAAGTGTCCAAAAATGTTTGGAGAAGACTTTTCTTCTTGAACTGTTTCTTGTTCAACTACCTCCTCAGGGACCTCAGGAGGCATCAAGTTATCTTGGGCTTCTAGAATTGTTTGAAGAGCACATTGCAAACTTTCTAGATTAAGGCCTTCGGTGGTTGGGTTAGGTCGGTTGGTGGGAAAAGGATTCTGGAATGGGGGTTTGTAAGGTCCTTTGCTCGAGGAAGCTTCTTTGGTTGACCTTTTCATGTCTATAACTTGATTTGATAGTTTTTGAACAACTTTAGTTAAGTTTTCTAAATATGAGCTTTCAGGTTGTATTTTACTTGAAGTGGGTCTGGGGAGGATTTCGATCTTCATTTTGGAAGAAGAACTAGTGTCTGTTTCATTGCTAGAAGAGTCTTTAAGACTAAGTATGTCTTTTTCAATCTCGCTGGCCTCTTTGAAGGCTTCTAACAATGTGGCTTTCTTAGAGCGTTTAACCCAAATTGCTATACTTTGATGCAAATCTTTAGTGTAGTAAGCTATTATAAGACTCTCGACAGGCATGGAATCCGCAGGGATTCGGTTTTTAAGAGTTAATAATCTTTGATTAAAGTCTTTAACTTTTTCTTTTAGGTTCATTCTTAAGCTAGAAAGATCCATGACTAGGACTTCTGGAGGCTTGCCGTCTCCAAACTTTTCCAAAAAGCATGACTCAAACTTCTCCCAAGACACGATGGTATGGGGTTGTTGGGCAAAGTACCATGTGGATGCATTACCCTCAAAAGTGTAAGGGAACAACCTACATACGACGTCTTCATGTTCGACATTGCAGAGTCTTATGGCTAACATAAATTTTTTAATGTGATCTTCATCGATCTATTTTGAGTCAGGGTCAAACTTGGGAAGCCATTTCTCCGGATGTTTAGGTAGAGGGTGTTGAACTCTAGGTACAACTACGACATCCTGATCAAGCCAGGGTCTAGCAGGGTTGTTCTGATTTTCCATTGGTGTAGTGGGTGTGGAAGGATGAGAAGGGAAATCGCCTTCATCAGAGGAATCTTCTCCAGAAGAGGAAGGAGGTGATGGAGGTGGTGAAGGAGGTATCCCAGATCCTCCTGCAGCAGGGTTTAAGATTGGATCTGAGGGATTAACAATGAGGTTAGTGTCTCCTAATTGTTCTCTGATATTAGAGAAGTCCAAATGTTGACCCCACAGACGGTTTGGTTGCCTCAGATGAGCTAAGGCACTATGTGTTTTTATAAGAGATTGACGAACAATCTCTTGTATGTCACCACCTATAGGATTAGGGGTTGTTGGCTCAACTATGATCTGAGGATCATCGGTTGAAGTACTTGTTGTTTGAGGGGGGATATTATCGTTTGAATGGATTCTAGTCACAATAGGTGAACGATTAGGTGGAGGAGGAGTCTTGCGACCGACTCGTGCCATTAATTAAATTCAGGCCTTCCTTCTAGCGCCATTTGTTGACGGGAAAAATCGATCGTCCGTCAACTGGAAGAGTGGAACCG
>ML783379.1:534797-548345 GCA_009831015.1 Picea engelmannii | reverse complement strand
AAACAATGTTTAGTTGATTTCAAAATGGGTGAATATAAGGATAAGGTCCTATGTGATGTCATTCCCATGGATGTCTGTCATGTATTGTTGGGTAGACCATGGCAGTATGACAGAAATGTGGTTCATGATGGGAGGATGAACACTTACACTTTGGAGAAGGATGGGATGACACACAAATTGATTCTGATAAAGGATAAATAAGTGAAGCCGAAAGTAAGCAATACCATACTTCTCATGAGTGGGAAGGAACTTCTCACAGAGATGGAGAACAAGGAAGATCCACAATTCTTTGTGGTTAGGAAGCCGAGAATTGTCCTGACTAGTACAAGAGTGGACGACTTGCCAGAAGAGATTCAGGAACTGTTGGGAGAGTTCGCTGATATCATTGTGGACGAATTGCCTCGTTCATTGCCACCGATGAGGAGTGTGAGTCATCACATCGATCTCATACCCAGAGCCAGTTTTCTGAATAAGGCTGCGTACAGGTTGATGCCTCGGGAGAACAAGGAAGTCAAGAAGTAGGTCCAGGAGTTATTGGACAAGGGACTGGTCAGGGAAATTTTGAGTCCGTGTGTCGTTCCAACAGTACTGAGTCCGAAGAAGGATGGAGGCTGGAGGATCTGTACAAACTCCAGAGAAATCAACAAAATTACCATCAGGTACAGATTTCCACTGCTGAGAATGGATGATCTGATGGATTGCCTGAATGGGGCAATTTACTTTTCGAAGATTGATTTGAAGAGTGGATATCACCAGATTCGCATGAGGGAAGGTGATGAGTGGAAGAAAACATTCAAGACAAATGAAGGTTTGTACGAATGGTTGGTCATGCCATTTGGCTTGACAAATGCACCGAGCACATTCATGAGGCTGATGAATGAAGTCCTGAGGGGATTCATCGGAAAGTTTGTCGTCGTATATTTGGACAATATACTAATTTTTAGTAAGACAAAGGTCGAGCATTTGAAACATTTGGCCATTGTGATGAGGAAACTACAGCAGGAGAAGCTGTTGATTAATATGAAGAAATCTTCATTCATGAAGACATAACTCATTTACTTGGGTTTTGTTATTTCGGMGAATGAGTTAAAAATGGATCCGAGTAAAGTGGAAGTGATTAAGAATTGGCCATCACCCTGAAATGTTTTCGAGGTGAGGAGTTTCCATGGACTGGCTAGTTTCTACAGAAAGTTCATTAGSAATTTCAGCGGAATTAGCGCAGCGATGATGGACACAGTGAAGAAATGACATAAGACTTTTCATTGGACAGTGGAGGCTGAAAGGAGCTTCAATCTGTTGAAGTGGAAGATCACAGAGCAACCAATTCTAGTGTTGCCTTATTTCCATAAGACATTTAAGGTGAAGTGTGATGCCAGTGGGTATGCCATAGGAGCAGTCTTGAGTCAAGAGGACATGCCAGTTGCATATTTCAACGAGAAGCTGGATGAAGCAAAGATGAAATACTCCACGTACGACAAAGAGTTTTATGCCATCATACAGGAATTGAAGAAGTGGAGGCATTACTTGATACCCAAGGAATTTGTATTGTATAGTGATAATCATGCATTGCAGTTTGTAAGTCAACAGGATAAGTTGAATCAGAAGCATGCATAATGGGTAGAGTATATGCAAAATTTTATGTTTGTGATTAAACACATTTCAGGAACTGCTAACAAAGTGGTTGATGCTTTGAGCAGGAAATGTTTACTGTTGCAGGAGTTCCGAGTCAAGACATTGGGCTTTGAAAACCTAAGGGACATGTATGCTAGAGATGCAAACTTCGGAGAAGCTTATGAAGCAACCAAGAACCCAGTTCTCAGAGATCGGAGCCCATGGATAGACTACATGATCCAGGAGGGATTGTTGTTCAGAGGCAATCAACTGTGCATTCCAAATTTCTCCATGAGGGAGAATATGCTAAAGGAAAATCACAGCGGGGGCTTAGCAGGTCACTTTGGTCATGAAAAAACATTTGCAAAGCTGAGCGAATCATATTTTTGGCCGAGTATGCGAGCTTATGTCAAGATATTTGTTGACATATGTTGAATTTGTCAACATTCGAAAGGGAGAAAGAAAAATGCAGGTTTTTATCAGCCATTGCCCATACCGGAGAGGCCATGGGAGGCAATTAGCATGGATTTTGTGTTAGGAATGCAAAGGACACAGAGAGGGGTTTATTCCATATTTGTGGTGGTGGATAGGTTTTCTAAGATGACACATTTTATTTCATGTCAGAAGACCAGCGATGCGACCCACATTGCAAACTTGTTTTTCAAAGAGGTTGTTAGACTACATGGATTGCCGAGAAGCATTGTCTTGGACAGGGATACCAAATTTATAGGTCATTTTTGGAGGATCCTATGGAAAAATCTAGGGACTAATTTGGCTTTTAGTTCAACATATCATCTGCAGACGGATGGGCAGACAGAGGTGGTCAACAGAAGTCTCAGAGACTTGCTGAGAAGCTTGGTGACAGAGCACCATAGCAGCTGGGACAACATATTGCCATGGGCAAAATTTGCGTACAATGATTCAGTGAATCGGAGTACAGGAAAAATTCCATTCCATATTGTGTATGGGACACAATCGAGGGGAGTTTTTGAACTCAGGGAGTCAGAACAGGCTGCGACTAGCAGTGTGAGTGCAGAAGAATTCGCTGAAGCGATGCAGGAACTTCACGACAAGGTGAAGCAGTGATTACAAGACTCAAATCAGGAGTACAAGTGCAGAGATGATCAACGAAGGAGAAAACTTCAGTTTGAAGTTGGTGATTTGGTTCTAGCACATCTGAGGAAGGAAAGGTTTTCGAGGGGAACATATAACAAATTAAAAGTGAAAAAGATTGGACCATGCAGAGTCCTGAGGAAATTTGGAGAAAATTATTATGAAATTGAGTTGCCAGATGGCATCGGGATATCTCCGATTTTTAATGTCTCGGATTTATACCCATACAAAGCTGGAGAAATAGAGGCCGGAACTGAGGAACCAGTGATCCAGTGGCAGAAGCAATTACCAGTTGTAGAGAAGCCACAGATGGAGTGCATACTGGACAAACGAGTGGGTAAGAGGACCAGGCGGAAGGAATACTTTGAATACCTGGTCAAATGGAAGAACCACCCAGTGGAGGATGCTAGCTGGGAAAATGAAGCAATGATATAGAGGCATGGGCAGACCATGCAGGAGCTCATGGACAGGAGCCCATGAAAGTTTTCAAGTCGAGGAGTATGATGCAGGAGCATCCACAACACATCAAGCGAGCCAACACATTAAGAGGAACCAGTTGGACAGTGCCAACACATATTTTGAAATACTTGGGAGTTGTTGCGCCGCTCTTTAATGAAGTCATTCATAAAGAAGTGCACTTGTAATGTAAAGGGGACCTTGAGCCTTTAAGCTCTCGTCCTTAGTAGATAGGAAGGCATTTAATAGATTTAATGTAGGTAGATAGATGTTTAAGTCTAGATTAGGCAGTTTCAGTTTCCGAGAGGGAAAACGGATATAGACACCCTCCTTTGTACATTGTAAGATATCGAGATAATTCAGAATTCATTCATTCAGGAGCAGAGGAGAGAACAAGCAGAGAATTTGTGAAGAACAACCATGTACAAATGCTTTTGAATTAATAGAAGAGAGTCTTTGATTCAATTTCATGTCTGGTGTTGTTTCTCTGTGGGTATGTTGTTTATGTGCTCCTGAATATATGTTTTCCTTGTATGCATTTTCTTTGAATATGTTGTGCATGTGATTTCAGAGGTTTAACTGAAGTCTGAGAGAGAAGAGAATGAGTTTCAATTGTTTCTTTGTGTGAGCCGGGAGATTCCTGCATAGAGTGCAGTCGAATTCATCCGCATAGAGTGCGTTGATGAGGCTCGACAGTTAAACCCTTATTGTCATTCACCCAGAAGTTGATTTGGGTTTAATAGAGTCATGCATGAGAAGTGTAGGTTGAATTTGAAGTCTCAGTAGCTAGTCTGAGCAAAGGAAGGCAAGGATTACTGTGACTGCAAGTGCACAGGATTTGAAGGACTCAACACTTTGAGAGTTGTTGAGGGTCGAGCCCGAAAAGTGTGTGAAAGGTCTCTGAAGGGATCAGAGTCGACAAGCTCAGGAAGGATAGTTCCTTCGTGATTCCGTGGAGGAGGACCAGGAGAAGGCTCGAAGCAGAAGAAGCTTTGAAGCGGAAGGATTCCTTAAGGAGGAGAAATCGACGACCGGTCTTGTAGGGGGAAATCCGTGAAGACCCGACAATCGTTAGATCTTGGAGAAGTTACACGGGAGTTAGTCCTTAGGCGCAGGAAAGAAGAACCAAGGGCCATCGGGATTCGGTCTTCGTAGTTGTGGAGGTGAGAGTTTCATACTAGTCGAAATCGCGATTGACGATTTCCTGAAGCCATTGGAGCCGTTGATCACTACGGGGACAGGTGGCACAAGATCCCAGAGAGTTGGGATTCGACATTCGGGACTTCCCATGTAAAGAAAATTCGATCGGTGAAATCGTGATCACGCGATTCCCGATAGAGCAGAAAGAGAGGTGACGTGGAAAGGAAATAGCGCATGTGTGCATCGGAGTTCAGGGTTCAGGGATTTGTGGTGCGAGTGAACCACGAAATTCCATATGCCGATTTCTCGATAGGGAAATCCCCGACAGGAACGGAGAGTGTTGACACTTTGACCCATTGGGTTTCAGGGGTTCTGAGTAGCACAAGAACCTTGCACACAGGTTTCTTGATAACGCGAAACCTGATTTCCCGAAAGAGACTACCGGGAGATCAATAGAGCATCCAGTGGGTGACAAAAGGTCTCTCTATGGGATCTGAAGGGCATTGCAGCTCTTTGGGACTAAGTGAAGGAAGGTCCTGGTGGGAGTAGACGTGCCCGGGGTTGGCGCGTTTGCGACAGGCATCTTGTCCCTTCTATTCAGTTTACCAACCCTCTGACAAACATCGCATCCCCGATAGTACTCTTTTGAGTCTCTATAAATGGTCGGCCACCATATCCCTACATGCAATACCTTCTGTGCGGTAGTTTTTCCTGCGTAATGTCCTCTTGATATTCCCTCATGGGCTTCTGCTAAAATCCTTGGTATTTCATTTTTTATAAGTGTCCTGTAATTAGCTGATAATCTGCATCCCATTTTGTATAAGTGTCCTACAATCAGCTGATAATATGCAACCCAGACTACCAGGTTTTTCTTCTACACAATGTTATATTCATGTGGCACAGTCCCTGTACTCAAGTACTAGATGATGTGTGCAAAGTATTCACCGACTATATGAACTAAAAATAATTGTGCGTTTGGGAATTTGTCCTCTAAATTTGTAGGTCCCTCTCCATTTGTGACCCTTGATAGGTGGTCAGGTCCTATGTTCATCTTCCCTAGCTTGACTATCACTTCAAAATTAAATTCTTGAAATAGTAGTAACCATCGACAGATCCTCCCCCACAACACTGGCTTGTTGAATAGGTACTTAAGGGTTGAATGATCTGTGAACATATTAAAATGTTTTCCCAATAAATAATGTCTAAACCTCTGTAATGAGTAGACCATAGCAAGGCCTTCCCTCTCTGTAGTGTTATAGTTTTGCTCTGATTCTGACAGTTTTATGCTAGAAAATTATATAGGATGGTCCAAATATCCTACTCCTGGATGTGCCAGAATGGCTCCAAGTGCTATGGTCGATGCATCTACATGTATGTGGAATGTCTTATCCCAGTCTAGGAATACTAGTATTGGCATTGTTACCATTTTTTCTTTCAGCGTGTCCAGACTATGTTGGCAATCCTCATTCCACCGAAACTTTGTATCTTTGCTTAACAGTTTCTCCATTGGTGCAGTGATCTACACACACCCTTTGATAAATTTTCTATAGTATCATGTGTGTCCCAATGTCGCTCTTAGTTGATAGACTATTTTTAGTGGTGGTAGGTTAACGATTACTGCAATTTTGGCAGGATCTACTAGTAAACCTTGCTTGCATACTATATGGCCCAATAGTATCCCAAACAGTGTTCTGAAGATGCACTTCTTGATGTTTAATAATATTTGGAACTACCTGCATATTTCTAACATCATTTGCAAGACCTATACATGGTATTTCAACAGACTATAGACTGTCCAATCGTCCAAGTATACCTCTAGAAACTACTGGATAAATTCTTTAAATGCAGCTATGACTACTCTGGAAAATATTGCTAGTGCATTCTTCAATCCAAATGAAATGAATGTGTATGGGTAGGATCCCCATTCTGTATAAAAATTGGTCTTGTATCTATCTTCATGTGCTATCTTGATTTGGTGGTAGCATAAAATTCCATTGGTGAATGAATAAACTTCCTATCCTCCTACGTACTCCAACACTTCATCCATGAAGGGTGTAGGGAATGGGTCATGTAGGAACACATCATTCAAATTCCTCAAGTCGACACATATTCTTATCCCTCATTTTTTCTCCTGAACTACCATCAAGATTATCCATTCTGATTCTTCCACAGGTTCTATGATTCTAGATTCAAGCATCCTATCAATCTCAGCTTTTACATTTTGCTTATATATCAGATTTAGTCTGTATGGTCATTGTTTGATCGACCTTGCCTCAACTTTGAGTGGTATCTTCATTTCACCTAGCTCTCCTGATATTCCCTTCATTTCTATAAATATTGTGGGGAACAAGTCGTTGTACTCATGTGGAAACTCTATTATGCTTCCTACTGTATTCTCATCCCAATAGTCTCCAATGTTGGCCATTTTGGGATTCTCAACTGTCCCAATGTTGAATTTCTTCACCTTGATCGGAGAAACAATTACTTCTGATTTTAGAGGTGGACCTTCCACTTCTCTTTCTCCTTCCTCTTCCTCAATATGAATATCGCGTGGATCATCTTCATCTGGTGCTTCTTCCTGCACATGGTAGCATGACAATAGTTCTTTCACTATCTTTTTGTTTTGTTGTTGTTCCTCTGTTATGAGTTCAACTTCTGGTTCCTTAATGAATATCACCCCTCTTATCTGCTAAAGTGTTGCATCTATGTTGGAGTTCTCATGCTCGAATGAGAAATTTATTATAAAATTATGTTGTAGTACTGGCCAGCTCATAGTTCCTCTGCATAGTTATTGGTCTATATACCAGTTTACTGGTATGCCCTCTAATGTGTGTACGAATTGATGAGGCCATTCCTCTGGGGATGTCATTTTCCATAGTTCTCTACACTTCTCAAAGTGTTCCATTGGTTCCCCCTATCCATCGTACTTCTACTGGTAGTTGTTTCTCTGTTCTGCACCAAACCTAGTAATCACTTGCATTGGTACCAATCCTTTATTGTTTCCTTGTGTGCACCCCACCATTTGGCAGGTGTGGCCTTGAGTGCTATATCGAGTGTTAAGAGTCTTTGATTTTCTAACACTTCATTTTCATACTATGTTAAGAATGCTTCTAGATCATTTACCCCATAGAAACTGGGTGGTTCCCTTATCTTTGTACCTACCCATCTTACTGTGCGGTCTATTTTTGTGCATATTCTTGTGGAAACTTCGTGTATTCTTTGTTTCCAATTCTCTAAACATGTATCTGATTCTGAAGCACATGAAGTAATGCTCCACCAATTGAGTATCCCATCTGTAGTTGGGTTTATGTAATCCTCATCGCGCACAGTTGTTCTATACAACTGGCTAATTTCCTCCAAATCCAAGCAAGTAGGTTCTACAAACCTTTCCCCTTCTAATGGGTCTAATGGCACAATGACCTTGTATTCTTCTGAATCAAATTTCATTTTCTGTGTCTTTAAATTGATTATGGCCTGGTTATGAAACGCCCAATCCAGGCAGAGAAATGATGGATATGGTGTTGTGTCGTCCACTATTTCAATCACTTAGAAGTTTGCTTTATTGCGCACTCCATCCAGGTCTGCTCTCACTCCTTTCAATCTCCCTATTGGTAGAAATCTATGTTGGTTTTCTAGTTTCAGCTAAACGAGTGAATATCCTAATGCGGGTTCTCTCATACATTGTCATGTCTTCATGGGTAATACATTGACTTCAGATCCTAGATCCAATATGATATATCCCATGTTGAAATCTCTGATGTTGGCATTCAGCCTAAACTCCCTACTTGTTCTTCTCCTTGTATGTAGGTGATTGACTATTTTATGTTCTATTTTTCCTTATGTATCTATACTACATCTTTCTAATATATTTTGTAATATTTTGACAGAGGATGGATCATTCAATAGTTTTACACATGATTGCAAAAAGCCTTTGATTGTACTTACTTGTCCTAGGGGATGCATTTATTTGGTATGATCCAACGATGGAGGCATATCGTACTCTGTTACTTCCTTTTTATGCTGCACGGTTGAATTCGACGTTGTGTCTTAATTTAGAAATTATTGTTTGGATTTCTTAAATGTTTCCTTCTCATTCTGTGCATCAAACTTTCTCCTTGGTTCATAATTCTTCTTCATCCACTAGTGTTGTACTGGCTCTTATCGGACTACGTCATTACCTATTTTATCTCCTCTATGTGTAACTATGTTGATGTTTCATCCTTAATGTTGGTTGTGGAGCCTGATTATCTTCCTGATTCAGAGGTCTTTTACTTTTAGCCATGTTTATACCCAATGAAGTATTTACACCCCATAAGTATGTTAGGGTTTTTTTCCCTAGAAGGCAACCCTCTTTTATGAGGGAAATGTATTGCGGCTATGGTTGATGGTGAATATTATATTCTAAGATAGGAGACTATGAGAGAAAGAAGAGGAAGTTACAATGGGTTTGTTGTAGGTTGTATCCCTTCATATAGATAATAATAAAGGAAGGACCTGGTAATTTCCCTAGTGTACGTAGTCCACATTGGGTGAACTATGTAAATCTGTGTCTCTATTGTATTGTGTATCTTCTATGTTTTGTTTACGCATCTATTTTATTTTATTGCTCCATGGTCCTATTTTTATAACACTTAATCCCTTGATTTGGTTGAAATCCATTGAACATTCTAGTTGTTCTAATTCCTCTTTTTTTGGATCTTCCCTAGTAATGTAGGACATTCTTCTATGTCATGATATGATGATCGACAATACACACAAGTCATTGGTGGAAGTGGACATTCTCTTGCATAGTGTCTTGGTTGTTCACAATTGTGACATACCACTAGTCCTCTACCTCTTCCAAAGCCTCCTCTTGCTCGTCCACCACCTCTGTATCCATCTCAATCTCCTTGTGGCTCAATCTCCTTGTGGCGCATTATACTAAGGCACTTGATTGTACTATGCGGTATTGTACTAAGGTTGCGTTGTGTTGTACTGTGGCTGCACGGTATTATATGGTTGTTGCGCAATATTACACTATTTTTGCGCAGTGTTGTATGGGGTTGGTACCTAGGTAAACTGAGGTGCGGCTTTCCCGGTCATAATTTCTACCTACATCCTATATGCATTTGGCATTGTCTCTCTCATCAAGTCCATAGTTATACAGTATTTGTCATCATGGCCCATTGAATTGAAAAAGTTGCAATATGAACTCTTTGGGACTGTCTGGTACTTCTGCATCATTGGGAAGTGATATGGATCATGGCTTGGGTTCTTACAGATTTCACACCAAAGTCCTCCTGTTGGTAACGGATTTGGCATTCCTCCTACCATGTACTATGTGAATGTTGGACATTTGTTTTTATGGTGTCCTTCTGTCCTGCATGTGGTACACCAAACAGATTCTCATTTGTCCTTACTTTTGTTCTGGTTTAGCTGGAACATTAAGTTCTTCAAATCCTCCTTCAACTCTTCAATGGATGGATTTGTCTTATGATATTGGTTTTCTTCCAATTGTATGGATTCCTGTAGAGCCTCTTCTTGTGTCTACAACTTTTATTTTCACAGTGGATATTTCAAGTGTGGTAGTATTGAATTGACGAATAAGTTCCTGTGTTGCATATTTTTCATGAGGTACTTCAAATTTCCTTTCAGTCTCTTGAATCTCTGGTCAATATACCATACAAGTTATCTTGGTTTCTGTCTAACTTATATCATCTCAGTCATGTACTGATCCTATGAACTTGGCTTTTGAAACTCATTTATCAACAATTTCTTGATGTCCACAATTGTTCTTGTTGTCCCTGGTGGATTGTTTGTTTCTAAACTCATATACCAATCCATTGAACGATCCCTTAGTGAAATCTCTAGTTGTGCAAGTTTAGTGTCCTCGTCTATGATTTGTTTTTCTTCCCAGATCTTCTCATATATAAACAAGTGTTTTTTTGGGTCCTCCGATGCTTCTCCTTTGAATTCTGGTAACCTGATGGTGGGATCGTGTCCTGCCATCCTGAATGTTGAACTAATACCTTCATGCGGTGTAGGTACTTGAATAGTGCTTCCTGAAATGGCTCCTCTAGTTGTTGTTCCTTGCATCGATGTGCTTCCTGCTATCTTCCTTCTCCCGAAATTTGGTTGTCTAAATGGTGTTGTTCTTTTTGGTGTGTTAGTCGTACATGGGTTTATGGGTTCCACACTGACATTAATATGGATAGGATTGTTGCCTGCTCTTGGACATATCATCTTCCTATCATATGTTGCACATGGGATTTCCTAAATCTTCTCCATAGCCCAAATATCCTCTACCTCTCATTCATCACTTGCTAAGCCTTCCCTCGCGGCTATGGATCTCTTCTTGGTGTTCACCTTGTATTGGTAGGGTACTCCACTGCACATATTTCCAGCTGTCACCATGTTCTACTTGATCTAGTCGTTATCCATCATGATTGGGTCCAAGGATTCCTCCTTATTTCCTTCATCCACTTCTCCTTCCATTTCTCCTCTTTCTGTCAGTGCTTCCCCCCTTCCCCCATGCACGCAGGGAAGTTTAGTTGTCTGATTCCATTGTCATTACACCTTTGTTATATAGAAATATATTAATAGAAGCATACAATGAACTAATATACCTTCTTCAAGGCCCGCGTAGAAACTCTTTCTCTGTTGCATTGTACAACTTTGTGGTATCTACTGCAAATTCTGTTATAAAGCCTGCTACAATACTGTCGAGCCAAAAATCTACTATGAGAGTGAATTTTTTATTCACCTATTGTACCTTCTCAATATGAACTGAGGTCCACTCTAACTATCAGATCCAGTTTGTTGTGCGGTTATCCTTCAACCTCAATATCCACTACCGCAATAAGTGTGGAAAATCACAGAAAAATACTTCATGTAGATCAGTAAACACATACTTCTCAAGGTATTTGCACGGTGTTACTATAGGGTTTCTATTATATTTCTGCACAAACTCCAACTCCTTTGTCTTCATCCATATTTCAATATATTCTTTTTTGGGATTCCATGGTCTCAACATCCCCTTCTAGTGGTGCATTCTCATCTTTCTTGTTGTCTGATTTGGTATTCTCTTGACCCCCCTTCAGTAGATCTTACATTTCTTTTAACAGATTTTCAACATATCCCATCTACTCAATCCTATACTGTGCCAACCAACAATGGAACCATTTTTTGGTTTTATATCTATGTGTTATACCTTTAACATGATTGACCTAGGTTCAAGTCTATTAGGGTTTCAACAAATCCTCTAAAACTATCGGCCCTCCTGGTAAACCAGAAGGAAACGTGGTATGTAGTGCACTGCATAGTCTCACCCGAGATAGTCTTAATGTGCGATTGCAATACTCAAGTGTTTGCAGTCTAGGATTGAGTGGAGATCTAAGAAGTGTGCAGTGAGAGTTCTATTTAACTTATTAAAGAAATATACTATCATTCCCAATTATGCATGTAATATAATCAACTCATTCATTCATCATGCTAATATATACTCATAAAAAATAAAAGAGACACAAGCATTCAATCAAATAACACATGTTTTATCGTGGTTCACCCCCCCTGGGATACATCCACAAAGATCTAGCTCTTAAGCTCTTCTATTATGGCAGTTCCAAATCTACAGCGTTGTGCACTTTATAACTCATCCTCATTCAGGTCGAGATCTATTATGAGGCATACTAGATCACACCAGGCTACTCAGCCTGTGATGTAACCCTCAATATCTACCCTTATGGCCCTCTATAGCTCAACTACTTACAAAAATAGGTCGTATCAAAGAGTATTACAAACTAGTTATCAAAACAGGACTCCTTCCTCCCGTCGTCTCTCCAGACTCTCTAATCCTGACTCTAGCTCTCCTTCATCGAATCTCTAAAGAATCCCTAAGCATCTCTATATATACGTTTCTTTCTAATCAACCATTACAATGTATTACAAAAACTCTAACCCTAATGTTGTTAGGTATTCCATGCATGCGTGTGTTCTTATCTTCCTTCCAGCTGTCTCTTTCCTCGTGCATGCCTTCCTTCCCAAAATAACATTTCTTTTTGATTTGGCCTGCTTCGAACATCATGCATGTAGTTATTATGCTATGAATTAAATGTTAAATAATTTTGAACACTCTTAACTTCTTAATCAAAATTTTAACATGGTATCAGAGAAAACATGAAAGAGGGCATTTTCATAGTCTATAGGAACTCATTTGGCAAGACAAGACCTCATAAAGGCTTGACTAAGCATAGCGCACCTATTCCTTGGTTCAGTTTTTCAGTTTGACGAGTTTTGAAAAATTAGGGTCTCCTCACGAAACCCTAGGTGATGATTCCACCCAATTTATGAAGGACATTGGTCAATATAAATTAACCAAGGAGTTTTCCTTGGCATAACACATTCACTGGTAAAGTCAAAATTCATTTTTTGCAAAATTTCAATTTTTGTCATATTTTTTCAAGATCCCAGGGAAAAATGATTTCTACCACCAAGCTTGATGAAAATATTGAAGGGGATGATAACTTTAGAGCATGGAAATATATATTGATGCTCATTCTAGAAGAAAATGATCTATAAAGCTTCATTTAAAAATAGGTTGAAGAGCCAAAGGGAGACAAGGCTAAGGCAAGACACAAAAATAACATGGTTAAAGAAAAGAGGATTATTGAAGATTCTATCAAGGATCACTTGATCCCTAATGTATCATCATTGAAGACTCCAAAGAATATGTTTGATGCCTTATCCTGATTATATGAAGGAAATAATATCAACCGAAAGATGACATTAAGGACACAACTCAAGAATGTGAAGATGCAGAATTCAAAAACCACTTAATCCTGCTTCACAAGGGTGTCTCAAATAAAAGAATAGCTTGAATCCATTGGAGACACAGTTGAAGAATTTGAACTATTAATGACTACATTAAATGATATCCCAATGTATTAGGGATCATTTATTCAAGGAATCTATTCCATAAGAAAGATAACAAAGTTTAACAGGCTATGGGAAGATTGCACTCAAGAATAAGCTAGATTGGAAACAACAGAAGAAAAGTTGGGTGATGATGAAAATCAAGCACTAGAAGCACATGCAAGAAAATGAAAGAGAATCAAATAGGTCCATGCCCCCAAG
This sequence comes from Picea engelmannii, assembly GCA_009831015.1. Classification (NCBI taxonomy): domain Eukaryota; kingdom Viridiplantae; phylum Streptophyta; class Pinopsida; order Pinales; family Pinaceae; genus Picea; species Picea engelmannii. The sequence goes on along the minus strand of ML783379.1, from coordinate 534,914 downwards.
AAGTTTCAAAATTCACAAAAGACACAAAAGACTCAAAGATTATTCAAGTTACAAATGCTACAACTTCCAGAAGATGGGACACATTGCAAGAAATTTTCCTCACATAAAAGATCACAT